>MU400602.1:0-163663 GCA_022578965.1 Xylaria sp. FL1777 | reverse complement strand
TAATAAAGCAGCTATTATATAAGTATATATATATATATATATAAGTATATATATAAAAATAACTAAGTGTAAAGCTATTATAAGTATATATATATGCGTACAAAGCAGCTAATAGCAAAATAAGCAGCTATACAAAGTAAAAGGTTTAAAGATATAAAAGCAACAAAAAGCATTACAAAATTTGAGCTTTTTTTATAAACAAAGCTTAGCTTTTGTATTTCAGTATATTATTAAACTTGCTGCTATATAAAAAAGAAACTCTTAATTAACTTTAGTATAAATTGTTTACTGCTAATACTTTATTTTATATCATTAATTAACGTTAGTTGGCTATATAATAATAAAAACAAAAAACCTTAATTATGCTAGCAATAATTAAACTGCATAAAGGTTTAAATACTTTACTTAAAAAGCAACTACCTTTAAACCTAGGCTTTATATAACTATAAAGTTTAAAAAAAGTAAACATATAAGCAACCCTTTTTTTGCAAAAACTAAAATATTAAGTGTTTAACTTTTTATAGAACTATTCTTTTTTATTTCTTTTAAATAGCATCGTACAAAAAAAATTGCAACTAAAAAAAAAATAGCTAATGTTAAAATAACTAGTTATTAGTTGTAATTCTTATATATAATACGTATAATAAATTTCGCATAAAGATTACTTTATGTAAAAGCTATTATATAAACCAAAGTAATCTTAATGTTAGCTTAGCTTATACGCTAGCAAAGTTCTTACACATAAAAAAGAACTTTTGCTTTATATAAACCTTCTTTTCTCTTAAAAATATAAAATATAAACAGCTTATAATACAAAGATTATTATACTTTGTTTTAGTATATATATATTAAACATACAATCGTATAAAGCTTATTTAACAATATTTAATAATTAATAATTAACTATTACTTATTATATTAGTTTTTTTTTTTTATTAATTAGTTGTTTTTTATTTTTTATTTTAAGTATTAGTACTATAAAATATTTAACAAATAACTAAGATTTTTTTAGAAATTCTTTTGCTAGATTTTTTTAAATATATTTTTATAAAGCGTTTGTTTTGTTTAAGCTTATATAGTATACTTAATTTATCTTAGGTGCCTTAAACCAGAATAGTTCTTGCGTTTGTATTTCTTTAGCTATACTACTTTTTTACTAATTATAACCCTTTTTACCTCCCTTAATACAAACTTAGAATTTTGGTTTAAAGCAACTATGTTAATTTTTCTGTTTACGTTTTTATTCAAAAAACAACAAACCGTAATTTATTTACGTAGCAACTTTAAATCCGTTTAAAGTTATACCTAATTAATTAATTATTATATTTTGCATATAGTTATATTTTTTTTGTATTTTTTTAACGCCTAGTTTTTGTTGCATTACATACTATAGATTTTTTAACCGAAATATTATTTCTTTTACTATTGTTTTTTCCGCAATTATTTTGCCTGCTTGTATAGTTTATTATATTAGCGTTTATGCTACCTTTTATATTTAAATTAACTAATTTTTTTAATACTACTTTTATTGCTTTTAACTTTAAAAATAATTCTAATTATAAAAACAACAACTTAAACAAAGAATTTAATTTTATACGCTAATAATAAATTGCAACAAACATATAAAAGTACTAGTATTGCAATTATAATTAAAGCTACAATTTTTGTTAGTTTTTAAAAAAATAGCTTTTATTGCAAACTATAACTAATAACTAGTTAAAGCTATAAATATACAAAATAATTAACATATTAAAAAACCTTAAAGTTTAATAGCGTTTTTAAAAAGCTAGTATTTAAATAAAATTCAAAAAAAACAATATAAGTTATAATATTACTAACATTTTTACATTTTAAAACAAGCTTTTTACTTTATTTAAACAACTAGCTTTTACTAAATTTAATCTTAAAGCATTTAAAGCTTTTAATAAAAAGCTTTGCTAAATTAAAAATGTTTATAATATATAATAAATTAAAAAGTTATTTTGTTTTTTTTAGTTCTAAATTTAAAACACATTTTTACGTTTTGCTGCTTTTTTTTTAAATATTTTTATAAATTAGTAAACTAAGCGTAAATTTTATAACGCAACTAAAGCTAATATGCTATTTTCTTATATTATTAAAGCATATATAATTATAGCTTTATTATTAAATATATACGCACCTTTAATAAGCAATTTTTTATAGCAATCTATTAGCATTTATTTTTATAATAGTAAAATATAAACTTAAATCTAAGCATACGCCACGACTTACACAAGTTTTAAGGCGGGTATGCAAAAGAGGCCAAAGGTTTTCTGCTAGTTAAGTATATTTATAAGGGCTGCAATATGCAATAAAAAAAGCAAACCATATTATTTTATTTTAAACACTTAATGTTTGTAGTGAAATAAAGCAATATAATCGCGCAAGATTTACTATAACACTTTAATTGCAAGAAGATAAATTATAACTTATGCATTCAAGCAATTAGGCCATATATAAATTAGAAAATAAAACAATTAATAGAAGAGCTATTTAATAATACAAATAAAGCAACTATAGCTAATTTTTATTATGTTGTTTATAATGTTTAAGTTTATGCTTTTAAATCTAGCGCAATGCTTACACCTTTATTTTTATAATATAGCCCATTTAGCCACTTTACTTTACTTCAGTAAAAATAAAAGTTTTAAACTATAAAGATTAAATATATGTAAAACAGTACACATTTTATGCTTTAAAAACACTACGCACTTTGTTTTGTTAAAATAAATAAGCTAGTTAATTAAAGGTTTAAAAATATATATTAATAAAGTTAAGCAAAGTTTGCTTTATTTTTAGAAGGTTTACTAGTAAATTAAGTAGTAAGTACTTAAAGTTAAAGCTAATTTAGCTTTTTCCTAATGTTACAATATTTGCTAACATATTTTTTTATTTTAACATGTTTTTTATAATTTGCAACTATTTTATATTTTTTTTTTATTTTATTTTATATTTAAACCTAGACTTTTTTTTAACTTTAAACGCAGCATTTATATAAGCTATTTTTATAAAGGTTGTTGCTTTTTGCTTAAACTACTGCAATAGTATTTTTATTAAGCATTTATAGCTATATAGCAAAAACAAGTATTAATATTAAGTATATTTAGCAGTATTAAATAAAAATAAAAAATAACATATAACGTTAAACGTATTAAACTTTTGTACTAGTATACTTTTGTAGTAAAAAGTTGCATATTTAAAATTGCTACTTTTTGCTTTAAAAAATACTAGCATAACTTTTAGTAGCTTGTTAAACCGCTTTATTTTAAAAAAGAATTTGTTGTTTAAATTATTTACGCAAAAAATAATAAGCTTATTACTTGCAAAAGCTTTATTACGCTTAACACTGCAAAAACCTAATTCGTTTTTGCTAAACATTGTAATTATAAGTTATAAGTATAATGTAATATAAAATATAGCTATTAGTAAAATAATTATAATAGTGGTTTATTTTAATAAAACAGTTAGCTTTATAATTAAAAAAAAAATGTACTACTTACATAAAATAAATAAAATACGCATTTGTAAGCTTAATAATAATAAAAAGTTAATTAAGTTAAATAAAGCTAAAAAAATAAACATTTAGAAAAAAGATAAAATTTATAAAAAGTGCAACAAGTTTACAAACTGCAGCTAAAATTATAATATGCTAAATATATAAATAAATTTATAAGTCTTATAATTACTTATAATTACTAAAGTAAAAAGCAAGTGCATAAAAGTAAGTATTAAAGTAAATAAGTTATATTTGCGTACTTTTTTTTAGTAATACTAAAGCAATACTTATTATAATTAAATGTTAGGTTTTCCTTTAAGTACGTAAACTTTAAACTTATTAGCATATACTTTTTATTAGCAAAGCTTATTAAGTTTATTTTTAATTTAACTAAACTAAATCTTTATTTTTTTTAACTTGCGTTATTTAATAATATATTAAACAAAAAGTATACTGCATAACAATCCTAAAGTTTATAATTTAATAAAACTACTTATTATAAGCACTATACTTTTTTATAAACTAGATTTTTATTCCTTTTTTAAAAACAGTAATATAAAATAATCCTAGTGTTTACAACTTAATAAAGCTACACTTACTACAAGCACTACGCCTTTTTACAAACTAAATCTTTATTTCTTTCTTAAAAACAGTAGCATAAAACAATTATAGTATTTGCAACTTAATAAAGCTACACTTATTATAGTTGCTACGCTTTTCTATAAACTAAATTTCTATTTTTTTTCTAAAAACAGTAGCATATAACAATTTTAGTGTTTATAACTTAATAAAGCTACACTTTTTGTAAGTATTATATCTTTTTACAGTTTAAATCTTTATTTTTTTTACTTTACGCAATTTAACTATATATTAAAAATAGTAGCATAAAATAATATTAGTATTTATAACTTAACAAAGCTATATTTCTTGTAAGCACTGCATTATTTTAGCAAGTTATAATAGCTTTAGCTTATTATACTACCTAAAAACTAAAATTTATATATTAATATTTAAAAGCTTTAACTTTTTTATAGTTTTGCTTTCTTTTTTTCTACTTTAATAAAAACTAATATTTAACTTTTTATTTTTAAACTTAAGCTATAGCAAACTTTTTTTAGCGCTTTTTACGTAACTATACTTAGTATATAATCTTAAAACTAAATGCAAATCTTAATAAAAAAACAAAATTATTACATAATAAATTTAATAAGTTTTGCTTTACTAAAATGCAAATATATAAAAGTCTTTAATTTATAACTGAAAATACTTAAACTTATATAAAAAATAAAGGATTTTTTTCTATAAACGCTAATTAGTAACTAAGCAAAAGATTTAATAACTAGGTTTTAAGAAGATTTAAGCTGCGTTAACTTTTATGCTATATTATAATTCCGGTTTTTTCGGGTAAATTTTGGTTTGCTATTATTTATAACTATACTTTTTTTTTTGCTATAATATTTAATTTAAAGCAACTTAGTGTAAAACAACGTATTTAAGCTTTTAAAGCTAACTTTATTACTTTTTTATAGCAAAGTTATATTTTTATATTTAAATACTATATATTTAAGTAAACTAAAAGTTATAAATAAACTTAATACAAAACATAAACTAATAATTAGCATATTTTAAAATTTATTTAAGCTTATATACTAAAATAAAGTAGTACAATTGCGCAAAATCTACTATACTACTTTAATTGCAAGAAAATAAGTCATAACTTACGCATTTAAGCAATTAAGCCATATATAAATTAAAGAATTAAACGATTAATTAAAAGGCTATCTAATAATACAAATAAAGCAACTGTAGCTAATTTCCATTTTATTATGTATTATTATTAAGTTTATACTTTAAAATTTAGTACAATACTTATACTTTTATTCCTACTATATAACTTAGCTTAAATTTACTTTAATTAGCTAATTAGCTTATTTAGCTATTTTATTTTACTTTAATTTTCTTTTATTAAAATATAGCTGCTTTTAGTTTATTTTAATACTTATAATTATATAGTTTTTTATTTTTATTAGCGTTTTTTAAACAAAGTTAATATTATTTTTCTTTGCTTATTTAGTTTTATAAGTTTTTTTTTATTTTTTTTGCTACGTTTAAAAGTAGCTTAAGCTTTAGCGCTTATAAAAGCATTATAGCTTTGTTAAAACTAGTTCTAGCTTTTTTACGTATTTAAATATATAAATAAAAGCCTTTAAAAATACCTAGCATTTTTTTTGTAAGAATGCTTATAAAAAGTTTATACTTTTTTTTTTTTAAACTATTAAGCTTAATTAAGTTTTATATTTAGCTTATTATACTTAAAAAAAAAAATATTTATAAAAGTTTTTATAATAAAATAACTTTGTATTACTAAAACGTTTTTATATTGCTTATAATATAACTTTTTTAGTATAATTATTAGTTCTTTTTGCTAAAAACCCTTTTTGCGCTTTAAAATAAAAAGCACTAAAAAAACAAAATAATTAACTTTTAGTTTTTTTTTTAACGTTTTTTTTTTATTTTGTGTATTTTTAGCGCTTAATAATACAAAAGCTAACTTATTAGATCTAAAAAAAGTTACCTTTAGTTTTTTTAAGAAATAATAAAGCTTAATGCTTATTAAAAGCAATAAACGTAGATTTTTTTGCAACTTAAAGCTAAAATGCTTTTTAAAGTTTGCTTTTAAAAATTAAATAAGCTATTTATAACTTTTTTAATTATTAATACTTTTTTTTAAATATTAGCTTATTAGGTTATAAAACATGTAGTATAAATATAAAGCTTTAATAAATTTATATATATAGTTATTATGCTAACAAAAGCAAAAAAATATAAAATAGCTTAATATAACCTTTATATTAAAGTGCTTTATTATTTAATACTTTTGCAATTTTTAGAAAACTTGTTTGTTATTTTTATTAGTAGCATATTTAAAGTTTAAAATATATGCTACTTTTAAAACAGTATTAATAAAAATAATAATTTAGTAATTATTTAAGCAATATTTTATTATAAAATATTTTATTTAAAAAGTTATAGCAATTATTATAGCTTATTTTATATTTTGCTAGTTTATAAAAAGATTTTTTATAAACTAGCTATACTTAAGTTTAATACTTATTTTTAAAGCTTTAGCTTTTTTATTTATATATAGCTAAAGCAATATGTTTAGTAAGGCTTTTATTTTGCGCTTATTTAGCTATTTTTTAGCGTTTAGCTTTATAAAAATATTTATAATATAAATAGCCTTAATTTTTTATTTTATAGTGTTTATTTTATAAAAGTTTTTATAGTAGCTATAAATAGTAAGCTTTTTTTAATAATTTAAATATTTTTGTTTATACTAATAAGTTTTTTTAATAACTATTTATTGTTTTAAAAAAAAAGTCTTTAGCTATTGCTTTTTATTATTTTTATATATTATTTTTAAAACTTTACTTAGCAAAAAACAATAAGCTAGCTTTTGTTTATTATAAAGCTTTAGTTTATTAAAATATTTTATATTATTATTTTTTTAATAATTGTTTAAAGCTTTTTTTAATAGTAGTTTTTTTAGAAATTTTATAAATAATAATTATTAAATATTTAGTTTTTATATTGCAGGTTTTTATTTTTTATGTAGTTTTAGCTTTATTACTAAAACTATTAAATTTTTTATAAATATAACATTAAACTTATTAAAGCAAAAATTATTATTTTTGTAGTATTTTTTAATTTTAAATAAGTATTATATTAATATTATAAAACTTTTTATAGCTATAAATTTTAACATTTAGTTTGCAGCTTATAAAAATGCTTTTAAATATTTAATTTTTGGTTTAAGCATATAAAATAACGTTTTATTTACGTTTATTAAGCAGTTTTATATAATAAAGTATGCTATAAAAGCCTTTTTTTAAAAATTAAGCGCTTTTTTATTAAGCAATAAATTAAAAGTATAAAAAACTTTTATTAGGATTATATATAATATAAACTACTAATATTTTAACGCTTTTTTATTATAATACCTTTTATGTATTAAATATATTGCTTTTTTTTATATTTGTTAAACTAAATTTAAAAATAAGTTTTAGCAAGTTTTATTATTTTTAAAGAACATATAGCTAAAGTGCTTTTTTAGTACTATTTTTTTTCTTTTTTCTAAGTTTTTAAAAAACAAACTTTTTATAAAAGTTACTTTTTTTTATATAAAATAAAACTTTAAAACAAACTTTAAAAAAACATTAACTAAAAAAAGCAATATATTTTTTAGCTAAATATTCTTTATATTTAGTTCTTTAATTTATAAAAAAAGCTAGCAAGCTAAATATTTTTTGTATTTTAAATTTTTAACAATTATTAGCTTTTTTTTAAAGCTATTTTTAAAAAGCTATTAGTTTTTAAAGAAAAGCTCTTTATAATTAGCAATTAAGTTTATATATATATGCTTATTTTTTTTTTTTTTTGCTTTTTTTTTAAAGTTTGCTATTTTTTATGCTAGTTGTTTATACGCTTTAGTATTAAATGTTAGCCCTGCAAAACTTTCAAAAAAAAATGCCTTTATTTTTAGTTAATTTATAGTACTAGTAACTTTTTTAAAAATAAAAAATATAATAATTAAAAGCGTATATATATAATAAAAGCAATTCTTAATAATATTTAAGCATATATATACTTTTGTTATATTTTGCAATTTAATAAAAAATATAAGCAAGTTAGAAATTTTAATATAAATTAAAAATATAAAAGCAAATAATATAAAAAGTATAAAATATAAATATTAATATTAATATTATTTGCTTTATATAGTTTAATATTTTTAATTGCTAATTTAAGTTATTATTTTTTAATAATTGTAAAATTTCTTAAATATAAATATTAAAAGCATTTATACTAAATATAAAAAGTTAAAACTTATTAAGTAAATAAAATAGCAAAGTTAAGTATAAATAAAAGGTTTAATAAAATAAATGTAATAAAAAGAAAGCTAAAATATATATTTTTAAACTAATGTACTTTTTTTTTATAAATTTACTACATTATTTTTAATTTATTAATTAATTATTTTATTATTAAAATAAATTATTAATTACTAAATGTTTTTATAATAATTACTTTTTATATGTTTATACTAATATTAATTAAAAAATAAGCAAATAAAGTAGTTTTAGTTAGCTAAATAGTTACTTTTTAACTTTTTTTTAATATACTTATAATTTATTTTTTTTAAATATTTATTACTACTAATAGCAAAATAAATAACTTAAGCTTTAGTAAGTATAAAAAAAAAGCTTATTTCTTTTTTTAATCTGTTTTTTTTTAAGTAGTTTTAAAGCTTAGATTTTTTTTGCAATCTTTTTTTTTAGTGCTTAAGTTTTTAAATCACTTAAACCATGCTTTTATTATAAAGTCTTTATTTTTAAGTAGCATAATTAATGCTTGCTTAACTAAGCATTTAAAGAACAATTTTTGCGTTATTAATAAAGTTTTAAATAATTAAAAAGTATTATAATAATTAATTAATATTTAAAAAATTAATACTGTTTAGCTAGTAAATAGTTATACTTATAATATTTAAAAAGTTAAGTTTACTAATAAATAGCAAAATATATATGCTTTTTTTTTTTTTAAATTTTGTTTTTTTTATTTAGTTAACTTTTTTTGTTTTATATAATTAAGCATTAAGCTATTTATAAATCAAAATTCTTAGTAGTAATGCTAGCAGTAAATATGTTTAATAAAAAATTAGTTATAATTTTTTTTATATATGCTATATAAATTAACATATTTAAGTTAGCTTTAGCTAAGTAAAAAAGCAAAAATATTTAAAATTTTGCTTATTATATATAAAAGCAATTAAAAGCAGTCCTTAAAACAAATATATATATTAGATTTTTTATAACTTTTGTTAATTTATAGCTATGTTTATATAGCTATTTAAAATATAAAATGTTATATTTTGTAAGCATTATAAACAGTTATTAATAATAGCTAAAAGCAAAAAGTATATAAAGCTTTATTTTTTTTTTTTTTGCTACACTATTTTAAAATAAAAGTTTAATACATATATTAATTACGCGTTTATTATTTAGTTATAAAACTGTTTATTTTATAAGTTTAAAAGCAATATAGCTAAATATCTTAAAGCTAATATAATAACTATAGCAGTTAAAAAAAATCTTATGCCTAAAAACTTTAAAAAACAAATAGTTTTAACTAAAAATACTTTTATTTGCTTAACTAAAAAAAAAACTAAATTAAAACGCAAATTAAAGCGTTTTTTTTAAGTTAATTTTGTTGCTTAGCTTATTAAAAGTAATATTAGTAAATAATAATTTAGTATTGCTTAAAAAATTAGCATAACGCTTAAGTATTTAAAAAAATAGCTAAAGAAATAAATTAAATAAGTTATATAAAATAAAATAAAATAAAAAAAAATTAAACAATTTGCTTATATAGCAATGTTTTTTTTAATACAATTTGCGATTATTTTTTTTTATTATATAGCTTATAAATTTTTTTTTAAGCGTAATAAATAAAAAAAGAATAGTTATTATATAAGAAGTTAAGTTACAATATTTATAAAAACAAATATATAAAACTTTTGCAACAAAAAAATTAAAAATATATAAAATAAAAATTATTAATACTAAATCGTTAAATTTTCTTTTGTTTTTTTTTTAGTTTTTATTTTTTTAGCTTTATATAATTAAATAATTTTGCTTAATTTTTTATAGCAAAGTTTTATTTTTGCTAAGCTTGCTTTAAACTTTGCTTAAACATTTGCTGTTTTATTAAATGTTTATTATTGCTTAATAGTAGCTTTAAGTTATTATTAGTAGTTTAAGCGCGTAAAATATAAACTAGTAATTTTTTAAAGTATAATAATAGTGTTTTTTGCTTTTTAGTAGTTTTAAAGTTTCTATTAAGTATTAAATAGTTTAAATTAAAAGCAAAAAAAGCTGTTTAGTTTTAAATAAAAGTAATAAAGCAATTAAAAGTAAAAAAACTTATATATAAACGTTAATGCAATAAAATAAACTTAAGTAATTAAAACTAATAAGCAGTTTTTACTTTTGTTTTTTTTGTTTTTATGTATTTTTAAAAAAAAGTAATAATAATTTATACTAAAACTAAGCTGCTTAACTATTTAAAAAACATCAAAATAAAATAAAAACTTATGTTTTTAGCATAATAGTAAAAAAAGTGCTAATAAATTAACTACTATAAAACTAATAAATATAAAACTAATAAAAAAAAGCTATAAAAAACACGCTTAGTTTTAAGCAAAAAAAAATAATTTTATATATTATAACTTAATTATATAAACTTATATAATTAGTAAAAATAAAAAACAAAACAATTAGTAAAAAAACAAAAAGTAAAAAAAAAAAAATCTATTGTTTTAGCTTTTGTTAGTTATTATTTTTTAAGGCGCTTTATAATATAATAGCTAAAAAAATAAAATAAGCTATTATATTTTTTAGTATTTAAAATGTTTAAAGCGCTAAAAGTTATGCTATAATTTTTATAAACTTAAAAAGCTTTTATAACTTGTTATATTTTCTTTATTTTTTGCAGCTTAACTATTATAGCTTTAATTATTAAAAGCTTTATTATTTTAGTTTAGTTTTTAATAAATAGCTATAATACTAGTAGTTTATATATTAAAGTTAAGATTTTTTAGTTTTTAATACTTTTAGTTATTTTATATAAATTGCTTTAATTTTTTAAAAAAAAATAACCTTTTTAATTTTTTGCTAGTTAGTTCTACTAATTAATATTACTTATAATTAACATTTTTTTTAACTTTATAAAAGCTAATTTATTTATATAGCAGCTTTTTATTATTAAACTTATTTATTAAAAGCATAGTATTATAAAAAAGAACAAAAAAGCTTTTTTTAAGTAGTTGCTTAATTTTATAGGCGTTTTTTTAAAATTTAGCTTTTATAGCTAATTTTTTTTTTTTAGTTATAATTGCTTTAATTTTTATAATATTTTAGTTATAATATTTTAACTGCTTAATTTTAGCTTTAATAAAATCTTTATAAAAAGCAACATTTTGCTATTTAATTACTTTTTATGTTAATATTATATTTTTTACTAGCAAAATTAGCATTTTGTTATATATTAGCTTATATAAGCTATAGTTATAGTAATGCATAAAAATATAATCTGCTTATATTATTAAGTTTAAGTATTTTAGCTAATTTTTTCCAGTTTTATTTATTATTTATATAAAGCTTTTTTTTATTAGCTTATAGCTTTTTTTAATAAAGCTTTAAGCTTAAAAATAATAAATTAAATTATAGTTTATTTTATAGCTTAAAATATTTACTGCGTTTTTTATTTTTTTTTTAAATTTAAAGCTATTATTATATTTAATTTTTATAAAAACTTCATACTAAAACATAATTTTTTGTTTAATAAATTTAAATATTCTTAAAAAATCTACATATTTTAAAGGTTTAACTTTTAAGTAAGTTGTTATTTTGCATTTTATTTTTATAATAGCTTTAAATTTATTGCTTAATAGCATAATTTATATATTTATAACTTAAAAAACCAAAAAATCTAAAAAATAATTAAAACAGTATTTTTTAGTTTTTTTGCTATTTATAAATTTTTAGCAATTAAAGCAACTAATAATTATAACATAAACATTTTAATAAAGGCCTTTTTAGTAATATTTTTAAGTTATTTATTAAGTTATAAATATTTAGCTTTTATAGGTTATTTTTTTATAGTTTTTTTTAATAAAAGCTTTTTAAGTTTTTTTGTTATTAATAACTCTTTTTAGCATTTTTTTAAACTTTATTTTTTTTTAAAAAATAAACTTGTTAATAAAAAATTTAAAGGCTTCTTTTTTAAAGTAACTCTGCTTTTTCTTTGTTATAAGTTCTTTTAAAACTTGCTTAAAAACAAAATACTTAATAATTTACTTGTTTTTTTTGCTTTAATTTTTTTTTAGATATAATAAAAGTTTTATTTTTTAGTATACTAAGCTTTTAACTAGTTAATTGCTTAATTTTTTATATGCAATAATAATAGCTATTATATGTAGTTAAAAATTAATAAAATTTTTTATATTTTTTTTTAATGATTATTTAACTTATTTAATAGCTTAAAAAGTTTTTTAAAAAGCTTATTAATAGCTATATATTTTTTTTTTAGTACATAGTAAAATATAAAATTAAAAGTTTTTATATATACTATTTATTTTGTTAATTAAGCATTTAGTAATGCTAAAAATTTATTATTTAGCTATATTATAAGAACTTTTGCATTAATTTCTAAATAAAACGTAATTTTATAAAAATAGTTTTGCAACTTTTAAAAAGTTTTAATAATAGCAAGTTTTTTTAGCTTTATAGCATTATATTTTTTTTTAAGGCTTTTTTATGTTTTAAACTTATATTTTGCTAGTTTAATAGCTTTATTAATTTTTTAGCATAAAATAGCGCTTTAGCTAGTTTTAAAAGCATTTATTTTTAGCTAAATAGGTTTTTTTGTATAATTAAAAGTAATAAGAATAAAAGCTATTATAATAGCTTTTTAAAGCTTTTTTATAGCTTTTTTTTGCGGTTTTTTAAAGCAAAACAGCTTATTTTTCTGTAATAAAACTATTAATAGTTTTGCAATTATAATATACTTTTGTATTTATATCTAGTAGTATACCGTTATTTTTAAAAAAAACTATACTTTTATAATGCTTTTGTAAATCTTTTACTTAAGAATTTTTATTACTTTTGCTTTTACTAAGCTTTTATTATTAATGCTATATATATAGCTAACTATTTTAGTTGTTTGTTTTGCTTATTTGTTTTTAAATATACTAGCTATAATTTTAGCTAGCTTAAAATTAAGCAGTATAGCATTAAAATTCTTAAAATGCTTTAATATAAACTGCTTAATTTTTAAAGTAACTTTATAATTATTATACTTAATAATAAGTTTTTTAATTATTACATTATTAAAGAAAAGTTTGCACTTTATTAATAATATATTATATAAAACTCTTAATAGTACTTTTAAAAATTAAGCTACTAAATTTGTTGCTTTTTATAAAAAAGTAGTTATTTAAAAAAAGCTTATTAGTATAAAAAAAGCAGTTATTACTTAGCTAAAAATAAAAAATAATATTTAATTGTATTTTAAAAATAAATTAACTATAAAAATTACTTTATATATTGTAAACTTTTTAAAAAACTTATTATAGCTTTAAGAAAAATTAGCATTATATATAATAATTGCGTTTATTTTTATAGCTAAATTAATTAATTAAACTTTTTTACTTTTTTTTTGCACTAAAAACTAAGCGTTGCAATATAAACTGTAAGCTTTTTTAAAAACGTTATGCTTAAGTTAAGTTTTTAAAACCTTTATAATAATGTTTTTTAAAGGTTTAAAGATTAAAATACTGCAAACTTACTATGCTTTATAAAAAACTGTTTTAATTTTATAAAAAGAAAAGATCTTATTATATATTTTTTTTATTTTAAAAAAGTCTTAAAAAAGTACTATTTTTTTGCAATACTATATTTTAGTTAGTAATACTGCTTTTTATTAAGTAAAATTAGTTATATAAAGCTTTTTTAAAAAAACAGCTAGTTATTTAATAGTTAGTTAAATGCTTTTAAAAGTAGTACTAAAACATAAATATATATTTTAATAAATGCTATTTTGTTAAAATAGCGTAAAACTTTCTAAGTAATAGCTTGTTTTTTTTAAAGTTTGCTTTTTTTACTTATAAGATCTAAATAAAATAGTACTATTAAATAGCACGTTATTTTTAAAATAAATCTTTTTATTTTTTGTTTTATACATTATATTTAAAATTATTGTTTTATTTTTTATTAATTTGTTAGTTTTTAAAGCTTAAAAAATTAATAATGCTTAAGTTAAAGTTATAATTAAGTTATATTTATTTTTTAATTTATATATAAAATTTTTAGTTTTTGCAATTATTAATTTTTTAGCATTTTTTTGCTTTAGCGTTTTTTTTATTGCAACTAAAAATATTTTAAATAGTTAATTATTATTAAAAACAATATAAACTTTTTTATTGTTTTATATTTTTAAATTTTTAAAAAGTTTAATATTTTATATAAAAGAAATTAAAAATGCTATTAATATTATATTATTATATAGGTTTTAATTTTTTTAAAAGTTTATATTTGCATACTTTTTTAAACTGTGTTTTTTTAATTTTTCTTTTGCTTTTTTTTGCTAATTATTAAACTTTTTATTTAAAGTCTAATATTTTTGTGCTTTTTATAGCTTATTTGCTAAGCTAGTAGTTTAGCAAATATATATTAATTTTTTAATTGCTAACGTTTTTAAGCTTTTAAACTTAGTTTTTTAATATAGTTTATTATTAATATAATAATCTAGCTTGTTTTAAGTATTATATTAGCTATTATATAAAAGCTTTAAAAATATAAACTTATTTAACATTTTATAATAAAGTTTATTTTTAGCAATAAAAAGTAAATAGCTTATTTTTTGCTAATTATATATAGCAAAAAAAGCAGCAACTTTTTATTTATTTAAATAGTAGTTTTTAAGCATTTTATATATTTAATTAAATTGCTAGTTTAATTAAATTTTTTTTAAGTTATATTTGTATTTTTAGTAATAAAGTTATTTTTATTAACAAATAAGTTTATAATAATGCTAAACTATGCTTTAAAATTAATAATTTTAATAATATTTTTTTTATAAATTTTGTTTTTTATTTTTATAGTAAGCTTTAAATAAAGCTATATATATTTTTTTAGCTTTATAACGTTTAAAAATATAGCTAAAATACTTTGTAATTTTAGTAATAAAGCTAATATAAAACATAAATTTAAAAAGCTTAAGTATTTTTAATTAAAATAATTTATTAAGCTTAAGTTTTCTTTATTATAAAATTTATATTTTAATGTTTTTTTAAATAAATCTAAGCTATTATTACTAGTATAATTGTTATATTTTTTATAAATCTTTATTTTAAAAAGGTTAAAAGTTTAGTTAGCACTTTTTAAAACTATTAATGCTAGCTACGTTAGCTTTTTAAGCTTTTTTTTTTTTTTAGCACTACTAGCATAAAATTAACATAAAGCTAAAGTTTAGTTAAAAATACTACTTTTTTTAAAAGCAGCATAAATATAATAATTAGTAACTTTTGTTTTTTTAGGTTATTTTTAAATAATAAATATATAGTATTACATTAGTTTAAAATTTTAAAAAGCATTTTATTAAACTTTAGCTTATTTTTTAACGTTTAAAAATTTAAAGCAATATAAGCAAAAAATAATATTACTTAATTATTTTATTAGTTTTAATTACAAAGAACTTTTATTATTTTATAGCGTTGCTTATTTAAAAAAGCAGCTATAAAGCTAAGTTAAAGCATATAAATATACATAATAAAACTATTATATTTTATTTTTTTATTTATTTATGCTACTAAATAGTTTAATAAAAAGCTAGTTTTGCAAGTATTATTTAGTAATTTATGCTTATTAAGCTAACTAGCTAATTATAATATTAATTAAAAACTTTTTTATGCTTTTTTAACTGCTAGCTATTAAGATTTTATGTTATTTTTTAAAAAGTTTACGCTTTTATAAAAAAAAGCATTTTTTATGTTTATTTAAGTTAAAATCTTTTGCAATAAAGTTTTTAGTTAAGCTTTATATTTTAATTTATTGCTTTTTTTCTTTAAAATAAGTTATAGCATATTTAATTTAATTTGCTAACTTAAACTTTTATTAAGGTTATTTAAAAGTAGTAATATTATTTTTAGTATTAGCTTAAGTACTTTTGCTGCTTTAAAATATAATTTAGCTTTTGTTTAAGCAATTATTTAAATAAAAATACTAAAGTATTTTAAAACTTTTAATATAAAGTTCTTAAAAATAATATTTGTTTTTTTGTTTAAAAAGTCTTTAGACTTTTTAGCTTATATTTTTTTAAATTTTAAGCTTTTTTTTATAGGTTTTACTTTTTAGATTTCTTAAAGCTTTTAATAATTAAAACTCTTTAGTTTTAATAAAATATTTTGCTTGTAAAAATTGTTGTTTATTTATATATTTTTAGTATTAAACTAAGTAAAAAACTTGTTATTATTTAAATAAATTTTTTTAATTGTTTAATTTATAAAAGGCTTTTTTTTTGTTTTTTAGGTTTTTTTTTACTTTTTGTTTAATAAAAAGCAGTTTTTTTAGTTAAAAGCTTATAATAATTAGCTTAAAACACATTTACGTTAATTTTTTTGCTTAATATATAGCTTTGCAAAACTTTAGTACTATTTACGTTATAAAAAGTGCTTTATATAAAGTTTTAATTAGTTATAATAAAGCTATTATTTAGCTTGCTATTTATTAAGTTGTTTTTTTTAATATTGTAAGCTTTTATTAGTTTTATTTTATAAGGTATACTAGTTTAATTATTAGTTTTTTTATTTAAAAATTAGTTTAGCTGCTTATTATTTAGCTAGTAAAGTTTTTTTTTTTTTTAACTTTTTTGTTTGCTTTTTATTTTAGCATTTAGATCTTTATTATTTAAAATAAGGTTTTTTTTTTGCAGTTAATAATAAGCTTTTTGCTTAAGCAGTTTATTATTACTTAAAACAAAGTTATATATTTACTTTATTGCAGCATTAAAAATTCTTTTTTTATTTTTGTTAATTTTTATAACTTTAAAAAAAACCTTTATACATTTAAAGCTTATAAAAAATTCTAGCTTTTTTAAGCACTATTTAAAGTTTTAATATATAATGTTTTCTTTTTTTAATTTGTAAGTAAAGCTATACTTATAAACGTAATAATTATTTATGCTACATTTTTAATAAATAGTTTTTTTTGCTAAATAAAGATTATTTAATTTTACTTATTATAAAAAATTAAATAATTGTTTGCTTTGTTTTTATTTTTTAAAGTTGTATTTATTTCTTTATAAATATTTAAAAGTTATAGCATTAATGCTAAACATTTGCTTTTTTAATAAGTTTATGTTAATTTTATAATATTATAATGCTTATAATTTTTAATTAACTAGCTAAACATACTAATTTTGCAGTTTTTTTAGCATTTTTTTAGTTTTTTTTTTATAATTGCTACATTTTTTTGTTTTAATTTTAACTGCTATATTTGCTTAGTAATATTATTTATATTTTAGTTATAAGCAAAGTGTTAAGCTAATTTTACTTGTTGTTTTTTAATAATAACTGTTTTAATAGTTAGTATAATTATATTAATAGTTAGCTTAGCAGCATTAATAGCAATATATAAAAGCTTGTTAAAATTATAATTATATAAATAATTAACTTTTTTTTATGCTTTGCGTATTTTTTTTGTTTTTTTAAAGTAAAGATTTAGCTTAAACTTTTTATTAATTTAGTTGTTTAATGTTTTATAAAAGTTTTTATAAAACATTTTGTTTAAGTTATTATATAACTTTTTAAAAAACTTTATTATTTTATTAATAGTATTTTAATTTAGCTTTTTAAGCAAACTTTAAGTAAATTAAAAATTAAAGTAGTAATTTTTTTAAGCTTTAATATTTTTAGCATATATTTAATGCTAAAAAAAGTAAGTTTTAAAATTAATAAAGTATATAGCTTTTAAGCAAGCTTTAAAATTTTGCAATATAGCAATAATAAACTTATTTTGCTTAAAGTTTTAAAGCTTAAACTTTTGCTTAAGCAATTTATAAGCTTTAGTTTATAATGGACAATTTTTTAATATTATTTTTATTATTTTTTTTGTTTAAGAAATATTACAATAAACAAAAACTTGTTTGATTTTATTAATGTTTTTAAAACGCTTTGCATAAAAAAAAGCATTTAAATTGTTTAGCTATTTGCTTACTTTTAACCTATTAAACAGCAAATGCTAGTTTAACTTTAAGTTAAAAAGCATAAATAATAGCTTAATTTTAGCATTATGCTTATTATTAAAATAGCTTAAGCTAAATAAAGTTGCTTTAATACCTTTTAAAAACAATAAACTAATCATTTTTATTTTTTTTGTTTATAAGTAGTTTTAATGTTTTTTATATATTAAAATAAGAAAATCTAATAATTTTTTATAGCTAGATTACTTAATTAAGCTATAATTTTTAAACTTTTAAGCTATATAATAAATCAAAATAAAGTTTATATAAAAATAACAAAAAAGTAAACTATAAAAAATAATAAAGGTAAGCTATAAAAAATAATAAAAGTAAGCTAAATAAAAATATAAGTTTAAAAAAAAAGAAAGTATAAAGTACTAAAGGTTTTTAAGTATTTTAAGTATTTAAGTTTTTTTATGCTGTTTTTTTAAACTTTTTTTTTAAAGAACTTAATAATTTTTTTTGTTTACGTTTATAAGAACTGCTAGCTTATCTTTTATAGCTTTTTAAGTTTTTTTTTAAATGCTTTTATGTTTTTGTTTTTTGTGCGCTTTTATTTTTTTGTATACTTTATAATGTTTAGTTTTTTTGTTTTTTAGTTTAGTTTGCTTTGCTTTATGTAAGTTTTATTAAGCAAGCTTTATTTTTTTATAGCTTTTTACTTATAAAAATAGCATGTTTTTTTTTTTTTTAAAGCTTTTTTATTTAATAATAAGTGCTATAAAAAAGCAATAACTACGTTTTGCGTAAAGTTTTTAAGCAATAGCTAGCTTATACTTAAAAAACTTTGCTTTTTATTTCTTAATAAAAAACTATATTAGTTTAAAAAACAAAGTATATTTTTAATTATTAATAGCTTTATATATTAACATATAAACTTAAACTTATTTAGTATAAATAAGTATTAAACTTGCTTGCATTATAACTTTTAAAAGTTTTAGCAATTTTTATTTTTTTTAGGCCTGTTTTTTGTTTTTTTTTGCTTATATAAAAGCAATTATGCTTTTCTTTTTATAAAGCGCTAGCTTTTTAGCAAAAATTCCTTTTTTTTAGCTTTTTAAAGGTTTCTAACAAATAGTTTTTTAGCTATACTATCTTAAAGATTATGCTAGCATTTTAACACTTAATTATTGTTTTGCTAGAAAAAATAAAAGCGCTTTGCAAACTAAACTAAAAAAAATAGTTTAACATTTTTATACGTTTGTTTTAAGCTTTAACAATTAAAAGCTGCTAGCTTAAACGTTTATTATTAATTATAACTAAACTGCTTACATTAAGCAAACTTTGCTTATTGCTAGCTAAAGCAGCTAAATATAATATATTATGTTTTGTTTATAAAAATTATAGCAATTAATAAATAAATAAATTAAACATATAAGTTAGCAATAATAAATTGCTTATTTATTAGTTTTATAATATTATTTATAGTAAGTAAAAAATTGGCCTTACTAAAAACATTAATAAAATAAAGCAATATAATTGCGCAAGATTTATTATATTACTTTAATTATAAAGAAATAAATTATAACTTATGTATTTAAGCAATTAAGCCATATATAAATTAAGAAATTAAACAATTAATTAAAAAGCTATTTAATAATACAAATAAAGCAACTATAGCTAATTTTCATTTTGTTATATATTATTGTTAAGTTTATACTTTAAAATTTAGCGCAATACCTATATTTTTATTTCTACTATATAACTTAGCCCAGACTTACTTTAACTAGCTAATTAGCTCATTTAGCCACTTTACTCTACTTTAATACAAAAAGGTTATTATAATTAAATAGCTTTAAAACATTACTCTTTTTATTTTATATGCCGAAATTAATTTTAGAAATATTTAATGTTATATTATTAAGCTTAGCAAAATATTATTAAGCTAATTTTATAGCTAAAACTAAATAAGTTTAAGTTAAATAAGTACGCTAAAAAAGATATAAATATGTTTAAGAAAAAACAAAAGCAATATAAAAAAAAGATTTATGTATTTAACAAATTAATGCAATATAATTTATTAGTTCTAAAAAAATATAGAAGTAAAGTTATTAAACTTATTAATTATATATAAAAAAAAAGTATATTTATAAACGTTATAAAGTTTAAAGATTTTACTACTGTTTATAAAACTTTAGCTTTTATTAACTTTAATTTTGCTACTGTTTATAGTTATTTAAAAGATATAGTTTTTACTTAGTAAAGTTATTAATGCTAAAAAAAAATCTATAGTTTTTTATTTTTTTTTAAAGAATAATACATAAAGACTAAATATTTATAACTTAATAAATAACTTAAAAATACTACTAAAAAAGCTTTTATTAAAACGTTTATGTTGCAATTATTAGTTGCTTTAATTGCTAAAAATCTATAAATAGCAAAAGAACTAAAAAACACTGTTTTAACTATTTTCTGAACTTTTTAGTTTTATAAGTTATAAATGTGCAAACTATGCTATTAAGCAATAGATTTAAAGCTATTATAAAAGCAAAAAGTAAAATAACAACTTACTTAAAAGCTAAACCTTTAAAACACATAAATTTTCTAGTAATACTTAAGTTTATTAAAGAAAAAATTATGTTTTAATACGAAGTTTTTATTAAAATTAAGTATAATAATAGCTCTAAGTTTAAAAAAGAAATAAAAAACGCAGTAAACACTTTAAAATATAAAATAAACTATAGCCCTGCTTATTATTTTTAAGCCTAAAGCTTTATTAAAAAAAGCTATAAACTAATAAAGAAAAGCTTTATATAAATAATAAATAAAACTAAAAAAAATTAGCTAAAGTATTTAAACTTAGTAATATAAACAGATTGCACTTTTATACGCTATTATAGCTGCAGCTTATATAAACTAATATATGCAAAAATGTTAATTTTACTAGTAAAAAATGTAATACTAACGTAGAAAATAATTAAATAGCAAAATGTTGCTTTTTATAAAGATTTTATTAAAGCTAAAGTTAAGCAGCTAAAACACTATAACTAAAATGTTATAAAAGTTAAAGCAATTATAACTAAAAAAAAAAAATTAGCTATAAAAACTAGATTTTAAAAAAACACCTATAAAATTAAGCAACTATTTAAAAAAAGCTTGCTTGTTTTTTTTTATAATATTATACTTTTAATAAACAAGTTTAACAATAAAAAACTGCTATACTAATAAATTAGCTCTTACTAAATTAAAAAAAAAGTTAATTATAAATAATATTAACTAGCAGAATTATTAGAAAAAAAATTAAAAAGGTTATTTTTTGCTAAAAGGTTAAAACAATTTATATAAAATAACTAAAAGTACTAAAAGCTAAAAAATCCTAATTTTAATATATAAACTACTAGTGCAACAGCTATTTACTAAAAAGCTAACTAAAATAATAAAGCTTTTAATAATTAAAGCTATAGCAGTTAAGCTGCAAAAAGCGAAAAAAATGTAACAAGTTATATAAGCTTTTCAAGTTTAAAAAGCTATAGTATAGCTTTTAGCGCTTTAAACATTTTAAACGTTAAAAAATATAATAGCTTACTTTATTTTTTTTAGCTACTATATTATAAAACGCTTTAAAAAGTAATAACTAATAAAAGCTAAAGCAATAAATTTTCTTTTTTTTATTTCTTGTTTTTTTACTAATTGTTTTGTTTTTTATTTTTACTAATTGCATAAGTTTATATAATTAAGTTATAATATATAAAATTATTTTATTTCGCTTAAAACTAAGCGTATTTTTTATAGCTTTTTTTTTATTAGTTTTATATTTGTTAGTTTTATAATAACTTATTTATTAGCACTTTTTTTATTATTATACTAAAAATATAAGTCTTTATTTTATTTTAACGTTTTTTAAATAGCTTAGTAGCTTAGTTTTAATATAAATTATTATTGCTTTTTTTTAAAAATGCATAAAAACAAAAAAAACAAAAGTAAAAACTACTTATTAGTTTTAATTACTTAAGTTTATTCTGCTGCACTAATGCTTACATATAAGTTTTTTTACTTTTAATCGCTTAGTTATTTTTATTTAAAACTAAACAGCGCTTTTTGCTTTTAGTTTAAACTATTTAATACTTAACGGAAATTTTAGAACTATTAAAAAGCAAAAAATACTATTACTACATTTCGTAAAGTTACTAGTTTATATTTTACGTGCTTAAATTACTAGCAATAATTTAAAGCTGCTATTAAGCAATAATAAACACTTAATAAAACAACAAATACTTAAGCAAAGTTTAAAGTAAGCTTAACTAAATCAAAATCCTGCTACAGAAAACTAAGCAGAAGTGTTCATTTATATAAAGCTAAAAAAATAAAAACTAAAAAAAAAACAAAAAAAAGATTTAATAATCTAATATTAATGATTTTTATTTTATATATTTTAAGCTTTTCGTTATAAAAGTTTTATATATTTGCTTTTATAAATGTTAAAACTTAACTCTTTATATAATAATTATTTTTTTTTTTTTTTTTACGCTTAGAAAAAAGTTTGCAAACTATGCAATAAAAAAAAATAATTACAAATTGTATTAAAAAAAGCATTGCTATATAGGCAAATTGTTTAATTTTTTTATTCCATTTTATTTTATGTAATTTATTTGATTTATTTTTTTAATTATTTTTTAAAACATTAAAGCGTTATACTAATCTTTTAAGCAATACTAAATTATTGCTTATTAATATAACATATAACAAGCTAAGTAATAAAATTAGCTTAAAAAAAACAATTTAATTTGCGTTTTAATTTAGTTTTTTTTTTAGTTAAACAAATAAAAGAATTTTTAAACAAAGTTATTTATTTTTTAAAGTTTTTAAGCGTAAAATCCTCTTTAATTGCTATAATTATTATGTTAGCTTTAAAATATTTAGCTATGTTACCTTAAGACTTATAAAATAAACAGTTATATAATTAAATAATAAACGTGCAATTAGTACACACATTAAACTTTTATTTTAAAATAGTGCAACAAAAAAAAAAAAGGTAAAGTTTTATATACTTTTTGCTTTTAACTATTATTAGCATTTATTCGCAATACTTACAAAGTATAGCATTTTAAATTTTAAATAACTATATAAATATAGCTATAAACTAACAAAAATTATAAAAGATCTAGTATATATATTTGCTTTAAAAACTTTTTTTAGTTGCTTTTATATATAGTAAGCAAACTTTTAAATGCTACTGCTTTTTTACTTAAGTAAAGCTATTTTAAATATGTTAATTTGCATAACACTTAAAAAAAAAATCATAATTAAGTCTTTATTAAATATATTTACTACTAGCGTTACTATTAAGAATTTTAATTTTTATATAGTTTAGTATTTAGTTATATAGCAAAAAAAAATTAACTAAGTAAAAAAACAAGATCTAAAAAAAAAAAAAAACATATGCTTTTTATTATTTGCTAATAAACTTAACTTTTTAAATATTATAAGTGCAGCTATTTATTAGCTAAGCAATATTAATTTCCTAAATATTAATAAACTGCTACAATATTTTTTAATTATTTAAGACTTTATTAATAACATAAGAATATTTTTTTGCATGCTTAATTAAGCAAAAATTAATTATATTACTTAAAGCTAGAAAATCTATAATAAAAACATAAACTAAGTGATCTAAAAACTTAAGCACTAAAGTAAAAAATTGCAAGAAAAATCAAAGCTTTAAAACTACACAAAAAAAAATAAATTAAAAAAAAAAACAAGCTTTTTTTTTACATTTAGCAAAGCTTAAGTTATTTATTTTGCTATTAGTTATAATAGTTGTTTAAAAAAAGTAAGTTATAAATATATTAAAGAAAAATTAAAAAGTAACTACTTAACTAACTAAAATTACTTTATTTGCTTATTTTTTAATTAATATTAATGCAAACATATAAAAAGTAATTATTATAAAGGCATTTAGTAATTAATAGTTTATTTTAGCAATAAAATAATTAATTGATAAATTAAAAATAGTATAATAAGTTTGTAAAAAAAAGGTGCGCTAGTTTAAGGCTACATATTTTAGCTTTTTTTTTATTATATTTGCTTTATTAAACCTTTTATTTATACTTAACTTTACTATTTTATTTACTTAATAAATTTTAACTTTTTGCATTTTATATAAATGCTTTTAGTATTTATATTTAAAAAATCTTATAATTACTAAAAAGTAATAATTTAAATTAGCAATCAAAAATATTAAACTGTATACAGCAAGTAATATTAACCTTAATATTTATACTTTATACTTTTTATATAGCACTATTTGCTTTTATTTTTTTGATTTATATTAGGTTTTTTAACCTGCTTGCACTTTTTACTTAACTATAAAACATAGCAAATATATATATACGCTTAAACATTAATAAAGATTGCTTTTATTATATATATATGCTTTTAATTATTATATTTCTTATTTTTAAAAAAGTTATTAATACTACAAATTAGCTAAAAATAGCATTATTTCTTTTTGAAAGCATTAATAAGCTGCTACTTTATGCTAAAAAATATAAGCTTTAAGCATAATAAATAGCAAAACAAAAAATAAAAAAAAAAAAAAAAAAAAAACAAGTATATATATGCAAACCTAACAATTAGCTATAAAAAGCCTTTTTTTAAAAACTAAAGGCTTTTTAAAAACAGCTTTAAAAAAAAGCTAATATTTATTAATAGCTTAAAGTATAAAAAGTATTTAGCTTGCATGCTTTTTTTATAAATTAATAAGCTAAATGCAAAGAATATTTAGCTAAAAAACATATTGCTTTTTCTAGTTAACGTTTTTTTAAAATCTGTTTTAAAGTTTTTTTTTACTAAAAAAAAAATAACTTTTATAAAGTGCTTATTTTTTAAAAACCTAAAAAAAAGCAAAAAAGTAATACTAAAAAACCGCTTTAGCTATTTATTTTCTAAAAATAGCAAAGCTTGCTAGAACTTTTCTTTAAACTTAGTTTAATAAATATAAAAAAAATTAATATTTATAATATATAAAAAATATTATAATAAAAAAACGTTAAAATATTAATAGTTTATAATATATATAATTCTAAAAAGAAATATTTACTTTTTTAATTTAATATATAGTAAAAAAACAATTACTTTTTAAAAAAAAGTTTATTTAGCATACTTTATTGCATAAAATTACTTAGTAAACGTAAATAAAACGCTATTTTATATGCTTAAACTAACAAAAGAATTTCTAAGAAAATTTTTATAAACTACAAGCTAAATATTTAAGTTTATAGCTATAAAAAGTTTTATAATGCTAATATAGTTTTTATTTATAATTAAAAATTACTGCAATAGTAATAATTTACGTTTTAATAAGTTTAACGTTATATTTATAAAATTTTTAATAGTTTTAGCAATAAAGCTAAAACTATATAAAAAATAAAAACTTATAATATAAAAGCTAAACATTTTGCAGTTAATATTTATAAAAGCCCTAAAAAAGCTACTACTAAAAAAAGCTTTAAACAATTATTAAAAGAATAATAACTTTAAACATTTTAACAAGCTTAAACTTTATAATAAACAAAAACCAGTTTATTATTTCTTGCTAAGTAAAGTTCTAAAAATAATATATAAAAATAATAAGCAGCAATAGCTAAAAACCTTTTTTTTAAAATAACAAACAGCTATTAAAAAAACCTATTAGTATAAACAAAAGTATTTAAATTACTAAAGAAGTTTTATTATTTTTAGCTGCTATAAAAACTTTTATAAAATAAACACAGTATTATAAAAGTTTAAAGCTATTTATATTATAAACGTTTTTATAAAGCTAAACGCTAAAAAATAGCTAAATAAGCGCAAATTAAAAGCTTTACTAAATATATTGCTTTAGCTATATATAAATAAAAAAAGCAAAACTCCAAAAATAAGTATTAAGCTTAAGTATAGCTAGTTTATAAAAAACTTTTTTATAAACTAACAAAATATAAAGTAAGCTATAATAATTATTAAAACTTTTTAAATAAAATATTTTATAATAAAATATTGCTTAAATAATTACTAAATTATTATTTTTGTTAATACTGTTTTAAAAATAGCATATATTTTAAACTTTAAGTATACTATTAATAAAAATAACAAACAAGTTTTTTAAAAATTGCAAAAATATTAAGCAATAAAGCATTTTAATATAAAGGTTATTTTAAGCTATTTTATATTTTTTTGCTTTTTTTAGCATAATACTTATATATGCGGATTTTTTAGGCCTTTATATTTATACTGCATATTTTGCAACTTAATAAACTACTTTTTAAAAAAAAGCATTAATAATTAAAAAAGTTATACATAGCTTATTATTTTTATAAAAAAAAGCTTTAAAAAGCACTTTAGCTTTAAATTATTAAAAAATTTATGCTTATTGCTTTTAATAAGCATTAAGCTTTATAAACTTTTATAAGCATTAAATATAACTTTTTTTAGATCTAAAAAAACAGCTTTTACTTTATTAAGCATTAAAAATATAAAAAACAAAAGCAAAACGCTAAAAAAAAAGCTAAATATTAATTGTTTTGTTTTTTTAATACTTTTTACCTTAAAGCACAAAAGGAATTTTTAGCGAAAAAAACTAACGCTTATACTAAAGAAGTTTTATTACAAGCAATATAAAAACGTTCTAAAAGTGGAAAATTATTTTGCTATAAATACACTTGCAAATATTTTTTCTTTTAAGTATAACAAACTAAATATAAAACTTAGCTAAGCTTAATAGTTTAAAAAAAAAGAAATATAAACTTTTTATAAGCACCTTTTTAAAAAAAATGCTAAGCATTCTTAAAAGCTTTTATTTATATATTTAAATACGTAAAAAGGCTAAAACTAGTTTTAATAAAGCTAGAATGCTTTTGCAAGCGCTAAAACTTAAGCTACTTTTAAACATAGTAAAAAAAATAAAAAAAAACTTATAAAACTAAATAAACAAAAAAAAATAATATTAACCCTGTTTAAAAAACGTTAATAGTAAAAAAAACTTTATAATTATAAGTATTAAAATAAACTAAAAGCAGCTATATTTTAATAAAAAAAAATTAAAGTAAAGTAAAGTAACTAAATAAACTAACTAGCTAATTAAAGTAAGTTTAAGCTAAGTTATATAGTAAAAATAAAAGTATAAGTGTTACGTTAAATTTAAAAGCATAAACTTAAACATTACAAACAACATAATAAAAATTAATTATAGTTGCTTTATTTATATTATTAAATAGCTTTTTTATTAATTGTTTTATTTTTTAATTTATATATAGCTTAATTGCTTAAATATATAAGTTATAACTTATTTTTTTGCAATTAAAGTATTGTAGTAAATCTTGCGCAATTATACTGCTTTATTTTAGTAAATAAGCTAGGAAAAAAGTAATTATAAGGTTTTTAAAAAGGAAATTTATTATGTATTTAGTAATTTAGCATTACAGTAAAGTTATAGTATTTAGTACATAATAAATTTCGTAATTGCTTTACTTTTTAATTAAGTATATTACTTTTTTGCTTTTATAGTTCTATGTTTAAAATTTAATGCTGCTATTTTTAGTGCTTTATTATGTTGTGCTTTACTTAAAAAGCTATAGTTAATATTTTATAATAAGCAGCTTTTTAAAGTTTATAACTAGTAGTTTGCTTTATAATAAATATTTAAGTTTTACTTAATAATTATAGTAAACTTTTTTTAGTTTAATAAAAAACTTAGCTTATTACTGCTTTATATTTAAGGCTTACTATTGTTATACTAATATAGCTAATTATAAATTAATTAACTTTTTAGCTATGTTATAATAACTAAGCTTTTTTATATTTAGGACTTATTTAGCTATTTTATATGTGTTTTTTTTTTAAGTTACTACAATAATTAGTACTTTAGTTAAAATTCTATTTGCTTTTTTGATTTGCTGCAAGCACTATTATATATAATGCACTAGTTTATAAAGTGCTAGATTATTTTTTTTAGCTATTTATACTAGTATATTAACAACTTTTGTTTAGGTATTTTTTATATTAATAAATATGTTTTAAATACTACATATATATTAATAAAAGGTATTATATTCTTTTTATTAATTTTAAGTAGGATTATTTTGGAAATTTAAGCATAAAACAACAAGTTTTGCATAGTATAATTAAAGCAGCTATAGTATATAATTTGCAGCTATAAAATAGATTAATAAAAACAAAGCTAATATTAACGTGCAAATTATAGAAATGTTTTGCTTTTTTTTATTTAAACTATAAGCATAAGTACTAATATTAATGCTATATTTTCTATTAATTTCTTAATTTATTTATAGTATAGTACTATTATTGTTAATTTAGCTAACTAAGTTTGTTATAAACCTTTTACTATAACTATAATGCAGTAAACATAATTATTAACTTTAAAGCCTTAAGTATATTGCAAATTATGTTATAAAAAAGTATATAAAGCTTATTATTAAACATAAGCAGCAGCAAATAAACAACTAAAAACACTTTTTTGGCTTATTTTATAAGATTTTAAAGCAGCAATAATATTTACTGCTTTTTAGCAAAAGTTATTTTAGGTTTGCTATGCATTAATTAACTTAAAAGCATTAGTATTTTTAGTAAGCAGTGCTATATAATTAATATAAACATTATAGCTTTTAAAAACTTTATTTATAGCTTAAAGCTTTATATTTATAAAATAATCTTAAAGAACTTTTATAAATACTTGCATTTTATATATATAATAGTTAGCTTTAACTACATTTATAATTTATAGCATATAAGTTTTATTTATTTAGCAGATTTAGCAATTAAGATTTTTTAAATCTTGTTTAGCATAACATAAAAAACTTAAATAGCTAAAGCATTTTAATTATAGCAAATAGTTTAACAACTTAAGCATTAGTAAGCAGCTTAAACATTTAAAAAACAAAGAATTTTAGCGTAGTAAATAGTTGTTATAATAAACAAAATTGTTAAAACAAAGTAAAACAAACAAATATATATGTATATATATAAATAAACAGTATTTAATATAACACTATGCAATAATAAAAGTTATTAAAGTATTTAAATATTATTAGTATGTAATAAATACTTAAATAAGTAATAAGTATTAATTAAAGCTTAAATTGCTTACAGAAGTTACTTTTATAGTTATAATACTGCTAAAAACCTATAATATAACAAAAGCTATTATATTATAACCTATAAAATAAAAAATATAAGATTTAATTATAAAAGCTAAATGTATTTTTACGTTAAAAAAATAAAAGCTAGTTTTAGGTTAAATACTAAAAGTAAAGTATTGTTTTGCTTTAATTAACTAAAGTTTTAAAAATAAGCATTAATTTAATGTATAAAAATGCTTTTTAAACTTTTTTATAAACATTAGCGCTTTTGTTTTTTGAACTTAAATATATATATTTTATAGCTAAAACTATAGCTTGCTTTTTTATTAGTAAGTATTTATACAAACTGTAAGCTTTTTTAAAAACGCTATGCTTAAGTTAAGTTTTTAAAACTTCTATAGTAATGTTTTTTAAAAGTTTAAAGATTAAAATACTGCAAACTTGCTATGCTTTATAAAAAACTGTTTTAATTTTATAAAAAGGAAAAATCTTATTATAAATTTTTTTTATTTTAAAAAAGTCTTAAAAAAGTGCTATTTTTTTGCAATACTATATTTTAGTTAGTAATACTGCTTTTTGCTAAGTAAAGTTAATTATATAAAGCTTTTCTAAAAAAACAGCTAATCGTTTAGCAGTTAATTAAGTACTTTTAGAAATAGTGCTAAAACGTAAATATATGTTTTAATAAATGCTATTTTGTTAAAATAGCATAAGATTTTCTAAATAATAGCTTGCTTTTTTTAAAGCTTGCTTTTTTTACTTATAAAATCTAAGTAAAACAGTACTATTAAATAGCACATTATTTTTAAAATAAATCTTTTTATTTTTTGTTTTATATATTATATTTAAAATTATTGTTTTATCTTTTATTAATTTGTTAGTTTTTAAAGCTTAAAAAGTTAATAATGTTTAAATTAAAGCTATAATTAAGTTATTTTTGTTGCTTAACTTATATGCAGAATTTTTAGTTTTTATAATTGTTAATTTTTTAGCGTTTTTTTGCTTTAATGTTTTTTTTATTGCAACCAAAAATATTTTAAATAATTAATTATTATTAAAAGCAGCATAAACCTTTTTATTATTTTATATTTTTAAGTTCTTAAAAAATTCAATATTTTTTTATATAAAAGAAGTTAAAAAAGCTATTAATATTATAGCATTATATAAGTTTTAATTTTTTTAAAAGTTTATACTTATATATTTCTTTAAATTATATATTTTTAATTTTTTTTTTATTGCTTTTTGCTAATTATTAGATTTTTTATTTAAAGTTTAAAACTTTTATGCTTTATGTAGCTTTTTTGCTAAGCTAGTAGTTTAGCAAATATATATTAGTTTTTTAATTGCTAACGTTTTTAAGTTTTTAAGTTTAAGCCTTTAATATAATTTATTACTAATATAATAATTTAGCTTATTTTTAATATTATGCTAGCTATTATATAAAAGCCCTAAAAATATAAACTTATTTAAGATTTTATAATAAAGTTTATTTCTAATAATAAAAAGTAAGTAGCTTATTTTTTGCTAACTATATATAGCAAAAAAAATAACAATTTTTTATTTATTTAAATAGTAGTTTTAAAGCATTTAATATATTTAATAGGATTGCTAGTTTAATTAAATTTTTTTTAGGTTATATTAGTATTTTAAGTAGCAAAACTATTTTTATTAATAAAAAAGTTTATAATAATGCTAAATTATGCCTTAAAGTTAATAATCTTAGTAATATTACCTTTATAGATTTTATTTTTTATTTTTACAGTAAGCTTTAAGTAAAGTTATATAAATTTTTTTAGCTTTACAACATTTAAAAAAGTAGCTAAAATACTTTATAGTTTTATTAGTAAAGCTATTATAAAACATAAATCTAAAAAGCTTATATGTTTTTAGTTAAAATAATTCGTTAAATTTAAGTTTTTTTTATTATAAAATTTATACTTTAGTGTTTTTTTAAATAAGTTTAAGCTATTATTATTAGCATAATTATTATATTTTTTATAAATTCTTAGTTTAAAAGAATTAAAGCTTTAGCTTGCGCTTTATAAAATTATTAATGTTAATTATGTTAACTTTTTAAGCTTATTTACTTCTTTTAGCATTATTAACGCAAAATTAACACTAAGCTAAAGTTTAGTTAAAAATATTACTTCTTTAAAAAGCAGCAAAAGTATAACAATTAATAACTTTTATTTTTTTAAGTTATCTTTAAATAATAAATATATAGTGTTATATTAGTTTAAAATTTTTAAAAGCATTTTGTTAAATTTTAACTTGTTTTTTAACGTTTAAAAGTTTAAAGCAATATAAGCAAAAAACAATATTATTTAATTATTTTATTAGTTTTAATTGCGAATAACTTTTATTATTTTGTAGCAACGCTTTTTTAAAAAAGCAGTTATAAAGCTAAGTTAAAGCATATAAGTATATATAATAAAACTATTATAATTTATTTTATTATTAATTTATGCTACTAAATAGTTTAATAAAAAGCTAGTTTTGCAAATGCTACTTAGCAATCTTTGTTTATTAAGTTAATTAGCTAACTATAATACTAGTTAAAAGCCTACTTATGCTTTTTTAGCTGCTATTTGTTAAAATTTTGTATTTTTTTTTAAAAAGTTTACGTTTTTATAAAAAAAAGCATTCTTTATATTTACTTAAGTTAAAATTTCATGTAATAAAGTTTTTAGTTAAGCTTTATATTTTAACTTATTGTTTTTTTTTTTTAAAACAAGCTATAGCATATTTAGCTTAATTTGTTAATTTAAACTTTTGTTAAAGTTATTTAAAAGCAGTAGTATTGTTTTTAATATTAGCTTAAGAACTTTTGTTGCTTTAAAATATAATTTAGCTTTTATTTAAGCAATTATTTAAATAAAAACACTAAAGTACTTTAAAACTTCTATTATAAAATCTTTAAAAGTAACATTTGTTTTTTTGTTTAAAAAGTCCTTAGATTTTTTAGCTTATATTTTTTTAAATTCTAAATTTCTTTTTGTAAGCTTTACTTCTTATATTCTTTAAGGTCTTTAATAATTAAAACTTTTTGTTTTTAATAAAATATTTTACTTAAAAAAATTATTGTTTATTTATATATTTTTAGTATTAAGTTAAGTAAAAAACTTATTATTATTTAAATAAACTTTTTTAATTGTTTAATTTATAAAAGGCTTTTTTTTTAGCTTTTTAGGTTTTTTTTTACCTTTTGTTTAGTAAAAAGTAGCCTTTTTTAATAAAGGTTTATAATAATTAGCTTAAAACACATTTATGCTAATCTTTTTGCTTAATATATAGCTTTACAAGATTTTAGTGCTATTTACATTATAAAAAGTGCTTTATATAAAGTTTTAATTAATTGCAATAAAGCTATTATTTAGCTTGCTGTTTATTAAGTTGTTTTTTTTAATATTATAAGCTTTTGCTAGCCTTATTTTATAAGGTATAAAAGTTTAATCGTTAGATTTTTTACTTGAAAATTAAGCTAGCTATTTGTTTTTTAGCTAGTAAAGTTTTTTATTTTTTAGTTCTTTTTGTTTGTTTTTTATTTTAGCATTTAAATTTTCGTTATTTAAAACAAAGTCTTTTTTTTAGAGTTAATAATAAGCTTTTTGTTTTAGCAGCTTATTATTGCTTAAAACAAAGTTATATATTTATTTTATTGCAGCATTAAGTATTTTTTCTTTATTTTTGCTAATTTTTACGACTTTTAAAGGAACTTTTATATACTTAAAGCTTATAAAAAATCCTAGCTTTTTTAAACACTATTTGAAATTTTAGTGTATAATGTTTTCTTGTTTTAATTTATAAGCAAAGCTGCATTTATAAACATAGTAATTATTTATACTACATTTTTAATAAATAGTTGCTTTTACTAAATAAAGATTATTTAACTTTACTTGTTGTAAAAAATTAAACGATTGTTTACTTTGTTTTTGTTCTTTAGAATTATATTTATTTTTTTATAAATACTTAGAAATTATAGCGTTAATACTAAATATTTGCTTTTTTAATAAGTTTATATTAATTTTGTAATATTATAATGCTTATAGTCCTTAATTAATAAGCTAAACATATTAATTCTGTAGTTTTTTTAGCATTTTTTTTAGTTTTTTTTTTGTAATTGCTACGTTTCTTTGTTTTAATTCTAGCTGTTATATTTACTTAGTAATATTATTTATGTTTTAATTGTAAGCAAAGTATTAAGCTAGTTTTACTTGCTGCTCTTTAATAACAACTTTTTTAGCAGCTAGTATAGTTATATTAATAGCTAGCTTAATAGCATTAATAATAATATATAAAGGTTTATTAAGGTTATAATTATATAAATAATTAACTTTTTTTTATGTTTTGCGCGCTTTTTTTGTTTTTTTAAAGTAAAAATTAGCTTAAATTTTTTATTTATTTAGATGTTTAATGTTTTATAAAGATTTTTATATAATATTTTATTTAAATTATTATATAACTTTTTAAAAAACTTTATTATTTTAGTTTTATTAAGTAAGCTTTATTTTTTTATAGTTTTTTTACTTATAAAAATAGCATGCTTTTTTTTTTTTTTTAAAGCTTGCTTATTTAAAAATAAGTGCTATAAAGAAGCAATAGCTATGTTTTACGTAAAGTCTTTAAGTAATAGCTAGCTTATAACTAAAAAACCTTGCTTTTTATTTTTTAATAAAAAATAATATTAGCTTAAAAAACAAAATATATTTTTAATTATTAATTACTTTTTATATTAACGCGTAAGCTTAGATTTGTTTAGTATAAATAAGCGTTAAATTTGCTTATATTATAACTTTTAAGGGTTTTAATAATACTTACTTTTTTTTAAGCTTGTTTTTTATTTTTTTTGTTTATATAAAAGCAATTGTGTTTTTTTTTTTAAAAAACATTGGTTTTTTAGTAAAAATTTCCTTTTTTTAGCTCCTTAAGGGTTCTTAGCAATAAGTTTTCTAGCTATGCTATCTTAAAAATTATATTAGCTTTTTAACACTTAATTGCTATTCTGCTAAAAAAAATAAAAACGCTTTGTAAATTAAGCTAAAAAAAATAGTTTAATATTTTTATATGTTAATTTTAAGTTTTATTAATTAAAAGCTGCTAGCTTAAATGCTTATTGCTAATTATAGCTAAACTGCTTATGCTAAGCAAATTTTGCTTATTGCTAGCTAAAGCAGCTAAATATAATATATTATAACTTGCATATAAAAATTATAACAATTAATTAATAAACAAATTAAACATATAAATTAATAATAATAAATTGTTTGCTTATAAGTTTTATAGTATTATTTATTGTAAATAAAAAATTATAGCAATATAATTGTGCTAAATTTATTATAACACTTTAATTGCAAAAAAATAAGTTATAACTTATGCATTTAAGCAATTAAGCTATATATAAATTAAAAAATAAAACAATTAATAAAAAAGCTATATAATAATATAAATAAAATAACCGTAGTTAATTTTTATTATATTGTTTATAATGTTTAAGTTTATGCTTTAAAATTTAGCGTAATATTTATTTTTTTATTCTTATTATATAATTTAGCCTAAACTTACTTTAATTAGCTAGTTAGCTTGTTTAGCTACTTTATTTTACTTTAATAATTAATAATAAAAAGCTAGTAATAAGGAAAATATTATATACTACTATAATATAGCTAATATAATAACAGCATAGCTTTAGAATTTTAGTGTGCTTAGTAAACATATATTTTATAAATATTAGCTAAATATAACTTTATTATATTAAATTATTTACTTTTATTTTTAAGATTAGCATTACTGCTAAAAAGCATTATAACAAGCAGTTTATAATATATAAAAGCTAAACATTAATTAGCATATATATTTAAATTAAGCTAAACAAAAATACGTATTACAAAGGACATAATAGCTAAAGCAAAGTGGATTTTTAAATAACTGCAATAAGTTAGCAGCTATTTTTAGCTACAAATTAAATCTACAAACGTACTAAAGTAAGCGTAAGCTAAAGTAATAATAATAATAATAATAGTAAAGTTAGTTATTAAAACAAGTAAAATTAGCAAAAGTAAGCAAATAAGCATTTTCTTTAATACTTATATAATTAGCACTTTAGCTATATATAGCTTTGTTAGCTATTTTTGCAATTAGTATACTTTTATATAAATTGCATTTTATTTTTCGACTTTAATAATGCTTGGAAAATTTTTATTTAGGTAAATTATAGCTTTATTAGCAACTCTTTTTTTTATTTACTTTTAGATAACTTTTTGAACTATATACTTTTATGTATATGCTATACTGTTTAAATATAAATTAAACATGTTAGTATATATATTGTATATAAATTAACTACTAATTAAAATAGTTAAATATTTTTGCAAGGTTATTTTAGAACTTTTAATAGCTAAATAGTTTTATAAAGCTATTACTAAACTAAACCTATTTTTTTTGTAGTACTAATTTATATAAACTGCTTTTAAATATATACTAATTGCAACTTAATAATACTTTTAGTAAAATAGCTTAAATTAAATAATTGGTTTATTATACTTTTGCTGGCCTTTTTATTTTTAACAACCTTATAACTAAATATTTTTATTAAACTATTTAACCTTTTAAACTAATATTTTTTTGAGTTTTTTAAAATACCTAATGCATAGTATAATTAGTGCTAGTTTTAAAATACTTTTATTTCTTAATTTAAGAATTTTGTTTTTAAGTAGCAACATTTTTATGCTTTTGCTGCGCTATTAACGTATAAACTTTACAAATTTTATAAACGTTTAAAATTTCCTTAAAAACTAAGGTACTTTATATGCAGTATAATTTATATTATCCTAGGAGTACTTATGCTTTTTTAAATAGCTTATAATATATAAGTTATTTTAAGTTGTTTTTAGGACCTTTTTTTAACTATATAGTTACTTAACAACATTAATAGCTTTATAAGCTAACTTATACTTACTTAACTAACTAATATACTTAATATATATAGCTATAAACTTTGTTAAAAGTATAACACTTTTATTTTTATATTAATTAGTTATTACTGCAAGTACTACTGTTTTAGCTAAGTTTTAAACTAAAGCGCTTAGTTAGCTAGTTAGCTAGTTAGCTAGCTAATTAATTAACTAGTTAACTTATTTACTTATTTACTAATTTATACTTTTTTTAATTAATAAATATATTCGACTTAATATAAATTACATTTGTAATAAAGTAATAAATTATTACTTTTAATATAAATAATTAAATTTAGTTAATTAGAATTAATTAGCTAACGCTATATTAAATAGCTATTTTAGGCCTTAGCTAACTTAACATTTTACTAAAAAAGCTACTTAAGTAAAAATAAAAAGTTAACGCTTTAGCTTAACTTACTATATAACTTTTAGTTTTTTATGTTATAATTAAAATATATTACTAAGTAAATATAACATAACACTATAAAATATGCTATTATAGCATTATTAGTTATTTTTTTTTTTAAAATAATATATTGTTTTATGTTGTTTTACTGCATAATATATTTATAAAAGCTTATAAATACCCTAATTTTTATATTTTCCTGTATTAAAATAAAGCAAAAAAGCTTATAAAAACTATACTTTTTCTTTAAGTATAAAAAAAAGATATAATATACTTATTTTATAACTACTTTTAAATATACTTAATTAATTAAAACATTAGAAATTTAGCATTTAAACAAAACAAAATTAATTAAAATTAATAATTAAAATATAGCTATTTTTAATAATATAGTTTATAAAAAGTTTATTATAAAAGCAGAAATATTGCAGTAATATTTTAATGTTTAACTATATAACTAAGCTATATTTAACTACTAAAGGCTTTTATAAACATATATTTTTTAAGCTATATATATTAGCATTAATACTTATAGCTACTACGTTTTAAGTATTAATAATACCAAAAAATATTATTAAATCTTGTTTTAAAAAAACAAGCAATTAAAGCTGCTTGTTTTTTGTATATATAGCATTTTTTCTTTTTTTTTTCTAATTATTAAAAATGCCTTTAATATATTTATTTTAATCTTTTTAAGAACTAATATGCTTTTGTTTTATACTTTTTGTTAAGTTTAAGCAGTATATATTATGTATTACTAGCATTAAAAATACTTACGCTATAATACCTTTGTTTAATTAATAGCTATATTAGTTTAATTTTTGCTAAAGTGTTTTAATGTTTTATGTTTTTATAACACATTTTTATAGTAAAGTATATAAAATAAAAGTAAATTTTTCTGCTTTGCTACATATTGCTTTTATTAATTATAACAAACTTTTATTTATTAATTATTAAATATATTGTTTTTTATAGAAAAATTAAGATTATATATAGTTTTATTATAACTATATTGTTTTAGATTATATTTTTATGTTTTTTATTCTTTAAAAACAATTTATTTTAGTTAATAAAAATTTAGTTACATTATTATTTTATTTGCTATGTTGCGCTGCTTTTTTATTTACTTTAAGCTTTTTAGCAATAGTTATTAACTTAAAAAATAGCTTATATATATTATTAATACTTATACAAACTATATTAATATGCTAGTTATTACTTTTAGCTACTGTTTAATAACTAATAATAGTTTAGCTAAAATATTTCAAGGTTTTATAATTATAGCTATATAGTATGCTATATAATACTATTAGTTTTTATTTTTTTATACTTAATTAACAAATTTTGCTAAGCTTATATATTTATTAAAAATTTATAACGATTTCTTTTTTAATAGTAATAACTTTAGGAAATTATTAGCAATATATAAAATTAACATTATAGCAAACTAGCTATTTATTTATAACTGTTATAGTTTGCTTAATATTTAAGCAACAAATGTAGCGCTTAACTTTTTACGTTTTATGTTCTGTTATTTAAAGCTAAATAATAGTTAACTAGTTAATAATATAAAACTAAAAGCTTTATTTTTAAGTAAAGCGTTATATTACGCTTAGCACTAAAATAACTCTTACAAATATAAATTTATTACATATATATTATGTTAAACTATTAAAGCTTATAGCTATATAATTATTATACTTAAATTAACTAACAACTAAAACTTTATTGCTAAAGCTATATATTATATTACGGTTAACTTATGTTTTATATTAATTAAATAGTAAACTGTTAAACTAAACTATTTATTACTACTATTAAATAACGTATGTTTTAGCTGCTATATATTAAAACATTTTCTGTTGTTATTAGCTAAAATAAACTATTACTATACTTTTTATATTTAGTTTATAAAGTAAGTAACTATAAAGTAAAAAAAACACTAATAATAACTAAAACATAAGCATAATTAATCGGTTAAGTTAAAAAATAAACAAAACAATTTACGTAAAAAAACCTTGTTTTTATTTACGCAAATATATAACGTACGTTAAAAATAGCTGCTTTATTAGTAGTACGAAGTATAAAAAAATAGCCTAAGTTTAAGTAGTTTATTATGCTATATATATACTTTTGAGTTTTTTGTTATAACTGCAATAAATAACAATATTTTATAACATATAACTAATATTAATTAATATAAGTTCAGTTTTTTTAGGTTAATAAATAAGGTATAAATTATTATAAAAAACTTTATAATATTTAAGTTTTAATTTTAGATTTGTTTTCTTTTTAAATCTATTAGTTATTTTAGCTATTTATTGATTTAATTATAGTAGCATACATATTATAAAAATAAAATATTTAATAATTATTGTTAGCTATTTTTTTTAAGTAAAAAAATCATTTAAATTTTTATAAAATAATAGAATTGATTTTTTTTATAATAAAATTAATGTTTTTTATAGCAAGCAATACTTGTTTTACTTTTTATAATAACATATTATTTAATGTATAATTAGTTTTATTTGTTTTTATATTATTAAAACATATATTTAAATAAAGCTACTTTATAGCATTTTAAAATAGTTTTGCAAAACACTTATAAAAGGGCTATTTTTTTTTAGTGTGTTAAGTATACTTAATAGTTAGTTTAATGCTATAGACATTTTTATTTAGAACATTTTAAGCATAAGCTTCTTTTAAAATAAATAACTTTATTTATTTTTAAGTGTTATAATTAGCATTTGTTGTTTTAATGCTATTTTTAATTATAACATAGCTATTTTATGGATATTTGCTTTTATAAGCAATAGTAAACATAAATAAATTTTTTTTATTATATGTTTATAAAACTAGTTTTTAGTTTATAAAAAGTAATAAAAATTCTAGTAGTATTAAAATTATAACGTTAAAAAATTAATTTTTTATTGATTTTATTTTATTAGTAAATATTATATAGTATAAATAGCAAATTAAATAGCTAATACATATAAGATTTTTTAAATAAACAAAAGGATCTTTTGCTTTCGTAATAATAACTAGCATATATATATTATATTTAGGATTAATAATTTGTTAAACAAAAAATAACACAGCTAAAAAATTTGCTATGTTTTTTTAAGCATTTAAAACACTATTTAAGTAGTATTAAGCTTATAACTTAAATTAAAGCAGCAGTTAGATTTTAAGCCTTACACGTAAATAATTTTTTGCTTTCGCAGAAATTAATGCATAAAAGCTTAACTAGTAGTTTATTAATTAATTTTTTTATAAAAGTAAAGCATAATAGTTATTTTCTTTTTTCTTAATAGCTTTAAGCTTTTAGTTAGCATAAAGCTATTATAACTAACTGTTTTTTTACTTTTGACTTTTTATTGCTTAGTATTAATTCTATAGTAAGATTATTAATAATATAATTAAATCTGGTTTTTTTTAAATATTTACTAACTTTTCGAATTTTAAGTTATGTTATACCTTAAAATTAATATTAAACAGAGGTTTTAAGTGCAATACTAAATAAATTTATATTTTTTTTTTAACTTTACAGATTTTAACAACAAATATTTATATTATTATAGCTTCTTTTTTTACCTCGGTAATTTATTTGTGCAAAAAAGAAGTTTTAAGCACTAAAAATTAAAGATATATTTATAATTGTAAGCTTATTTAAAGGGAATTTAAAAAGTTAAATAAAACTAGTTATTATTTAGCAATAATGCTAATAAAAAAAAAAAAACAAGTCTTATTGCAATTATGCTCTTTAAATAAAATGCGTAATCACGTAATAATTACATATAATATTACTTTTTATATATGCTGTTCTTATGTTTTAAATTAGTTTTTTTAGTAGGCTTACTAAACCTAGTCCATTGTTTTGCAAGAAAGGCATTTTAAAAGTAAAAAATAAAAAGCTTTAATAAAAAGCTTAATAATGTTGCTAAAAGAAAATTAATTATTAATATAGTAAACAATAGTAATAAGACTAACTTTTTAGCTAACAATTGTATATTAAAGATTAAGCTATACTAGTTATAACGCCAATAGTAAAAAGTAATGCTTAAAAATAAATTTTATTAAAAACATAATATTTTTAGTTTTTAACCTTTGCTTTAATAACCTAAGTAATGCTATTACTTTTATTACTGCTAGTATTTATAAATATATAGCTATTATTTATTACATTAATAACCTAAGTAGTGCTAATATTTTTGTTACTGCTAGAAATCATAAGCGTTTTGCGTTTTTTTTTTTTTTTTTTTTTTTCAGATATAAAATAACTATACTTTTTAGTTCTTAGCACTAATTTCATTATTACTACTAGAATAAAGTAGCATAAAATGAAGTAGTATAGCTATAAACACTAGTTTAATACTTTTATGTACTAAATAAACTATATAATACACATTTTAGTACGATAAATTAATTAGTATTAAAAGAATAAAATAATTAAATAAAACATGCTTAATTAATGCTAAACTTTTATAACTTTTACTGTTTGTCTTTTTTATATGTTTTAAATCTATTACTAAGTTTATAAAAAAACAAGTGTACTTTTTGTTTAACTATATTATAATTAAGCTATGCTTAAATATATTATATAATTACTTTACTTATTATAATTTATTTTATTACTTATTTATACATTTTATATAGCTATATGCAGAAAAGTTAATTAAGCACATATATTAAAAAAAATGTAAGCTTTTTACAAGTTTTAAAGTGCGCTATAAGCTAGCTACTTTAAAACTTAAAAAGTGCTTTAAATTAAAAAAAAAGTAATATTAAAAAACATATAATAACTTTCCTTTCTTTTTTTTGTTTTATAAGCATTATTTGTTCATTTAGCTAATTAGTATGCTATTAATGCTATAGCTAGCCATTAATAGGTTTAAAAGGACGGTAAGTAGGCTAAAAAACATACTAACTACTACAAAAAATCCACCTCTTTTATAAGAAGTAAAAAAATAAAGTGGCAAAAAAAAAACATAAATGCACATATAGCATAAAAGCAGCTCTTATATAAGGGTTGCTAAAGCAGCGCTAACTTAGTTAATAAACTAAACACACTAAACAGTTAAGCTAAGCATTTTTAGTAGTTAATATATTATTAATTAATTAATTAATTAATTAATTAATTAATTTACTTTAACGTTAAGTATAAAGCTTTAGCCACTTTATATACCTTTTAAAAGGTTTTAAATATAGCAAACTTTATTTATAATATAGTAAAATATGTTAATATAAAAAGTTCGGTTAATTAATTAACTAATTAATTAAGTAATTAATTAGTTTAACTAATATATATAGTATATTACTACTAGATATAATGCTATTTTATGTTTTTAAAGGCTTTATTATTTTAATGCTTATAGTTATTATAATTTAATTCTTTAAGCTAAAAACTATTAGTTTTTTATTTAGTATATAAATTATTTAGCAGGTAGTTAATATATTATAAAATTTTAATTATTTTATATTTTTTTTTTCTTTATATTAATAAATCTGTTCTTTAATTTGGTTTTTATGTTTATATTATTTAACTTATTTATTAATGCTTAGCAATTAATAGAAAAACAAGTATTTAAAAAAACATTTAGTTTTATACTGCTAAGCAACTATATGCTATTTAAATTAGTAAACTTTAATAATTGGATATATATAAATAAAAATTTTTTGCTGCTTTTTTTTTTATTGTTAGTTTTTTTGCTACTATTTGTTGTTTTGTTTAAACATAAAGCAACTTTAAAGAACGTTTTTCTTTAGGCTTTATACTTAATTATAGCTAAGCTAGTTATATAAGCTATGCTTATTTAGCTAAAAATAACAAGCAATTTAGTAACTTTTAGTATTTTTACTTTTTGTTTTTTAGAACTAAGAAATAGTAGTATAATACTACTTTTTAAAGCTAAATAATATATTGTTTTATTATTTACCCTTTTAATAAAAACATAAGCAAGTAGTTTTATATAAAAATAAACATTTAGCGCTAAGCAAATATATATTGCTATAAAAAACGAAATAAACTTCTTTGCTAAAAATTTACTTCTGTTTATTATACTTAAACTAGAATAAATGTTAGTTGTTATAATAATTAGCATTTTTTTACTAAATAAATTATAAGCTAAAATAGCTAAGTTAAATCTTATGTTTTTATAAAAACTTTCCTTTTTTTTTTTATTATTTGTATTTATTTATGCATATAAATGTTCTTAAACCGTAGTAAGGTATTTTATTGTTAGTATACTTAGCTTATGTTTTAACAAAAAAATAAATAAAAACAAAGCATAGTTATTACACTATAAAAACAACTATGCTGCTTTAAAGTTAATAATATATTATAGCTTATTATTACGTGTAATAAGTTAAAATCTATTAATAGGCTTAAAATAAAGCAATAAAAAGTTATTTATTGCTTAAGCATTTAGTATATTTTAGTTTTTTTTAGTTTAAGTTCTAAAATAGAATTAATTTAAAAAACTATGCAATTGTATATTGCTTTATGCTTTTATTTGCTGTTTTAAGCAAACTAATTTTGCAACGTTTTTTATTAGTGCTAAGCTTTTAGCTCTTTTAATAACGCAAGCAATTTAAGCAGTTATTGCTTTTTTATTACTATTGCTTATAATTTTAATAGCTTTATAAGTAATATAACTTTTATATTTGTTATTTATATTTTATATATATTAATTGCTAAAATTATAATTGTTGCTTTTTAAGTTTTATTATTAGTATTTTTTTTATTTTTTATGCGTTAAGTGTTTACTTAAAGTATAGCTATATATTGCTTATGTAAAAGCTATTAAATTTATTAAACTTTTAGCTAATAATGTGTTACTTATTGAAAAAAACTAAGCAAAGTTGCTAGCTATAAGAATATATAAAAAGCTACTAAATTGTTTTTTGTTTTTTATATTATAGTTTTTACGTATAGCTTTTTTAACTTAGAATAAAAGTTTAGCTAAAACTATGCTAATTTTATTAATAATAAAAACAAGCTTATTTTGTTATAGTTATATAATATTTTTATTTTTTAATGTTAAATTTTAAAAAGTTTATTTATTATGTACTTTAAACTTTATTGCTGAATATATTATAATATTATTAATACTTATTACTGCGCTTTTAATAAAAGCAGTAATTAATATTTTGTTTTTTTTTTTTAACTAAAAGAATACTTTGTATATAGCTTAAATAACAACAGATTTTTTAGTGCTGCTTTGTTTTTTTAAAAAACCAATAGTAATAAGTAATCTTAATACATTTTTTTGTATTGCGTTAGCATTAAGGTTAAGCTTTTAGCACACAAGCAAAACTGCTTTACTTTGTTTTGCATTTAAACCTTTTTTTGCACATATTATATAGCTAATAATGCAGTATTTTATTAAAGAAAAATATTTAATAAAAGTAGTATTGCTTTCGAAATTATTTAATGCTAATATTTAAAAATACTATTAGTTTTAATTAAACTTAAAACTTAGTATTATAAACTTATTTTTTTTAACTAGGTTTTTATAGTTATATATATAACTTAGTTTTTTTGAAATAATGTACTTATTTTTTTCTTTAATGTAGTTTTTTAAAGTTGCTAATTTAGGTTGTACTAGTTGCATTAGTGCAACGCTAATTTGTTTAGCTAGTATAACATTATTATTATTTTTACTATTTTTTATCTAGTTAAAAATATTTGTTTAATTTTTAGTAAATATATTAAAACGCGCATTTTTAACGTTTTTAATGTTTGCTTGCTAAATAAGTTGTTTAAGGTTATTTAATATACTAAGTAGTTTATTTACTTTTTTGAGTAACTGTTTAAACTAGTTAAAATTATAGCATAAAAAATGCAAAGATTTTTTTAGCTAGTTTTTTTCTACGTTTATTAGTTGTTAATTATTATTAAATAGTAAGTTATTATTATTTATTAGATTAGCTTGTTGATTTTTTTATACTTTAGCGTTTTTTGCTGCTTTTTTTTTTGATTTTTTTAGCTAATTTAGATTTTTAACTTTAAATAAAAGCTTGCTATTTAACTAAGCGCAATAATAATCTTAAAGTTTAAAAGCAAGCATTTTAATTAAAGTACTAAAACAATACTATAAAACAAATAATAAAAGCTTTAGTATAACGCCCTAATTTAAATTGTTTGTATTTATGCTGTTAATAAGTTATTTATTAAAAATTAAAATTTGCTTTTTATTAATAAGCTTTTGAATTATTTTTTTAAAAAAAGAAGTATTTTTGTTTATTAGAAAATAATGTAGTAATAATTCTTTCTTTGGTTTTTCTGTAAAATAAAAGCTGCTTGCATAATTATATAAACATATGTCTTAAAGCATTGTTTTTTTATACGCATAAACTTACATATAAAAAAAAACTTAACCTTTTCTGCTTAATAAGTTTAATAGTAGCTAAATAGCATTAAAACTAAAGCAGTTAATTATGCATTATAAAAAAACCTTTAATGCATAAGTATAAAAGTAGTTAAAGTTAACTATAGCTTAGTTTTTTATAAATAAATAATAGTTTAGCATTTTAAGCAAATTAATATAAACTTTAATAGCTAAAAGCTTTTAAGCAGTTGTTAGCTTATTAAAAAGCAAAGCTATAAACTTGCAAAAAACTATGTTAGCTTTATTATTTGTTATAAAAGATAGCATAATAAAATTGCTTTTTACTTTTTTTATGTTTTTTTATAGGGTTATTTTTGTTAATATTGCGCTATTTGATTTAAGATTTTCTTTGCAAATACTATAGGTTCATAATGTTTAATTAGCGCTTTTGTTATATAATTTAGCATATAATATATAATAAAAAAAGTTCGAAAGCGTTTTTATAAAAATGTAAAATTATAGTTGCATTAAAATATTAATGCTATAGTTAAATTAGTTTTGCTAACACGCAAATAGTTCTTTTTAATTTTAACGAAGCTATTTTTAGTTATATGTGTTGCTTTTACTAACGTTTAAAAATAGCTAAATTAACAAGCTATTTTTTTATGTAGTTCTTTTTAATAAGTATTTATATAAGCATAACAATTATTACAAGCGTTTAAAAAAGCATGCTACTGTTTTATATATAACATTAATAATGTTTTATTAAACTAAAGATGCTTTAATATATTTAAAACATTAATATAAATAGTAACATAGCTAACATTATTAATTAAATTGTTATTTAAACATTACTTCTTTTATTAATATTTTAAATTTTAATTACTTAGTAAGCATAGCGTACTTTATTAAAAAAAGAATTTATATAGCTAATAATACGCTTTTTTAAGCCTGAGATTTTATTAGTAGCTAAGTTATTAGTTAGTTTATGCATTATAATATTGCTAGTTAGCTATAATATTTTATATAAATAAAAGCTCTTTTAACTATTGCTTTTTATTATATTATAATATGCAGCAATTTTACTAAATGCTTTAGCTTTTACTACGTTTTTAATAAACGTGTTTATATATATTTAAAACATTTAAGCAGTAGCTATAAAATCTTAATATATAGTTTTAACGAATTTAAGGCTTTATTAATTACTATTAAAGCTTACTTAGTACTTATTTAGTGCTTTAGCTTGTGCTAAGTTTTTAAAAAGCGCTATTCTAAAAATTATAAAGCTGCTTTAATTCTTAAAATTAATAGTAAACTAAATTATAAGTAAGCTATATATAATAATTAGCGATTATAATTAACTTTTAAAAATATTTTTCTGTTTATAGAAATAAAGCTGTTTATACTTAATTAATTGGACATTTTTTAGTATAGTTTTAATATGTAAATTGCTATAATATTTATAATAGCAAACAAAGCGCTTTTTAGCATTTAAATCTGCTAAGCTTAAAAAGCAACATACTTTTTAAACTATAGCTTATGCGTTTTGTTTAATTAAAGCCTTTAAAATAAAAGTGCTATTATTTTAAATTTTATTATTTATAAATAAGAATAAAAAAAAAGATCTGTTATATAACAACTTTTATATTGCAAAAAATAATATTAAACTTAAACGTTTTAGCTAATGTTAGTATTACAAGCATAAATATTATTTTTAATAGCAAAAGTGTTTTTATCCTTTTTTTTTTTATATAAAAAAAATACAAAAATGCCTTTAAGTAAAAATCTTTATTAAAGCAGTTAATAAAACTAGTGTACTGTTATATTTTAAAATACTTTATACTATTAACTTTAGTAAAATTAATAGTTTTTGTTATAAAATAAGCAGTATTAATATTACTTTTAAATAAAGTAGCGCTACAAAAACTTATGCTTAACATAGTTTTTTTAATCTTTAAAATAGCGTTTTTATTAATATTAGTTCTTTAGATATTTTTGTTTTTATTAAATACTGCAAATATATTAAACTTTATTAAATTATTCCGTTTTATTAAGTTAAGCTACTATTGCTGCTTAGTACTAAAAACATGTTAAAAGCTTTATAGTTGCTTAATTAGTACATTAAAAATAAAGTTTTAGTTAGTTATATAGTTTACTTAAGCAATATTAGGATTTTTTTTAGCAAAAATACATATTTTATTTATTAATAATAGTAATATATTGTTAACCGGAAAACTAGCTAACGCTGCATTATTAATAAAAATATTTACATATAATAAATTATTAATCTTTAATTAAGCTAAAGCATTTATAACTTATTAACAATATATATATAATAAATTTTTAGTATTTTGTAGTTTAAGCTTTATAGTATTTATTTAAAAAACTTAAACAATATTATGCAAACTAAAAACCGTGTAAAGCAAAGTAGTAGCAATACATAAAACATTTTGTTTTTAAACTATAATTTGTTTTTTTAATTAGCAATAAGCATTTGCTAGTTGTTTTTAATCTTTAGCATAAAACTTAATAATATATTTGTATAAAATATATAAAAAGATTAATTGTTTTTTTATAAAACTAAAACAACATAGCTTTTTAAAATATTAATAAGAATAGCTTATGTTAAAATAATTAGCTATAGCATACTTTAATATTTGCTTAGCGTTAATAAATCTAATATAAAATAAGCATATTTATACGAGCTGCTTTTTGGTTTTTATAGTATATAAAAAATATAAATAGCATTAAATAACCTTTGCAAAATTTTCGTTTTAGTTTAAATTAGTATTATTAACTTAGTTAACTTAATGTATTAAATTATTGCATAAATGTTATTAATAAATAATGCAAAAATTAAAAGAAAAATAAGTATTATTTATAGCATTTTACGCACATTAAATAATCTTTGTTTAATAGTTAAATTAAACTAGTTTATATTAATTAAAACTAGTACTAAGTAGTTTGCAATATTTGTATTTTTTTTTTATAGCGTTTATATATTAAAGCAAAACTTTAGTTTTTTTATAAGCAACTTTAATAAAAAGTTATGCTATAAAATAGTTATTACATAAAACTTTACAAAAGAATTATTTTAAAACTAAACATATTAAGTTTTAATACTGTTTTACTTAGTATAATAATTGCTAATAATTTAAAGTTCTTTTAACTAATATTATTTTTTAGGGCAAAATAAAACATTATATAATAATAAAAAAGCAAATCTAGCAATAAAAAAGTTAAGGTTACATTAAACGTTATTAATAAATTAAACAAAAAAAAACTTTTAGCTGTAAGAAATAAAAATAGCGCAAAACGCATTTGTTTTTATAGTTTAAAACTTGCAAACAAAACAAATTTGTTTAATTAATTTTAAAAAATCAAACAACTAGTAAGCTGCGCTACAGGATTAAAAATATTTAAAGTTTGCTTTTTTACATTAATAATCTATATACTAGCAAATCTAAAAGCATTAAAAACCTATATTTTAGGTAAACTATTGCAAAAATATCTATAAATTATTATGTTGCAATAAGTTATTAAACCAAAAAAAATCTAAGGTTTAAACAACAAAAATATTGCAACTAGTTTTTTAGCAAAGCATTATGCTAGTTATATAAGTAGTAGTTAAGTTAATATTATATAATAAAAAAAAAAAACGGTTATATGTTAATTACTTTTATTAAAAATCAAGTATAGTATAAACTATTTTTATATAGCATTTCTATAGTTTTTATTACTTATAAAAAATACGCTAAGTTTAATAGTGCTAATACTTTGATTTAAAATAGCTATAATATAACATTAAATTAAGTTTAAAAATGCAATAGCTATTTAAATCATGTTTAAATAGTTAAGCTATAAAATTTTAGTATTTAAGTAATAAACCTAAAAGTAAGCAACGTTTAAATTTAAACGGAAAAGTATCCGTTAGCGTAATTCTGGATTCTTTTAGGAAACCTAGTTTAATCTACAGCTTTATATGCCTTTATATCCGAAATAATTTATTAGCTATTTATTGCTTTATAAAACCTTTTGTATTATATAATAATACGAAGCACAAATACATAAAAATAAATAAGTTTTAATAAAACTATACTTTAACCTCTTTTAAACATAAAGCAACATTTATGTTTTTTTAACCTTACTATTAAAGTATTTAATATAAAATATATAACTACTTAACAATATTTAAACAATAGCAATTATTTATTTAAACTTTTTAAAATATTAGCTAAATAAAATTATTTATATTAATGTAGTTAATTATATAACTAACTAACTATTGCTTAATTAAGTATAACATTTTATATAATTTTATTGCTAATAATATATAAACAAAATAACCTTTAAAGCTATTTAATTAAACCTTATACCTTTTTTATGTTTTAATTATTATTGTAGCTTTTAAAGGCTTAACTTTAGTTATAAAAAAAGCTTAAAAAGTAAAACTATTTATAACCCTTAATGCAGATTTTTTAACCTAAATATTAAGATTAATCTAGTTTTAACTTATTGTTTTTTTAAACCTAAAATTTACTAGATGTGCTTTTAGTATTATAATAATATATGCTAATATTAATCCTATGCTTAAAATTCTTAAAGATAACATAATTAATAAATTACATTTAGTACAACGTAGTTTTATAGCTTTTAAATCTTCTAAATTAAGGAAATAAAAAACAATAAAAAGGTGCTAATTTATTCCTAAACAATAAGTAAGTAATAGAAAATTTAACGCTTTTTGTTTTATTGTTATAATAAAACTACAAAATAGCACGTGCTGCTAGATATAAAACTACAAAATAGCATGCGTTACTAAGTAAAATAAAGCTACAAAATAACATATACTACTAAGTATAAAATTATAATATAGCACATATTAATAATGCTTAACGTTTATAGTTAAATTTTTTTTAAAAAAAAAAAAAAGAATTAATGTTTTCTGTTTTATTATTTTAATATACTTATATATTACTAGTGCTTAGTTTAATGTTTAAAAGTTAATTCTTTAGTAAAATAATATTATAAAATAACACATGCTATTTATGCATTATATTTGCAGTTAAATTTTAATTATGTATTATATAATACTAAATTTATAGGTTTTAGTAAAAAAAAAGTCCTAAGGTTTATAAACCTATAAAAGCTATTATAACATATTTTTATATAGTAATAAATTTTATTAATAGTTTAATTTGCTTACTTTATATAAGCTTTTTAAATAGTAGTAGTATAAGTATTATTGCTTTGTTTTATTTTTTTTTGTTTTTTTGTTATAACTAGGCTACTTAGGTACTTTAGCACATATTATAGGTTATATGTATATATAGGATATTTTTTCTATACTTATTTCATAGGAGTTTTCTTTCTTTTTTAAGCTTTAGTTTTGTTAAATATTTACTATGAAACTAAAGATATATTAACTATTATACTTGACTTTTAATGCTTTATACCTCTTGTAACAATTTTAAAGCTTTCTAAGATAAGGTTACTTATAATACTTTGTTATATTACGGAATAGCTAAATACTAACTAATTATACGAGCTAGTGCTATTTTTAATAGCTTTTCTTTAGAACAGACTTTAATAATGAACTAAGGACAAATTTAACACGAATTATTTCTAGAACTAGGCTTAAGCAAATAACGATTATTTAGTGCTTTAGGTGCTAATATTTAACTGTTGCAAATATAGATTGCATAGCTTTTAGCTAAAATTAAAGAGCTAAAGTAGCAAGTTGTATAGCAAAAAAATAAAGGCAAACAAGTTGCTTTAAAATTAAAGATAGCTTGTATTACTTTTACTTTATAATTAAATAAACAAAAGAACTAAAAAACGACATTTTTAAAAAAACAAGGGAACTTTTTAGACCTTGAAAAACGATTTTGCAACTTAGGTTAAAAACAAAAACATAAAAATCTTAGTAATAATAATAACTTTTTATTTTTTAGCTTTAATAAAAAGCATAATTAAAAAAGACCTGAATATTAATTACGTTAAAATTGCTTATACTATTATTAGCGCTATTTATCTAAAAATGCTAATTTTAGCTAACTATTGAAGTTTAACTATAACTTTTTTAGTATAGAATTTATTTATTAACGCTAGCTAAAGTAAGTAAAAGAACTTTAAACTATTTTCGAAAGAGCTAATTAGAAATTTTGTTGCAATAAAAACAAGATTTTATATATTAAAGTAAAATAAAGTAGCTAAATAAGCTAACTAGCTAGTTAAAGTAAGTTTGGGCTAAGTTATATAGTAGAAATAAGAGTATAAGTATTGCGCTAGATTTTAAAGTATAAACTTAATAATAACGCATAACAAGATAGAAATTAGCTATAGTTGCTTTATTTATATTATTAAATAGCCTTTTAATTAATTGTTTAATTTTTTAATTCATATATGGCTTAATTGCTTAAATATATAAGTTATAACTTATTTCCTTGTAATTGAAATAGTATAATAAATTTTGCGCGATTGTACTGCTTTATTTTATTAGTGTTCTTAGTAAAGCTAATCTTTTATTTACTATAGATAATACTATAAAACTAACAAACGAGCAATTTATTATTGCTAATTTATATGTTTAATTTATTTATTTATTAATTACTATAATTTTTATAAGCAAAACATAATATATTATATTTAGCTGCTTTAGCTAGTAATAAACAAAGCTTGCTTAGCGTAAGCAGTTTAGTTATAATTAGCAATAAACGTTTAAGCTAGCAGCTTTTAATTGTTAGGGCTTAAAACAAACATATAAAAATGTTAAACTGTTTTTTTTAGTTTAGTTTGCAAAGCGCTTTTATTTTTTCCGGTAAAACAACAATTAAGTATTAAAATGTTAGTACAATTTTTAAAATAGCATAGCTAAAAAACTATTCGTTAAAAACTTTTAAAAAGTTAAAAAAAAGAAATTCTTGCTAAAAAGCTAGTGCTTTACAAAAAAAAAAGCATAATTGCTTTTGTATAAGCAAAAAAAAACAAAAAACAGGCCTAAAAAAAAATAAAAATTATTAAAACCTTTAAAAGCTATAATGCAAGCAAATTTAACGCTTATTTATATTAAATAAGTTCAAGTTTACGCGTTAATATATAAAGCTATTAATAATTAAAAATATACTTTGTTTTTTAAGCTAATATAGTTTTTTATTAAAAAATAAAAAGCAAGGTTTTTTAAGTATAAGCTAGCTATTGCTTAAAAACTTTGCGCAAAGCGTAACTATTGCTTCTTTATAGCATTTATTATTAAATAAAAAGGCCTTAAAAAAAAAAAAAAAGCATGCTACTTTTATAAATAAAAAGCTATAAAAAAATAAAGCTTACTTAATAAAACTTACGTAAAGCAAAGCAAGCTAAACTAAAAAACAAAAAAACTAAACGTTATAAAGCATATAAAAAAATAAAAGCGCATAAGAAATAAAAATATAAAAGCATTTAAAAAAAGACTTAAAAAGCTATAAAAAATAACCTAGCAGTTTTTATAAATGTAAACAAAAAAAATCGTTAGGTTTTTAAAGAAAAAAGTCCAAAAAAATAGCATAAAAGAACTTAAATATTTAAAATACTTAAAAACCTTTAATACTTTATACTTTTTTTTTTTTTAAACTTATACCTTTATTTAGCTTACTTTTATTATTTTTTATAGCTTATTTTTTTTATTACTTTTATACAAATTTTACTTTAATTCATTATATAGCTTAAAAATCTAAAAATTATAGCTTAGTTAAATAATCTAGCTATAAAAAATCATTAAATTTTCTTACTTTAATATATAAAAAACATTAAAACTACTTATAAACAAAAAAAATAAAAATAATTAGCTTATTGTTTTTAGAAAATATTAAAGCAACTTTATTTAGCTTAAGCTATTTTAATAATAAGCATAATGCTAAAATTAAGCTATTATTTATGCTTTTTAACTTAAAGTTAAACTAACATTTGTTATTTAATAAGTTAAAAATAAATAAATAGCTAAACGATTTAAATACTTTTTTTTATGTAAAACGTTTTAAAAATATTAATAAAATTAAACAAGTTTTTGTTTATTATAATACTTTTTAAACAAGAAAAATAGTAAAAATAATACTAAAAGATTGTTTATTATAAACTAAAGCTTATAAACTGCTTAAGCAAAAGTTTAAGCTTTAAAACTTTAAGCAAAATAAGTTTACTATTGTTATATTATAAGATTTTAAAGCTTGCTTAAAAGCTATATATTTTACTAATTTTAAAACTTATTTTTTTTAGCATTAAATATATGCTAAAAATATTAAGGCCTAAAAAAATTATTACTTTAATTTTTAACTTACTTAAGGTTTGCTTAAAAAGCTAAATTAAAATACTATTAATAAAATAATAAAGTTTTTTAAAAAATTATATAATAACTTAAATAAGATGTTTTATAAAAACCTTTATAAAACACTAAATAACTAAATTAATAAAAAGTTTAAGCTAAATCTTTATTTTAAAAAAACAAAAAAAGCACACAAAGCATAAAAAAAAGTTAATTATTTATATAATTATAATTTTAATAAGCTTTTATATATTGCTATTAATGCTGCTAAGCTAGCTATTAATATAACTATACTAGCTACTAAAACAGTTATTATTAAAGAACAGCAAGTAAAATTAGCTTAATATTTTGTTTATAACTAAAATATAAATAATATTATTAAGCAAATATAGCAGTTAAAATTAAAACAAAAAAATGTAGCAATTATAAAAAAAAAACTAAAAAAAATGCTAAAAAAACTGCAAAATTAATATGTTTAGCTAATTAATTAAAAACTATAAGCACTATAATATTATAAAATTAACATAAACTTATTAAAAAAGCAAATGTTTAGCATTAATGCTATAATTTCTAAATATTTATAAAAAAGTAAATATAACTTTAAAAAACAAAAATAAAGCAAATAATTGTTTAATTTTTTATAATAAGTAAAGTTAAATAATTTTTATTTAGCAAAAAGAACTATTTATTAAAAATGTAGCATAAATAATTATTACGTTTATAAATATAGCTTTGCTTACAAATTAAAAAAAGAAAACATTATATATTAAAACTTTAAATAGTGCTTAAAAAAGCTAGAATTTTCTGTAAGCTTTAAATGCATAAAAGTCTTTTTTAAAGTTGTAAAAATTAGCAAAAATAAAAAAAAAATTCTTAATGCTGCAATAAAATAAATATATAACTTTGTTTTAAGCAATAATAAACTGCTTAAACAAAAGGCTTATTATTAACTACAGAAAAAAAACCTTATTTTAAATAATAAAAATTTAAATGTTAAAATAAAAAGCAAACAAAGAGGTTAAAAGAAAAAAAAACTTTATTAGCTAAATAATAAGCAGCTAAACTAATTTTTAAATAAAAAAACTAATAATTAAACTAGTATGCTTTATAAAATAGGACTAATAAAGGCTTGCAATGTTAAAAAAAACAACTTAATAAATAGCAAGCTAAATAATAGCTTTATTGCAACTAATTAGAACTTTATATAAAGCACTTTTTATAACGCAAACAGTACTAAAGTTTTATAAAGCTATATATTAAGCAAAAAAATTAGTATAAATATGTTTTAAGCTAATTGTTATAAGCTTTTAACTAAAAAAGCTGCTTTTTATTAAATAAAAAGTAAAAAAAAACCTAAAAAACAAAAAAAAAAGCCTTTTATAAATTAAATAATTAAAAAGATTTATTTAAATAATAATAAGTTTTTTATTTAGCTTAATACTAAAAATATAGAAATAAACAATAATTCTTATAAGCAAAGTACTTTATTAAAACTAAAAAGTTTTAATTATTAAAAGCTTTAAAAAATTTAAAAAGCAAAACTTATAAAAAAAAGCTTAGAATTTAAAAAGATATAAGCTAAAAAGTTTAAAAACTTTTTAAACAAAAAAACAAATATTACTTTTAGAAACTTTATACTAAGAGTTTTAAAATATTCTAGTGTTTTTATTTAAATAATTGCTTAAACAAAAGCTAAGTTATATTTTAAAGCAGCAAAAGTACTTAAGCTAATGTTAAAAATAATATTATTACTTTTAAATAACTTTAGCAAAAGTTTAAATTAGCAAATTAAATTAAATATGCTATAATTTATTTTAAAGAAAAAAAGCAATAAATTAAGATATAAAGCTTAACTAAAAACTTTATTGCAAGAAATCTTAACTTAAATAAACATAAAAAATGCTTTTTTTTATAAAAGCATAAAGTTTTTAAAAGATAATATAAAATCTTAATAGCTAGCAGTTAAAAAAGCATAAAAAAGTTTTTAGCTAATATTATAATTAGCTAGTTAGCTTAATAAGCATAAATTGCTAAGTAATACTTGTAAAACTAGCTTTTTATTAAACTATTTAATAGTATAAATAAATAAAAAAATAAAATATAATAGTTTTATTATGCATATTTATATGCTTTAATTTAGCTTTATAGCTGCTTTTTTAAATAAGCAACGTTATAAAATAATAAAGGTTTTTTACGATTAAAATTAATAAAATAATTAAGTAATATTGTTTTTTGCTTATATTGCTTTAGATTTTTAAATGTTAAAAAACAAGCTAAAGTTTAATAAAATACTTTTTAAGATTTTAAACTAATATAATACTATATATTTGTTATTTAAAAATAACTTAAAAAAGCAAAAGTTATTAATTGTTATATTTATGCTGCTTTTAAAGAAAGTAATATTTTTAATTAAACTTTGGCTTTATGTTAATTTTACGCTAGTAGCGCTAAAAAAAAAAGAAAGGCTTAAAAAGTTAATATAGCTAGCATTAGTAGTTTTAAAAAGCGCTAATTAAACTTTTGATCTTTTTAAAATAAGAATTTATAGAAAATATAATAATTATATTAGCAGTAGTAGCTTAAACTTATTTAAAAAAATATTAAAGTATAGATTTTATAATAAAAAAAACTTAAGCTTAATAAATTATTTTAACTAAAAACACTTAAGCTTTTTAAATTTATGCTTTATATTAGCTTTACTGCTAAAATTACAAAGTATTTTAGTTATATTTTTAGGCGTTATAAAGCTAAAAAAATATATATAGTTTTGCTTAAAGCTTACTATAAAAATAAAAAACAAGATTTATAAAAAAGATATTATTAGAATTATTAATTTTAAAACGTAGTTTAGCATTATTGTAGACTTATTTATTAATAAAAACAGCTTTACTACTAGAAATATAAATGTAACTTAAAAAGGATTTAATTAAACTAGTAATTTAGTTAAATGCATAAAATGCTTAAAAACTACTATTTAAATAAGTAAAAAGTTGCTGCTTTTTTTGCTATATATAGTTAGCAAAAAACAAGCTATTTATTTTTTATTACTAAAAATAAACTTTATTATAAAGTTTTAAATAAGTTTATATTTTTAAAGCTTTTATATAATAGCTAATATAATACTTAAAACAAGCTAAATTATTATATTAATAATAAACTATATTAAAGAACTAAGTTTAAAGGCTTAAAAATGTTAGCAATTAAAAAACTAATGTATATTTGCTAAATTATTAGCTTAGCAAATAAGCTATAAAAGGTATAAAAATATTAAACCTTAAATAAAAAGTTTAACAATTAGCAAAAAAAAGCAAAGGAAAAATTAAAAAAATATAGTTTAAAAAAGTATACAAATGCAAACTTTTAAAAGAATTAAAACTTATATAATAATATAACGTTAGTAGTTTTTCTAATTTTTTTTATATAAAATATTGAATTTTTTGAAAATCTAAAGATATAAAACAATAAAAAAGTTTGTGCTATTTTTAATAATAATTAATTATTTAAAATATTTTTAGTTGCAATAAAAAAAACGCTAAAGCAAAAAAATGCTAAAAGATTAACAATTGTAAAGATTAAAAATCCTGCATATAAATTAAAAAGCAAATATAACTTAATTATAACTTTAATTTAAGCATTATTAACTTTTTAAGCTTTAAAAACTAACGAATTAATAAGAAATAAAACAATAATTTTAAATATAATATATAAAACAAAAAATAAAAAGATTTATTTTAAAAATAACGTGCTATTTAATAGCACTGTTTTACTTAGATTTTATAAGTAAAAAAAGCAAGCTTTAAAAAAAACAAGCTATTACTTAAAAAATTTTGTGTTATTTTAATAAAATAGCATTTATTAAAACATATATTTACGTTTTAGTACTACTTTTAAAAATATTTAACTAATTATTAAACAACTAGCTGTTTTTTTAAAAAAGCTTTATGTAACTAACTTTACTTAGCAAAAAGTAGCATTATTAACTAAAATATAGTATTGCAAAAAAATAGCACTTTTTTAGAACTTTTCTGAAATAAAAAAAATATATAATAAGATTTTTTTTTTTTATGAAATTAAAACAGTTTTTTATAAAACATAGCAAGTTTGCAGCATTTTAATTTTTAAACTTTTAAAAAATATTACTATAAAGGTTTTAAAAACTTAACTTAAGTATAGCGTTTTTAAAAAAGCTTATAGTTTATATTATAACGCTTAGTTTTTAGTGCAAAAAAAGAATAAAAAAGTTTAATTAATTAATTTAGCTATAAAAATAAACGTAGTTATTATATGTAATGCTAATTTTTTTTAAAGCTATAATAAGTTTTTTAAAAAGTTTGCAATATATAAAATAATCTTTATAGTTAATTTATTTTTAAAATATAATTAAATATTACTTTTTATTTTTAGCTAAGTAATAACTGCTTTTTTTATATTAATAAGCTTTTTTTAAATAACTACTTTTTTATAAAAAGTAATAAATTTAGTAGCTTAATTTCTAAAAGTATTATTAAGAGTTTTATATAATATATTACTAATAAAGTGCAAACTTTTCTTTAATAATGTAGTAATTAAAAGATTTACTACTAAGTATAATAATTATAAAGTTGTTTTAAAAATTAAGCAGTTTATATTAAAGCATTTTAAAAATTTTAATGTTATACTGCTTAATTTTAAGCTAGCTAAAATTATAGCTAGTGCACTTAAAAGCAAATAAGCAAAATAAATAACTAAAATAGTTAGCTATATATGTAGTACTAATAGCAAAAGCTTAATAAAAGCAAAAGTAATAAAAATTTTTAAGTAGAAAACTTATAAAAACATTATAAAAGTACGGTTTTTTTTAAAAATAATAGTATATTACTAGATATAAATATAAAGGTATGCTATAATTGTAAAACTATTAATAGTTTTATTACAAAAAAATAAGCTGTTTTGCTTTAAAGAACTGCAGAAAAAAGCTATAAAAAAGCTTTAAAAAGCTATTATAATAGCTTTTATTTTTATTACTTTTAATTATATAAAAAAACTTATTTAGTTAAAAATAAATACTTTTAGAACTAGCTAAAGCGCTATTTTATGCTAAAAAGTTAATAAAGCTATTAAACTAGCAAAATATAAATTTAAAACATAAAAAAGCTTTAAAAAAAATATAATGCTATAAAGCTAAAAAAGCTTACTATTATTAAAACTTTTCGAAAGTTGCAAAACTATTTTTATAGGATTACGTTTTATTTAAAAACTAATGTAAAGGTTTTTATAGTATAGCTAAATAATAGATTTTTAGTATTGCTAAATATTTAATTAACAAAATAAATAGCATATATAAAGATTTTTGATTTTATACTTTATTATGTGCTAAAAAAAAAATATATAGCTGCTAATAAGCTTTTTAAAAAACTTTTTAAGCTATTAAATAAGTTAAATAATTATTAAGAAAAAAATATAAAAAATTTTATTGATTTTTAACTATATATAATAACTATTATTATTGCGTATAAAAAATTAAGTAATTAACTAGTTAAAAGCTTAATATACTAAAAAACAGAACTTTTGTTATACTTAAAAAAAGATTAAAGCAAAAAAAGCAAGCAAATTACTAAGTATTTTGTTTTTAAGCAAGTTTTAAAAAAACTTACAACAAAGAAAAAGCAGAATTACTTTAAAAAAAAAGCTCTTAAATTTTTTGTTAACAAGTTTATTTTTTAAAAGAAAGCAAAGTTTAAAAAAATGCTAAAAAGAGTTATTAATAATAAAAAAACCTAAAAAGCTTTTATTAAGAAAAACTATAAAAAAATAACTTATAAAAGCTAAATATTTATAATTTAATAAATAATTTAAGGATATTACTAAAAAGGCCTTTATTAAAATGTTTATATTGTAATTACTAGTTGCTTTAATTGCTAAAAATCTACAAATAGCAAAAGAACTAAAAAATATTTCTTTTAATTATTTTTTGGATTTTTTAGTTTTTTAAGTTATAAATATATAAACTATGCTATTAAGCAACAAATTTAAAGCTATTATAAAAGCAAAATATAAAATAATAATTTATTTAAAAGCTAAACTTTTAAAACATATAAATTTTCTAAAAATACTTAAATTTATTAAAGAAAAAATTGTGTTTTAGCATAAAGTCCTTATAAAAATTAAGTATAATAATAGCTTTAAATTTAAAAAAGAAATAAAAAACGCAATAAATACTTTAAGCTATAAAATAAACTATAGTTTAGCTTATTATTTTTAAGCTTAAAGCTTTATTAAAAAAAGCTATAAGCTAATAAAAAAAAGCTTTATATAAGTAATAAATAAAACTGGAAAAAATTAGCTAAAATATTTAAACTTAGTAATATAAGCAAATTATATTTTTGTGTGCTATTATAACTGCAGCTTATATAAACTAGTATATAAAAAAATGCTAATTTTGCTAGTAAAAAATGTAATATTAACATAAAAAATAATTAAGTAGCAAAATGTTGCTTTTTATAAAAATTTTATTAAAGCTAAAGTTAAGCAGCTAAAACGCTACAACTAAAATATTATAAAGGTTAAAGCAATTATAACTAAAAAAAAAAAATTAGCTATAAAAACTAAATTTTAAAAAAACGCTTATAAAATTAAGCAACTATTTAAAAAAGGCTTTTTTGTTTTTTTTTATAATACTATGCTTTTAATAAATAAGTTTAATAATAAAAAGCTGCTATATAAATAAATTAGCTTTTATAAAATTAAAAAAAATATTAATTATAAGCAATACTAATTAGCAAAACTAACTAGTAAAAAATTAAAAAAGTTGTTTTTTTTTAAAAAATTAAAGCAATTTATATAAAATAACTAAAAGTACTAAAAACTAAAAAATTTTAACTTTAATATATAAACTATTAGTGCTATAACTATTTATTAAAAATTAAACTAAAATAATAAAGCTTTTAATAATTAAAGCTATAGTAATTAAGCTGCAAAAAATAAAAAAAATATAATAAGTTATAAAAGCTTTTTAAGTTTATAAAAGCTATAGTATAACTTTTAGCGCTTTAAATATTTTAAGTGTTAAAAAATATAAAAGTTTACTTTATTTTTTTAGCTATTATATTATAAAGCGCTTTAAAAAATAATAACTAATAAAAGCTAAAGCAATAAATTTTTCTTTTTTTACTTTTTGTTTTTTTACTAATTGTTTTGTTTTTTATTTTTATTAATTATATAAGTTTATATAATTAAGTTATAATGCACGAAATTATTTTTTTTTGCTTAAAACTAAGCGCATTTTTTATAGCTTTTTTTTTATTAGTTTTATATTTGTTAGTTTTATAGTAGCTAGTTTATTAGTACTTCTTTTATTATTATGCTAAAAACATAAGTTTTTATTTTATTTTAACGTTTTTTAAATAGCTAAGTAGCTTAATTTTAATATAAATTATTATTGCTTTTTTTTAAAAATGCATAAAAACAAAAAAAATAAAAGTAAAAACTGCTTATTAGTTTTAATTACTTAAGTTTATTTTATTGCACTAACGCTTATATATAAGTTTTTTTATTTTTAATTGTTTTATTACTTTTATTTAAAACTAAACAGTTTTTTTTGCTTTTAGTTTAAACTATTTAATACTTAAAAAAAACTTTAAAATTACTAAAAAGCAAAAAACATTATTATTATACTTTAAAAAGTTATTAGTTTATATTTTATGCGCTTAAACTATTAGCAATAACTTAAAGCTATTATTAAGTAATAATAAGCATTTAATAAAACAATAAACGCTTAAGCAAAGTTTAAAGCAAGCTTAGCAAAAATAAAACCTTACTATAAAAAATTAAGCAGAATTATTTAATTATATAGGGCTAAAAAAATAAAAACTAAAAAAAAAACAAAAGAAAATTTAACAATTTAGTATTAATAATTTTTATTTTATATATTTTTAATTTTTTTGTTGCAGAAGTTTTATATATTTGCTTTTATAAATGTTATAACTTAACTTTTTATATAATAATTATTTTTTTTTTATTTATTATGCTTAAAAAAAAATTTATAGGCTATGCAATAAAAAAAAATAATTGCAAATTATATAGAAAAAAACATTGTTATATAAGCAAATTGTTTAATTTTTTTATTTTATTTTACTTTATATAACTTATTTAATTTATTTTTTTAACTATTTTTTTAAATATTTAAGCGTTATGCTAATTTTTTAAGTAATATTAAATTATTGCTTATTAATATTATTTTTAATAAGCTAAGCAATAAGATTAGCTTAAAAAAAACGCTTTAACTTACGTTTTAATTTAGTTCTTTTTTTAGTTAAGCAAACAAAAGTATTTTTAGTTAAAACTATTTATTTTTTAAAGTTTTTAAGCATAAAATCTTTTTTAATTATTATAGTTATTATATTAGCTTTAAGATATTTAGCTATATTACTTTTAAACTTATAAAATAAACAGTTTTATAACTAAATAATAAATGTGCAATTAGTATATATATTAAACTTTTATTTTAAAATAGTATAGCAAAAAAAAAAAAAATAAAGCTTTATATATTTTTTGCTTTTAGTTATTATTAATAATTGTTTATAATACTTATAAAGCATAGCATTTTATATTTTAAACAGCTATATAAATATAGCTATAAGTTAACAAAAGTTATAAAAAATCTAATATATATATTTATTTTAAAAACTGCTTTTAGTTGTTTTTATATATAATAAGCAAAGTTTTAAATACTTTTGCTTTTTTATTTAATTAAAGCTAGCTTAAATATATTAATTTATATAGCATATATAAAAAAAATTATAATTAACTTTTTATTAAATATATTTACTGCTAGTATTACTATTAAAAATTTTAATTTATAAATAGCTTAATGCTTAGTTATATAAAACAAAAAAAGTTAGCTAAATAAAAAAAACAAAATCTAAAAAAAAAGAAAACATATATATTTTGTTATTTATTAGTAAACTTAACTTTTTAAATATTATAAATATAATTGTTTACTAATTAAGCAATATTAATTTTTTAAATATTAATTAATTATTATAATGCTTTTTAATTGTTTAAAACTTTATTAATAATGCAAAAATTGTTTTTTAAATGTTTAATTAAGCAAGCATTAATTATGCTACTTAAGAACAAAAACTTTATAATAAAGGCATAATTTAAGTAATTTAAAAACTTAAGCATTAAGAAAAAAAATTGCAAAAAAGATCTAAGCTTTAGAACTACTTAAAAAAAAACAAATTAAAAAAAAAAACAAGCTTTTTTTTTATACTTACTAAAGCTTAAGTTACTTATTTTGCTATTAATAGCAATAAATGTTTAAAAAAAATAAGTTATAAATATATTAAAAAAAAGTTAAAAAGTAATTATTTAGCTAACTAAAACTACTTTATTTGCTTATTTTTTAATTAATATTAGCATAAACATATAAAAAATAATTGTTATAAAAATATTTAATAATTAATAATTTATTTTAGCAATAAAATAATTAATTAATAAATTAAAAATAGTATAATAAGTTTATAAAAAAAAAGTGCATTAGTTTAAAAATATATATTTTAGCTTTTTTTTTATTATATTTGCTTTATTAAACCTTTTATTTATACTTAACTTTGCTATTTTATTTACTTAATAAGTTTTAATTTTTTATATTTAGCATAAATGCTTTTAGCATTTATATTTAAGAAATTTTGCAATTACTAAAAAGTAATAACTTAAATTAGCAATTAAAAATATTAAACTACGTAAAACAAGCAGTATTAATATTAATACTTGCATTTTATACTTTTTATATTATTTGCTTTTATATTTTTAACTTATATTAGAATTTCTAACTTGCTTGCATTTTTTATTAAATTATAAAACATAGCAAAAGTATATATATGCTTAAATATTATTAAGAATTGCTTTTATTATATATATATGCTTTTAATTATTATATTTTTTATTTTTAAAGAAGTTATTAGTACTACAAATTAACTAAAAATAAAAGCATTTTTTTTTAAAAGTTTTGCGGAGCTAACACTTAATATTAAGGCGTATAAATAACTAGCATAAAAAATAGCAAACTTTAAAAAAAAAGCAAAAAAAAAAAAAAATAAGCATATATATATAAACCTAACTGCTAATTATAAAAAGCTTTTTTTTAAGAACTAATAGCTTTTTAAGAATAGCTTTAAAAAAGAGCTAATAATTGTTAAGAATTTAAAGTACAAAAAATATTTAGCTTGTTAGCTTTTTTTATAAATTAAAGAACTAAATATAAAAAATGTTTAGCTAAAAAACATATTACTTTTTTTAGTTAATGTTTTTTTAAAGTTCGTTTTAAAGTTTTATTTTATATAAAAAGAAATAACCTTTATAAAAAGTTTGTTTTTTAAAAACTTAAAAAAAAAAAAAAAAGTAATACTAAAAAAGCACTTTAGCTATACGTTTTTTAAAAATAGCAAAACTTACTAAAATTTATTTTTAGACTTAGTTTAATAAATATAAAAAAAAGCAATATACTTAATATATAAAAAGTATTATAATAAAAAAGCGTTAAAATATTAATAGTTTGTATTATACGTAATTTTAATAAAAGTTTTTTATACTTTTAACTTGTTGCTTAATAAAAAAATGCTTAATTTTTAAAAAAAGGCTTTTATAGTATACTTTGCTATATAAAACCGCTTAATAAACGCAAATAAAACGCTATTTTATATGTTTAAACTAAAAACTAAATATTTAAAGGTATTTTTATAAGCTATAAACTAAATATTAGAATTTATAGCTATAAGAAGTTTTATAATATTAATACAGTACTTATTTAAAATTAAAAAATATTGCAAAAATAATAATTTTTGCTTTAATAAGTTTAATATTGCGTTTATAAAAAATCTAATAGTTTTAGCAATAAAGCTAAAACTATATAAAAAATAAAAACCTGCAGTATAAAAACTAAATATTTAGCAGTTATTATTTATAAAATCCTTAAAAAAACTACTATTAAAAAAAGCTTTAAATAATTATTAAAAAAATAATAACATAAAACATTTTAATAAACTAAAGCTTTATAATAAACAAAAGCTAGCTTATTATTTTTTGCTAAGTAAAGTTTTAAAAATAATATATAAAAATAATAAAAAATAATAACTAAAAACTTTTTTTTTAAAACAATAAACAGCTGCTAAAAAAACTTACTAGTATAAATAAAAATATTTAAATTACTAAAAAAAGCTTGCTATTTATAGCTACTATAAAAACTTTTATAAAGTAAATACTATAGAATAAAAAATTAAAGCTATTTATATTATAAATATTTTTATAAAGCTAAACGCTAAAAAATAGCTAAATAAGCACAAAATAAAAGCTTTATTAAACGTATTGCTTTAGCTATATATAAATAAAAAAGCTAAAGCTTTAAAAATAAATATTAAACTTAAGTATAGCTAGTTTATAAAAGATCTTTTTATAAACTAGCAAAACATAAAATAAGCTGTAATAATTGCTGTAACCTTTTAAATAAAATATTTTATAATAAAATATTACTTAAATAATTATTAAATTACTATTTTTATTAATATTGTTTTAAAAGTAGTATATATTTTAAACTTTAAATATGCTACTAATAAAAATAACAAACAAGTTTTTTAAAAATTGCAAAAGTATTAAACAATAAAGCACTTTAATATAAAGGTTATATTAAGCTATTTTATATTTTTTTGCTTTTGCTAGCGCAATAACTATATATGTAAGTTTATTAAAGCTTTATATTTATATTATATGTTTTGCAACTTAATAAGCTAATATTTAAAAAGAAGTATTAATAATTAAAAAAGTTATAAATAGCTTATTTAATTTTTAAAAGCAAACTTTAAAAGGTATTTTAGCTTTAAGTTGCAAAAAAATCTGCATTTATTGCTTTTAATAAATGTTAAGCTTTATTATTTTCTAAAAAAACTAAAAGCAACTTTTTTTAGATTTAATAAGTTAGCTTTTTTATTATTAAGCGCTAAAAATATACAAAGTAAAAAAAAAACGCTAAAAAAAAAACTAAAAGTTAATTGTTTTGTTTTTTTAGTGCTTTTTACTTTAAAGCATAAAAAAGGTTTCTAGCAAAAAAAACTAACAATTATACTAAAAAAGTTATATTATAAGCAATATAAAAACGTTTTAGCAGTACAAAGTTATTTTGCTACAGAAACTCTTATAAATATTTTTTTTTTTAAATATAATAAGCTAAATATAAAACTTAGCTAAGCTTAATAGTTTAAAAAAAAAAAAATATAAACTTTTTATAAACATTTTTATAAAAAAAATGCTAAGCATTTCTAAAGGCTTTTGCTTATATATTTAAATATATAGAAAAGCTAAAACTAGTTTTAATAAAGCTATAATGCTTTTATAAGTGCTAAAGCTTAAGCTATTTTTAAACGTAGCAAAAAAAATAAAAAAGAACTTATAAAACTAAATAAGCAAAAAAAAATAATATTAACTTTGTTTAAAAAACGCTAATAAAAATAAAAGATTATATAATTATAAGTATTAAAATAAACTAAAAGCAGCTATATTTTAATAAAAGAAAATTAAAGTAAAATAAAGTAGCTAAATAAGCTAACTAGCTAGTTAAAATAAGTTTAAGCTAAGTTATATAGTAAAAATAAAAGTATAGGTATTGCGCTAAATTTTAAAGTATAAACTTAATAACAACGCATAATAAAATAAAAATTAGCTATAGTTGCTTTATTTGTATTGTTAAATAGCCTTTCAATTAATTGTTTAATTCTTTAATTCATATATGGCTTAATTGCTTAAATGCATAAGTTATGATTTATCTTTTTGCAATTAAAGTAGTATAGTAGATTTTGCGCAATCGCACTGCTTTATTTCAATATATATAACAATATAAACTAAAACTATAAAAATGTTTATTAATTAGTATTGCAAAAGTTATTAATTCTAGAAAAAAAACGATTTAAGACTAATTAAAAGGTGTTTTTAAACTAGACTAAAACTTTGCTTAAGCAGTTTGTTTTTTTATAAACTAACATAAGCGTATAATTAAAACAAACAAGTTAACAAGCTAACTAAGACTTAAAATTGTTTAATTAATATTTTGCTAGCATTAAACTTTAGAATATTTGCTAAAACAAAAGCAAAAAAGCTTTATTATATTATTAAAAACTAGGTATACTACTTTAGCAAAAGCTAATAAATTACTATAACTTATTGCTAATTATACAAGCTAATATAATTAATGCTGCATAATAACGCTAAGAATTAATAATTAAAAAACAACGCTTAAACTGCAGTAAAAAAAAACCAGAGTTAAATGTTACCTAAATTATTAGTAAATTAACCTTAAATACTAAGCGAAACTAAACTAGTAATTAGTATACTAATACTAGCTGTAAAAATAACAATATTAGTTTTAATAACTAGAACTACTATTGCAGAAGCAATAACTATAATAATAGCTGTAATAATAATAACTAAGAATTTTATAAAAGCAATAATAGCTATAAAAGCTAGAACTAATACTATAAAAGCAATAATAATAAAGGTTATAGCTAGTACTAAAACTAAGGATATATAAACAACCGAAATAATAATAATAATACTTATACTTTAGAAAACTGTTATACTTTTGGAACTTTTTTAAATTAATTTTAAAACAACAATAAAAATAGTTTAAATTTAAACCTTTATAAAAACTTTACTTGCTATAGCTATAAATAATTTAGCTATATTGCTTTTAATTGCTTTTAGCTTAAAGGTAATAATAATAACAGCAATAATAGAAATAATAAATTTAGTAGCTATACTAGCTATAATAGTAATATTACTTAAAAACAAACTATTTAAAAAATTTAAATGAATAAAAACTAAAATATAAATAAAAAAAACTAAAAATAGTAATTAAAGTTTTATATACTTTTTTTACGAAAGCTATAGTACTACAATTTAAGAAACAAGTAGTAAGCTTAGTACTAATTATACTAGCTATAAATTTTAAGCTAAAGTTATTACTTTATATACTTATTTTATGCTGTTTTTATACTTTTTGTATTATTTATTTTGTTAGCTTTATAAAACTATTTGTTAAAACTTATGTTAATTTTGATTTATGCGCTAAATATAATTATATTAGTTTTACTTTTGCTTTTTATTATAAATTGCAGCAAGCACTTTTTTGTATACTTATATTATAGCATGCTACTAAAAGTAGATTTTTTATTTATAGAGCTTATTAAGTTATTTACGAATTAACTAATAGTTGTAATATTACTTGCAAAATTAAGCGTGCATATATAGCTATTAATTATAATTATTGCTTTAAAAGCAGCTTTTTTTTATTATTTTAAACTACTTTAAAAAATAAAAAAATTATATTAGATTTAGGCATTAATTAATAGTTTTTTAAATTACGCTGCTTTTAAGTAAAAATATTTAGCTTAATTAGGTTTATAAAAGCTTGCTAAAACTAAGCTTGCTATTATGCTATTATTTAACTACTTAAACTTATATAGCTTAAAAAATTAAAAAAAAGCTTTAGTTATTTTAATTTTATAGCAATTCTAAAAGAGTTTTATAACTTATCTAAATTTTTTAATACTAATAAAGCAAATATATTATTATAATTAAAGCAAAAGAACTTTGCTATTAAGCTAAAAAAAAATATAGTTGTATTTTATTTTTTTATATACTTATTAGCTTAAAATAAGCTAAAAAAACTACAAAAATAGCTCGATAAAATGTTAAAAGCAAAAAAAATTAAAAAGTTTACTAGCTTTGCTAGCGCTTTAATTCTTTTTATATTTAAGAAAAATAAAAGGTTACGCTTATATATAAACTATAAAAAACTTAATTAAGTTATACGCAAAAATTAATATATTTTATTACTTATTTTAAAGCTGCTTAATAAAATCTTAAAAGCTAAAATCTTTAGCAAAATTAACTTTAAAAACGCTTATTATTACTTATGTATTTAAGAAAAAAATAAGTAAAAAATAACGTTTTATATATGCTATAGCTACTATAAATTTTTAGTTATACTTATAAGTTTATTAAATGCTTTTGCTACTTTTTAAAGTTATATATAAAAAGCACTTAATAATGTAATAAATATATTTTGCATTGTATATTTTAATAATGTGTTTATTTTTTCTTTAAATAAAGATTTTTATATAAAATATGTTTAAAATATTATTAAAAGGCTACAGAAAGCAAAACTATACGTTAAGCTATTTAAGTGCTAATTTTATTAAAAAAAAATTAAATTTTTAAGTTATATTATTTTTAGCTAAAAAATTAAAATAAATTTTTTATATATAAATACTATTTAGTAATAGCTTATATTAAATATTTGTTAAGCGCTATAATAATTTTTAAAGTTTTGCAACTTTTATTGCTGTTTTATAAACGGGTATTTTTATATTGTTGCGCTTTTGTTTAAGTATTTAAAAAAAAACGTAATAAAAACAAAAAAAGGTTAAATCTTTTTAAATAGTTTTAAAAAAAAGGCTTTTAAGAACTTTTAAGATGCATTTAAGCAAGCTATTTTTTTTATATATTTTAACCTTAAGAAACAAATATTACTAAAAACTAATTTTTTTAAGGTAGCTTTTGCAAAAAATTTATTTTAGCAAAATAATTAAAGCATTTTTAAACTAGTTGTGTTTTATTTTTAAAAGCTATTTAAAAAAAAAATATAGTATAATATGTTTAACTAAAAAATGCTTATAATAGTAAATTGCTTTAAGCACTAATAGTATTATTTATAAAAAAGCAATTTATTAGTTAAAGTATTAATTAATTATATTAACTTTTAAACGTTTATAAAAACGCTAAAGCTTAATAAAAAGCAAGCTTATTAATATTTATTATTAGTTTTTTTTAACTTTATTATTAAATATTAAGCAAGCAAAAAAAATAAAGCTAATTTTTCTTTATGCTATTTTAATTATATAGCTGTTTTACTTAGTAATATTAATATTTTTTTAACGTTAAAAAGAAAAGTTATAATAGTATAGCAAGTTAAAGTTTTTAATTTATATTTTAGTGTTTAAGCTAAAGCTTTATACTTTAAAGCTACATTTGCTAAAAAAGCTTTTTTTATTTAAGTAGTTATGCATTTGCGTATGTAAATAGCTGCAGGCTTAAAGAAATTAAAAGATCTAAAGGCTTTTAAAAAGCTAAAAAACCTTATTTAAAAAGTTTAAAAAAAAAACTCTAAATATTATACAATTATAAAACAATTAAAAGCAAAAAAGCTTATAAATTTTTAATAATTAATAAAAAAATCTTTAGTTTGCTATAGAAATAAAATTTATATTTTTTTTAAAAAGGCTATATACTTTTAACTTATTAAGCTATACTATAATAATTTTTTAGCTAAATATTTTAGCTAAAGCTACACTTTAGAACTATTATAATAAAAGTTTTACTAAAGCAATATAAAACTAAATATTAAAGAATACATATAAAGCTATATAATTTGCTTTAAAACTAAAGCAAAATATTACTAGAAATATAATAAACTTAATGCTTTATTAATACTTAGTAAACTTATATAAAAACTATTTATAAACTTTATTATAGGTTTGCTAAAAACCTTTTATAAAAAAAAACTAATTAATGTTATTTTTGTTATTATAAATAGATTTATTAAGCTTACATACTTATTTTTAGTTAATATTACTATAACTTTAGTTAAGCTAGCAGTTTTATTTTACTATAAAATTAAATGTATTTATAATAGCTTAAAAAGCATTATTTTTAATAAAAGCTTTGTTTTTATTAGCTAATTCTAGTTTAATTTATATTATTACTTAAAAGTTAAGCAAAAGCTTTTAATAATATTTTACCTTAGAACTAATAAACAAATAAAACAAATGAACTAAGTAATTAAAAGCTATTTTAAGTGCTTTATAAATAATAAACAAACTAATTAGCTTTAACTTTTATTTTAAGCTTTTTTTGCTATAAATTTTACTATTAATTTTATAATTAAACAATTACTTTTTAAAGCTTTATATAGTTATATGCTAGAATTTTGTTTGTTTATTAAAAACAACTTTACATTAAAAAGGATTTTAGCTATATAAAAACGTTTTAATAAGTTATAAACTATTAAAAACAAAATAACAAAGCAATAATAAATTATAATTAATAAATATATAAAACACTACAACAATAAGCATAAACTTATAACTTTTAAAACTAAAAACTTAGTAGTACTATTAATAAAAAATATTAAGTTTAAAAATAAAAAGTTAGCACTTAAGTTTATTAAACCTTTTTAAATTTTTTTTATAGTTGGTTTATAAATATATTATATTAGTTTTTTAAAACAATATAGCTATTTTTATTTTGTTTTCTTAATTTAGCTGCTTAAGCTTTAAAAAGCTAAACATAAATATAGTTTACTTATGTTAAACCTTAAAAATAAGTTAAAAAAATAAAAAGTTAAAAATATAATAAGTAAAATAACTTATAATAAAGAAAAATATTATTTTATTAAGTAAAAAAGCTAGTTAACTAAGTATAATCAGTAAGTATTTATTATTAATATTATAGCTTTTAAAGCAATTAAGAACTTTAAAAAGCATTTAAGTTACAAAAAAAAAGCAAAGCTATTAAGCTAACAAAATAGTATTAATTTATTATTAATTTAGCTATAAACTAAAGCTTAAATATGTTATATATACTAACTAGTTATTTTTTTGTTTTTAATTGCGTAATAGGAATTATACTTATTGCTTTAAGTTTTAAAATACTTGTGCTTTACTAATAAGCTATACGCAAAAACACTACAAACAAGTTATAATATTTTTATAAAAAAGCCTTAAAATACTAATTATTAAACTTTAGAACATTTTTATATTAAAAAAAGCTAACTAAATACTTTTATTTATGCTTATTAGCAATAGTTAATATAGCTTTATATATATTTTTTTTAAAAAAAATAAAAGCAGCTTTTTAAGCTATATATTTATAGTTTATAACTTGCACTTTAAGTATAGTTAAACAAGCATATTACTAGCGTTAAAAATAGTTTTAATTCTGTTAAGAAATTTTATAAAATTAGTTTAAATAAAGCTACTTATAGCGTTTATATAAAAAGGCTTAATAGCTTAACAAGCTAAAGATTTACGCTTTACTACTAAGTGCTTATATTTAGTACAATGTTTTTGCATTACTAATTATTAGCTAAACTTTATATAAAATAAAAACAAAATAACTTATTTTTACGTTGCTAACTTTGCTAATTAATTAGAACTAAGCTTTATAAGTTAACAAAAAACGCAAAAATGCTTTTAAGAAGCAAAACTGCATAGCTGCAAAATTAATACAATAATTGTTTAAAGTTTTTTAAATAATAGTGCAATTTTTATTTATAACAACTTTTTTATAGTTGTTTTTTTAAAAAACAAAAAGATAAACAAACTAATTTAATAATTTTTAAATGCGTATTACATTAAAATATAATATAGCAAGCAGTTAACCTATTAATAAAACTAATCCAAAATAAACATAAATTAACTTATAAGCTTGCATAAAGTATAGCTGTTTATATAGTTTATATAAGCTGTTATTTTTAAGTTTTTAAATTTGCAAACTACATTTAAAGGCAAGCTATTTTTTAGCTAAAATGCTTTTTTAAAACGCTTAAAACAAAGCTAATATATTAATAAACTATTTAAAACTATTGCTTTTTTAATAGTTTTATACTTTTTGTTTTTAGCTTTAGTAGTTTGTTTGTAAGGTTTATAAACAAAAGTTACTATAAAAATAAGCTAATATTTAGCTAGCATAAAAACTTTAATATTTGCATTAAAATCGGACTTATTTTTTACATTGTTTATATTAAAATTACGCAAAACAGCATTTAAATCTTTATTTAAATTTATAAAGTTTAAATTATTTTTATTTTTATTTTTATTTTTTTTTTTTAACTTATAAAAAGCCTAATAGTGTTTATATTTTTATTAGAATTAAAGCTGTTTTAAAAAAAAAGCAAACTGCTAAAACTTTTATTTTTATTACTAAAATTATTAAACTTTTAGCAAAAAAGTTCGTTAAAGTTCTGTTTTATAGTAAAATTAAACTTATTTCTAAATAAATTTAAGCATAAAACAAGTTACAATAATTTTTTGCGTTTATGTTTATAATTATAGCTTTAACTGCAACTACGTTTATATATACTACTTTTAATTATTGCAAGTTTAAGCAGCATAATTATAATACAAATAATAATTAAAAAAAAAGCAAAAAAGATATAAAATAAGTATAAAAATAGCGGTAGTAAAATATATAGCTAAAATTAATTGTTTAGCAATAGCTAAAAAAAAAAGAAAAAAAAAAGAAAAAAAAAGAAAAACACATAGTAATAAAAATATAAGCACAAAACCTGCTATAAATATAGCACAAAACAAACGTAATTTAATACGTAAACATAAGCATAAATACATAAGTACTTTAACTATTATACTACATAAGCATTTTATTTAACATACTATATTTATGCTTAATTATTTTATATTACTTTACTTTACTACTTATACTTAAGATTAATTATTTTAATTAATTTTACTTGTATATAAGTTAAAGATAACTTAATTAAAAAAAAAAGAGTAGTTATTATAACTAAGCTACTTAAGTACTTTAGCACATATTATAAGTTATATATATATATAGAATATTTTTTTTATACTTATTTCATGGGAGTTTTTTCCCTTTTTTAAGCTTTAGTTTTATTAAATACTTACTATAAAACTAGAAATATATTAACTATTATACTTAACCTTTGATGCTTTATACTTCCTATGACATTTTTTTTTGTTTATTTTTGTTAGTTTTGTTTTAAGTTATATATAACGGACCTATTATATATTAATATAACAGGTTTGCTCTTAGGGTTTTAATTTGCAGGTAATAATAAAATCCTTAACGGTAGTCCGTTAAGGAGGTTTTTAGGGTACTTTTACTACTATGCATTAATAGGAGTTTTAAGGAATTAAAAGTAATAAATATATTAATACTTAGTAATTATAAGAAAATTAATAGCTAAAAAGCTAAAAACTAAATAAATAACTAAATATAAAAAGTGTATAATTATATAAACAAAAAAAATAGTAGTAGTAATTTATAAATGTTGCTTTTTTTAATAAACTTAATGTTATATTGTTTTAAATTTAAAGCTTAATAAATTTAACGCTTAAGTTTGTTAAGTTTAAGGTTTAATAAACTTAATGCTTAAGTTTATTAAGTTTATGCATTAAATTTTTATAGTAGTTTAAATATATATTTTTTTAACAAATAGAACTTTTTTTACGTATGCTTTTTTTATACCTAGCTTTTAACTAGCTTAGTTAACTTATTTTGTAATATTATTTTCTTTTTTCTGTAATTGTTGTTTTAACAATTTTATATTTTTTTTTTCGTAAGTTTTTTTTTTTTATTTTTTGTTTTTTGTTTTTTGCGCTTATTATGTTTAGTAGGGTTTTTAAAAAACCTTGCTTATTGCGTTCTAAATAAAAAGCTTAACAAAACTTTACTTTGCTTTTTTTTATTAAACTAAAATTAATTAAAATAGCTTTATGCTTTTGCTATAATTGTTATAGCATAAAATGTTTAATGTTAAAATTTAACTTTAATTAATGTATTAAATGTATTATAGCTAAACAAGCAAATTGTAATGCTAAAGGTTTGTTTTTAAAGCAAATGTAGCGGCTTATTTTTTAGTATAAAAAGCTAAAAAATAAATTAAATTTGCTAATAAAAAAGCATAAAAGAATAAGTATAAAAATTTGCTGTTTTAAGCAATAAAAGAAATTATAGCAGAAAAAAATAGCTATTATTATAGCTTATAGTTTAAGTAATTTAAAAAAGCTTAAGTAAGTTAAAGCAAAAAAGCGCTATATAATTAAAAAATAAAAATAGCGCATTAAAGCAGCATAGCTATTGCTAGTTGTTTTTTTAAAGTTTAATTAAAACGCGCTAAACGTTTTATTTAAGGTTGATTTTTTTTTTTTAGCTTTAGCTAGTTAAAATATTAACAGTAAAACTAGTTTATAATTATTTTAGTAGTTTTTAAATGTTTTTTAGGTTTTTAAGTATTATTAGCATATAAGTATTTTTTTTATTTAATAAGATATTTAATGTTATTGTTATTTTAACAAAAATCTAGTATATTTTTAACTTTATAAATGTTTTAATCCGTTTTTATTTTTAGTTATGTTTTAATAAGTGTTTTAATAAATGCTAGTTTTAATAAAGAAATATAAAAAACAAGGTAAATTTATATGTTTTTTAGTAATAATAGTTTATAGTTAGTAAGTAAAATAACTTCTTTAATTTTAAAAAAACTAAGTTTTTTAAATTTTAATTTGTTGCTTAGTTATTTTGTTTTAATTTAAGAAATATTAATGTTTGCGTTTTGTTTTTGTTATAGCAAATAAACCTTGTTTTTTTTTTTAAAGGTTAGTTCTTTAGTTTGTTTTTTGTTGTAGTATATTAACATTTATTGTTATAAAAATTAAAAACGTAGTTGCAGTTTAGCTTATAGCGTTTTAATTTCTGTTGCAATAGTTTTTGCTTAAAGTATTATAGTTAAAATAGCAAGTGCTTTTATTAATATTTTTTTTTGTTTTTTAATAATTGCTTGCTGTTTATAAACAGCTTTATATAAAAATATATTTATATTTTTGTTTATTAATATATTATATAAGATTTATGCTATTAGTAATAGTTTTACTTAATTGTTTTATTAGTAATTAATATAACTTTATAAGTATTATTTTAATATTTAGTTTAGTTTTTTTGTTTGTTTATTTGTTTATAAGTAGTAAGCAGTTAAAAACTTTAGTTTAATACTAATAAGTTTAAAAAAACTAGTTTTAAACTTAAAAGTAAACAATTTATTTTTGTTTGAAATAATTTTTTTTAGTAGTTTATATTTGTTTAAATATTAGCGTATAAAAGCGTATATAAGTTGTTTAGCTGTTATATTTTCTTTAAATAGTAAAAAGTAAGCATACTTAGTAAGTTTATTAATAATAATTTATATTTTATTATATTGTATTTTTGTAACTAAATTAATTAATAAAAGTAGTACTATAATAAAATCTTAAGCAATAGTGTGCTATGCTTATTTAAGTATTTATATAAATTATAGCAGTTTATAAAGCTTATGTTAAGCTGCTTTAGCTTTGTTATAAATATTGCATTTTTTTATAATAGATTTAACTATGTTTTATAGTTTTAGAAAATTATATTTTTTTTATAATTGTTAGACTGTTTTTGTTGCTTTTTAGTGTTTATATAATAAATATTTATAGAATTTTTTAATAAACTTGTTTTGTAAAGATTTTAGTAAGTAAACTTTATATTTATATATTAGCTTGTTATTTTTTAATTTTTTGTATTTTTGTAGTTATGCTAACTTTTTTAAATTATAGGCTTGTTATAGCTATATATTTATAAGGTTTTTAAGTATAACTTTAACTTTTAAGCTTTTATTTTTTTAAGGATATAATATTTAAATGTTTTTTTTTAAAACTTTAAATCTTTTTTAACTTTGTTAGCTAAGTATATTTGCTTAAATGTTTTCTTTTTTTTTAATGTAGCATATTTTAAAGTTAAATTTAGAAAAAAAAACCATTTAATTTTTATGTTGTTTAGTAATCTTTTGCGTAGTTATAAATTTTGTTAAGTTTTAATAATTTAAATAAATCTTAATTAGCTTTATAGTTCTTATAAAAAACAGTTTTTACTTTTTAAGTGCTATAATAATTGCAAGTAGTTTTTTGTTATATATAAAGTATTATAATGCTATGTTTTATAATGCTTTAAAGTAATAAGCTACTAGATATTATTTTTTGTTATTTTTTAGTTGTTTTAAAACTTCTGCAATTATATTATTTAAAGCATTTATTTTTAGCTTTTTTTTTTTTTATAGATTAAGTAGTTTAATTATAAAGTTAAAAGTAACTTTTAGTTTTAGTTTTTTAAAAGTTTTTTAAGCTTTTTTTAAAATTAAAAAGGATTTTCTTTTATATTTTTTTTTTGTATACTTTATAAAGTAAAATGCTATTTTTTTAAAGTTTTAAATTAACATTTAAATATAGTTTAAAAATCTTAATGCTTGTTATATGTTTATAATAGTAGCTAAGTTAAATATTTTTTAGTTTTGTATTGTATTAATTTTTAACTGTTAAATCTATATTTGTTTTAAGGTAATTATAAATTTTAAAAAGTTAATTTTTTATGTATGCTATATATACTTTTTTATGTTAAGTTATAATTTTGCTTGTTTAAGTGTTTTTAATACTTAAGTTATGTGTTTTTTATGTTTTTTTAGTGTTTTAAAGTAAATTAAAATATTATTTAAGTAAATAAACATAAATTTGTTTAAAAACTTTTATAGAATTATTATTATTATGTGTTAAAAGCTAGCTAATATGTTTTATAGTTTTTATAGCATAACTATATACTTATATAGTTTATATACTGTTTATATAGCAGTTTTTTATTTTTTTTTTTAGCTATTTTAATAGCATAATATTTATTTAAAATATTAATTGCTATAAACTATTTTGCTTAGCTAATATTTTTTTTTATAGTTACTAGCAAAGTAAAGAGGTATTTATTTGTAATAATAATTACGTTTAATAGTTAATAGTTAACTATTATTTATTATATTGGTTTTTTTTTTTTATTAATTAGTTGTTTTTTATTTTTTATTTTAGGTATTAGTACTATAAAATATTTAGCAGATAATTAAAACTTTTTTAGGAATTTTTTTGCTAGGTTTTTTTGAATGTATTTTTATAAAGCGTTTGTTTTGTTTAAGCTTATATAATATACTTAATAAAGCTTTAGTTAACATTTTTCTTTAATAAAAATATAATAGTTCTATAAGCTATATTTAAAAAGTTCTTTTTTTTTTTTTTTTTTAAATAGTTTATAAAATCTGTAATATACTTTTAGTATTTTGTTTAAGATTTTTTTTGCAATTTTTCTGATTTTTTTGCTTTATTTTTTATTTTTTTAATTAATAGTTTTTGCTTTTTATTAAATTAAAAAGTTGCTAGTTTTTAGCTATAATATTCTTAAAATAATGTTATAATTAAATATATTAGCAATATTTAATATAATTTGTTTTTTGTGTTTTTATATAAATATATTAAAAAGTTTGGTTTTTTTAAGTATATAACTATTATTATAGCTAAAAGTACTTTTATTAAATCTTTTAATCTTTTAAAATCTTTGCTTATATTTTTAAAAAATTTTATTTTATTTTGCTAGTTTAAGTAAAATTATGTTAGCTTATATTTTTAAGTTAATTAAAGTATTATATTTTTTTTTTTAATATATAAGTTTAACTTTAAATTAGTTTTGCTAATTATTACATTAAACTTTACGTAAGGCTTTAGTTTTTTTAGCTATTTATTGCTTTTTTAGTAAGTGCTTATTTTGTTTTTTGATTTTTTTTTGTTAAATGTTTAAATGCTTGTTTTATTTTATACTTTAGATATTATTATGCTTTGTTTTGTTTTTGCTTTTAGTTAAGCTTTAAATTGCGGTTTTTAAGCTTTTTTGCTTTTAGCGATTATTTTTTAGTATAATTATGCTTTAATTAGCTAGTAATATTTATAGCAGTTGTTTTTACATTTTTTTGAAATAGTATTATAAGTGCAGTTAGAATTTTTTTTAAATGTTGCAAATTTTTGTAGATCTTTATAATAAATTATAGTTATAATTAATTATTTTAATTTATAAAAGTTCTATATTTTTGTTTTTGTAATTTGTTTAAAAAACTAATTATTTTTTAGTTTATTAAGTAAATATTAGTAGTAATAATATATTATATAGCAATTTTATAGTACTTTATTATATTTTAAATTTTTTAGGCGTAAAATATTATTATTGTTTTTTATTATAGTTTTATTATAGTAGTAACTCTTAGTAATTAGTTAAATTATTAGCTTTAGTTTTTAAAACGTATTAGTTTTTGTGCTAATTATTAGTGCTTTTTTGTTTTATTATATTTAAAGCAGTTTAAGCTATAAAAATACTTTATTTATTTTTATTAGTTCTTTTTTTGTAATGTTTTTTATAGCTTTTAATTTTATTTGTTTTTGCTTTAAAGTTTTATAAGTTTTGTTTTTTTAAGTTTATTTAGCAATTAAATGTTTTAATAGTTTATAATTAGTTTAATAACTATATTATTTATAGTTATAGTTTTGTTTTTTTAAATATAACTTTTTTTTAGGTTATATTTTAAGCTTTAATAGTTTAAAGTTTTTGTAGTTTTATAAGTTTACTAACTACGTTAATTTATTATTTTTTGTTGTTTGCTACTTTTAATTAAACTATTTTTTTAAATTATATATTAAATAATTTTAATTGTTTATATAATAAATATATTTTTTTGTAATTTATTTTAATAACTGTAAAGCTTTTAAATAGTATTTATATGCTTGTTTATTTTAATTTATATAAATAAAACATTTAGATTTGTTTAATGTAATACTTTTGTTTTAACTTAAAATAGCAACTTTATACTTTTGCTTTAAAAATGTATTTTTTGAATTGCTTTGTTATTTTTTGTTGTTTTAAACTTTTATAACTTATATTTTTTTTTTAGATTAAGGAATTTTTTTCTTTTTATAGCTTTTTTTTTTGTTTTTTTTTTTAGATTAGCATTATTTTTAAAAGTGTTCTTTTTTTTTATAGTTATAATATTTAACTTTAGATATATTTTAAGGTTATTATTTTTAGATTTTATTAATTTGCTTGAACTTTTATTTAATACTTTTTTAAGTATTTTTTTTTTGTTTTTTTTAGTTTTTTTAGTTTTAAAGTATTAGTTAAATAATTATTAATTAATTATAATAGCTATATTAATATATGTATTAATTTTTGCTAGTTTATTTATTTTGTATAGTTTGTTTTAAATTTAAGTTTTAAGTTTATTATAAAATAAGTAAAATAGTATAAGCTTAAGCAATTTTAAAATTGCTGCTAATTATTTAAATTTTATAGTATAATTTATTACTGCTTTTGTTTATTTTAAGCAGTAAAGTGCTTTTTTTACGTGTTTTGCTTTTTAAGTATTTTTAAATAATGCTTTTATTTGATTTTTAAACTTAATATAATTTTTAAAAATCTTTTTTGTTTTTAGTTTAAAATTAGTTAACTTATTAGCTTTTAAAAAATCTTTTAAAATAAGTTAAAACTATTTTAGTACTTTTTTAAATAAGAATTATAAAATAATTATTATTTTTTAGTTTTTTTTTATAATAGTAATAAAGTGCTATTTTAAATAAAGTTTAGCGTAAATTAAAAAAGCTTTTATATTTATAGATTTATTATAAAGCTTTAAAGCAGTAAGTTTAAAACTTTTAATGTTTAGCATTTTTAACATTATAAATAATTTTAATAATAAAAGCAGTAGTAATAATAAAAGGTTAAGTTTTTTATTTTAAATTATTACTTTAAGTATAGCAGTAGTAAAAGTAGGCGTTAAGTTTGCTAGTAGTAATGTTAGTATTAGTTATAACATAATTATTTATTTAAAACTTTAACTTGTTGTTATAATAATAGTTATTATTGCTGCTTTAATTATTATACCTAGTATTTATGCTAGTTTAAAAGTTATAACGCTTAATATTTAAGCTGTTTTTTAAGTTAAAATAACTAGTTTGCTTTATAGCGCTAGTATTAATATTAGTTTTTTTTTATTATTACTGCTTAACTTTTTTTTTTTTATTACTGCTTTTTTTTTAATAAAAGTAGCTAATAAAAGTGCTAAGGTTTGTTGTTTTAGTACGTTATTAGTTTTAAAAGTTTTTAAGATTTTTAAACTTAATTTTTGACTTTTTGTTTTTAATAATATAACTTAGATTTAGTTTATTAGTTATTAAGTAAAGTTTACTTATATAATGCTGTTTAGCATTTTTGTTTTTTAAATATTTTTTTAGTATACTTTTAAAAGTTTATTTTATAAATTGTTTATTATTTAACTTTTTATACTAGTATTCGTTTTTATATGTTAGGTTTTATTAATTAAAGAGCTATTAAAGTATAATAAACTTATTATATATTAATATAATAGGTTTGCTTTTAAAGTTTTAATTTATAGGTAATAATAGGATTTTTAACAGTAGTTTATTAAAGAGGTTTTTAGAGTACTTTTATTACTATGCATTAATAAAGGTTTTAAAAGATTAAAAGTAATAAATATATTAGTGCTTAGCAGTTATAAAAAAATTAATAGCTAAAAAGCTAAGAACTAAGTAAATAACTAAATATAAAAAGTATATAATTATATAAACAAAGAAAATAGTAATAGTAATTTATAAATGTTGCTTTTTTTAATAGACTTAACGCTATATTGTTTTAAGTTTAAAGCTTAATAAACTTAACGTTTAAGTTTGTTAAGTTTAAAGCTTAATAAACTTAACGCTTAAGTTTGTTAAGTCCATGCATTAAACTCTTATAGTGGTTTAAATATATATTTTTTTAACAAATAGGACTCCTTTTGCGCATGCTTTTTCCACACTTGGCCTTTAACCGGCCTGGTTAACCCATTTCGTAACATTATAGTTTTTACCTTTTAGGTTAATTATTTTTTATATAATTGCATTATAGCATTTATAAATATTTATTGCTTAATTATACTTTTAAAGGTAGTTTAACACTATATAACCAATTTTATAAATCTATGTAAAATGTTCTTAAAATAATTAATTAAGCTAATAACTAATAAACTAAACTATTATAAAGCCTTACTAATATATGCAGTAATTTTAATACTTAATAATAAATTAAACCTAGTTAAAAATGTTTATTTAATTTAAAACTAGAACGTTATAAATAGCTTAATAATAACTAATGCTTTAGCTTTATAAAAAGTAAAATATTATGCATAATTAGCACTTTTACTATAGTTTATACTCTAATTTTTTTTTAGCTGCCTAAAAATCTAAAAAAGTAGTTTAATATCTTTTTACTAAGGTTTATAAAATATTATGTTAAAGTTATAGCTTTTAAATCTTTTTAAAATCTATAGAACTAGTTTTACTAGTTTATTTGCTAAACTTTTAGCTTTATACCTAATATACTATGCTTAGCAGTTTTAAAGTATAATTTTTAGTATGCTTTTATTTCTTTAATAAATATTATACGCGTATATATATATATATATACTTATATTAAACAGCTTTCTTAAAGATAATTATACTATATAATAGTTTTTTTATTGCTTTTTTTACACTTTTTATTATAGCTTTTATTTTTTTTTATTAGATATTTTAAACTTTATTATAGATTTAAAAGCACAAATTTAACGTAACTAATCTTTTTTTTTTATAAGTTGCAACTATGTTTTACTATTTTTTTTATTTTTTATAATAATAGGCCGGTTTAATAATATAACTTATAATATATAGAACTACCTAAACATAAAGTATAATATAAAACTTAAGTTTGCTAGCTACTTAAAAACAGTTGTTAGTTAATATAGTGCTTTAGCGTACAATACTATTTTTGTTTAATTAAGCATATATTAATATAAAATAACTATAGTAAACAGCTTAACATATTATAATGCGTTTTTTTCTGCTTATATTAACCCTTGTTTTAAACAAATTACTTTAGAACTAATAAAAACACTATATTAGTAAGTAGTATTTTAAATTGTTTAAAAATCTTTATAAAACTTAATATATTTATTTTTAGTATTAAATAAAACGATTTAAATTAGCATTGGCTTTTTATAGCAACTATAACTAATGTTATAAATTATATATATATTTAACTTACTTAGAAATAAAAACAAAAAGCATTAATTTCTTTTTTTATTTGTTTTTTGTAGTATAACTTAAGAACTAAAGGTTTAATTTCTACTTTTGCAGTTATTATTATTTTAACTAAAGTTAATAAAAAACAATAAGTACTAACGTTAGCTTTAATTTATATGCTTAGCTTAGCATAACATATTGCTAAAAAAGTACTTAGTAATGCAATTTGCTACTAATACATTAATACAATAAATATTATTAATTTTACTAATTATAACAAAAAGGACTTAAATATTAAAAATATAAACTTAATAACTTTTATTATTAGTAGAAATAAAGAAAACTTTATATTTTGTATTATAGCTAATATAATTAAGTTTGCTAATACTAAAGAGCTAAGTTTGCTGTTTGCAGCTAGTTTGTTATTATTATATTATTAAAAGCATATTTAAAAATAATTAGCATTTATTATAGCATTAAAGCATACTAGTATAACTATAACTATTATTAAAGAAAATATAGCTAACTTAAAAACTAAAACTTTGCTTTGCACCTTTTAGATTGCGAAATTTATTAATAGAAGTTTATTTACTATTTAGTTGCTTATTATACTAATACTTTTTAAGCACTTTATTTTTAAAAACAGAAATATAATTAATATTAAAATTAAAAGTGTTTTTTGTACACCTTTTAGTTAAAGCTTTATTAAAACAATAATGTTAATAATAAATGCTTTAAATATAACGCTATTTTTTAATATTACTAATATAAATATTTTAGTATTTCTAACTTGGTTTACTGATTTAAAAACAACTAATAAAAATAATATTAACCTTAATTTAGCTTTAAATAAAAATAATAATAATAAAGCTATTGTTTTTATGTATAATTTTCGTAAGAGGGCTTATGTAACTAATAAAAGTATAAAAAATAATATGTTGCTTATAATTACGCGTTACTTAAAACGCAGTATTTTAAAAGCTTATAAAAAAAAAGCAATAGTTAAAAAGGAAAAATAATGGATTTTTTTGTTATATTTTAGCATAAATCAATAAATGTTTTTTTTTTTTAGGCTATAAGTTCTGTTTTTTGCTTGTTAAGTTATATTAAAAAAAATTATAAAATCTTGTTATATATTATTATTATAGCTATATTACTACTTACTTTATATAATATAATACTACTGTTTATTTTTAACTTTGCTTTTGCTTATATTTACTTATATTTAGCTACATTTGCACCGGTATATTTAACTTTTTATATAAGTCCTAAAACTATTTTTAAAATATATTTTATTACGTATTCATTAAGTTAACAAAGCTAAACTATTATAATATATATTCTAAGTTATACAAAGCTTTAAAACAAATTAAAAAAAGAAGAATATTTAATTTTTTTAATTTGCTACTATACTGTTAAAAATATATTAAATATAAACAATGCTATTAAACCAATATTTTAAAATGTTGATTTTATTAAGCTTTTTAATAACTTTTTTTTTATTTTTTCTTTAGTTTTATATATATATTTTTGCTGCTATTAATACTATATTTTGCATTATATAATTTTTTAAGTTGTTTAAAAACATTAAAAGAATATATAGCTAATAAAACTTATTTTTAGCTTTTTTTTTTATTGCTTGCTATTATACTTTAGTGCTTTGCTATGCTATATAAAGTAATGGTTTAAAAATTAGTTTTTATACTTAAGTATAGCTATATATTTACTTACAATAATAGTTTTTAAGCAAACAGCTATATATTTTGCTGTAAATTTTACTAAAGGTTAAAAAAATAATATATAATAAAATTAATAAATAAAAAAAATAGTAAGTATACTTTGATTTACTTTACTTAATTAAAACTTATATTTTTAAGATAATTATTATTATATTAAGTGTAATATATATTATTGTTGTTAATTTTGCAATAATAGCGTTATTTTATAACAATTATTTATATTAATAAAACTTATTATAAAACTATTAAGTATAGCAAAGCATATTAACTATATTTTTAGCTTACTTATTGTTTATTTATAGCTGATTTTTTTGCGCAAGCTTAAATAGCTATATTAGTTGTTTTTATTTAGCTAGATTGCTTACTTTTACATACTTAAATATATTTTTATTCTTGCTTTTTTTTTTTTTTAGCTGTTATATATACATTTTACTTACTTTTTAATACTTTTGTTTTATTTGCTTAAACAAAAAACTATAATAGTTCTGTTTTAATTTTTGTGTTTATATATAATCTTTAAAAAGCTATATATTAGCAACAAGGTTTAGCTTTTTTTATAGCAGTAATTACGTTAGCTATTATATTTATATAACTTGTTGCTATTTTAAAATTGCACAAAAACAATTAGCTATGCACAGAAAATTTGCGCTATTAGTTATTAGCATATAAAGCTTGCAGTACTTAAGCTATAACTTTTTTTGCTTTTTTTAAATGTTATTATAATGCATGCTTTGTTATAAAAATTATATATTAAAATACCTTTTTTTTTAAAGCTTTAAAACTATAAGCTAAGCAATAGCTTTGCTTTTATGCTTTTTTGCTTAACTTTTAAACATAATAATTATAAACGCGTTTATTATTAAAAAGCATATTATTTTAAGCAAACTTATTAATAATAAACTTAAGCTAAAGCTTTTTTATGTTATAAACTAGCTTAACTTACTTAGTACGCTATTAAAAATGTTTATTTTTAAAGTAAAGTTAAGTTATAAAAAAGTAGCTGCTAAATTATAGTTATAAATAAAAGCTTAATATTATTAATTCTTAAGTTTTTTTAAGAAGTATTAAAAAAAAACTTATTTTTATATAGTAAATATTAAACTATTTTTTTATAATTAAGCTTTTTTTACTTTGCTGCAACCTTAATTTTTAACAAAATAACTTCTTTTAAAGTGCTTTATTTTTAAGGCATAGTAGCGCTTTTTTTTTTAAGTTCACTAAGTGCTTTAGTATATAAAGCATAGTTTATAGTTATTAAAGATATTTTAGTTTGCAAAGTTAGCTACTTTTGCTTTTTTTTTTTTTTTTTTTTTTTTAAGCGTTTTATTATTTAGGTCTTTATTTCTTAAGATTACTAAAGAAGCACTTTTGCTTTTTTTGCTAGCTTTTTTTTTTTTATCTGCTTTTTTTTTCTTTTTTTTTTTTCTTTTTTTGCTAATTGCTTTTATTGCTATTCTTAATACTAGTTTAATAGTTATGTTTGTTAATTTGTTTTGTTTGTTTTTTATTTAGTTGTTTAGCAAAAGACTTTTAAGTTTAGCTACTTAATTTTAAACAAAAATAATAGCTAAAAACCTACTATTACTATTAAACAAACAGATTACTTTAAGCGTATAAAACTTATTAAAAAATTTAAACCTTAAAATGCTTTTAGTAAAAAACTTTTAAGCTTAGTTATTTAATCTTAAACAAAAATAATAGCTAAAAACTTGCTATTACTATTAAATAAATTGCTTTAAGTATACAAAATTTACTAAATAATTTAAACTTTAAGTTGTTTACATAAGCAAAAGCTTATAATCTGTTTAAAAAAGATTACGCTAAATATAAAAAGCAAATAAAACGTAAAGTTCGATTAAGTTTATAGGTTTTTTTAAACAAAAACAATAGCTAAAAACCTACTATTATTATTAAATAAATTACTTTAAGCGTGCAGAACTTACTAAACAATTTAAACTTTAAGTTGCTTATATAAGCAAAAGCTTATAATTTGTTCAAAAAAAATTGCGCTAAATATAAAAAGCAAATAAAACGTAAAGTTTAATTAAGTTTATAAATTTTCTTTATTAAAGCTACAACTATTTATAAAGCTAAAAAAAAAATTTACGCTAGTTTTAAACTTTTTTTTTATAAACGTTAAATTAGTAGTAAGTTTAATAGCTTAAAAATAATATTATATGCTATAAATAATGCTTATTTAAGCTTTATAATTAAATATTTTGCTAAAAAACAGTATAGCTAAAATGTTTATACTATTATTAAAAATAAAAACGTTTGTAGCTTAAAAAGCTACTATAATAGTAAAAATACTAATAATTATTTTTGTAAAAGTGCAGCTAAAAGTAATAATATTTTTGTTATTTTTTTAAAGCGTTAGTATTATAGCTATAACTTTAGCTTTTTTTATAACAAAACGCTTATTAAAAGTTTTAGCATTATTATTTAAGCTATTATTCTTGTTATTATTAAAGAAGTTTAGTAAAGCAAAAGCAGCTAATGTAGTACACTTGCAGCTTTATGCTTTAGTATTAAATGTTTAATTACGTTAGCTATTATTATATTTATGCAACTTGCTGCTATTTTAAGATTACGCAAAAACAATTAGCTATATATAAACGCTACTATAATATATGCTGCTTTATAAAAATTATACATTAAAATACCTTTTTTTTTAAAGCTTTAAAACTATAAGCTAAGTAATAGCTTTGCTTTTATGCTTATTTGCTTAATTTTTAAACATAATATAAACGCATTTATTATTAAAAAGCACGTTATTTTAAGCAAACTTATTAATAACAAACTTAAGCTAAAGCTTTTTTATATTATAAGCTAGCTTAATTTATTTAGCATACGTATTGCTGTTTTAGCTACTAAAATACTTAATTACATATTACTACAAACCTTAGAAAATTAAAAATATAAATATTTTTTAAAGAAAGATAAAAAAGAAAAAAAACATATAGTAGCTAATAAAAAAAAGTAAAAAAAAGAAACTAAAGCTTATGTAGCTTTTATACTAAAAACAAAAACAAAAACGTTAATACTTTTTACGCTAAAGTAAAAAAAGCGCAAATAATTAAGTAAAGCAAAAAAGCTTATTTATTAGTTTATATAATAAGCAAGCTTTAGTAAAAACAAGCTAGCTAATATTTTTTTGTATAACAAACCTATTATACATTAATATAACAGGTTTGCCCTTGAGGTCTTAATTTGCAAGTAATAATAGGATTTTTAACGGTGGTTTATTAGGGAGGTTTTCGGAGTACTTCTACTACTATGCATCAATAAAAGTCTTAAAGGATTAAAAGTAATAAATATATTAATACTTAGCAGTTATAAAGAAATTAATAGCTAAAGAACTAAAACTAAATAAGTAACTAAATATAAAAAATGCATAATTATATAAACAAAGAAAAAGTAAAAAAAGTAGTAACTTTTCTTAAATTACTGCAAGTCTAGTAAGCACTAAATTACTATAAGCTTAGTAAGCTTTAAATTACTGTAAGCTTAATAAGCTTTAAATTACTGTAAGCTTAATAAGCTAAATAAATTATTACGTAACCTTAGCTTTAATTAGCAAAAAAAAAGTGCAAAGTATATATAAAGGCATTAAGCCGCTTTAAAAGCTACTTCTATACTAATTTCATAACATTATTTCCTTTTTTCTAGAATTATTATTCTAACAATTTTTCTGTAAGTATTCTTCTTTTCTTTTTCTTCTATATGTTACAATATTAAAGCATATTAAAAGAACTAACCGCTCATCCAAAACAAAGCAAAAACTTGTTCTTGCCTCTTTTATTAATTTTACTAGCTACAAAGTTATGCTTTATTTTTGCTGCTTTAATTAGTTATTAACATATAAAATAACAAATAATATGTTTTATTGTTTTAAATACATATGCGCTAGTTATTCCTGCAATAAATCAGAAGTTCTAATTAACTTAATTAATAACATAATTTCTAAATACTGTTGTTTTAAAAAGAAAAAAAAGCAAGCAAAGCAACAATTACTCCTAATTTAAGAAAAATTAAAACAAGCTTAAAATAGCCTTAATTTTGTTCTAAGCAAGTTAGCTTAACTTTACATATAAAAACGTTTTTTAAAAGCAAAAAGTATTAAAATAGTTTAGCAAAAGCTTTAGTTTTTAAATAAACTAAACAAAATAAAACGCATTAAAAAAAAACAAAAAGCGCTAACAAAAAAGCAAAAACAACAAAAAAAGCAGGTTAAAGCAATGCAAGCTGCTTTATTTAAGTTTAATTAAGATTTTTTAAGCGTTTCTTTTAAAGTTAACTTTTTTTTTTTAGTTTTAAGCAGTTAAAGTATTAATAGTAAAACTAACTTATAACTACTTTAGTAATCTTTAAATGTTTTTTAGGTTTTTAAGTATTATTAGCATATAGGTATTTTTTTTATTTAATAAGATATTTCAAGTTATTATTGTTTTAACGGAAATTTAGTATACTTTTAATTTTATAAACGTTCTAATTTATTTTTATCTTTAGTTATATTTTAATAAGTGTTTTAATAAATACTAGTTTTAATAAAAAAATGTAAAAAATAAAGTAGATTTATATATTTTTTAGTAATAACAGTTTATAGTTAATAAGTAAAATAACTTCTTTAATTTTAAAAAAGCCAAGTTTTTTAAATTCTAATTTATTGCTTAGTTGTTTTGTTTTAATTTAAAAGATATTAATGTTTGTATTTTGTTTTTGTTATAGCAAATAAACTTTATTTTCCTTTTTAAAAGTTAGTTTTTTAGTTTGTTTTTTGTTATAATATACTAATATCCGTTGTTATAAAAACTAAAGGCATAATTGCAGTTTAGCTTATAGCGTTTTAATCTTTGTTATAATAATTCTTGCTTAAGGTATTATAGTTAAAATAGCAGATGCTTTTATTAATGTTTTTTTTTGTTTTTTAATAATTGCTTGCTGTTTATAAACAGCTTTATGCAAAAATATGTTTATATTTTTGTTTGTTAATATATTATATAAGATCTATATTATTAGTAATAGTTCTACTTAATTGTTTTATTAGTAGTTAACATAACTTTATAAGTATTATTCTAATATTTAGTTTAGTTTTTTTGTTTGTTTATTTGTTTATAAGTAATAAGCAATTAAAAACTTTAGTTTAATATCAATAAGTTTAAAAAAACTAGTTTTAAACTTAAAAATAAACAATTTATTTTTATTTAAAACAATTTTTTTTAGTAGTTTATGTTTGTTTAAATATTAGCATATAAAGGCGTATACAAGTTGTTTAGCTATTGCATTTTTTTTAAACAATAAAAAATAAGCATACTTAATAAGTTTATTAATAATAACCTATATTTTATTATATTATACTTTTATAACTAAATCAATTAATAAAAGTAGTACTATAATAAAATCTTAAGCAATAGTATGCTATACTTATTTAAGTATTTATATAAGTTATAGCAGTTTATAAAGCTTATATTAAGCTACTTTAGCTTTATTGCAAATATTGCACTTTTTTATAATAAATTTAACTATATTTTATAGTTTTAAAAAATTGTATTTTTTTTATAGTTGTTTAACTATTTTTGTTGTTTTTTAGTGTTTATATAATAAGTGTTCGTAAAATTTTTTAATAAACTTATTTTATAAGAATTTTAGTAAATAAACCTTATATTTATATATTAGCTTGTTATTTTTTAATCTTTTGTATTTTTGTAGTTATGCTAACTTTTTTAGGTTATAAGCTTATTATAGCTATATATTTATAAAGTCCTTAAATATAACTTTAACTTTTAAGCTTTTATTTTTTTAAAAATATAGCACTTAAATGTTTCTTTTTAAAACTTTAAATTCCTTTTAATTTTATTAGCTAAATATATTTGCTTAAATGTTTTTTTTTTCTTTAATATAACATATTTTAAAGTTAAATTTAAAAAAAAAAACTATTTAGTTTTTATGTTATTTAGTAATTTTTTGTGTAGTTATAAATTTCGTTAAGTTTTAATAATCTAAATAGATTTTAATTAGCTTTATAGTTTTTATAAAAAACAGTTTTTATTTTTTAAGTGCTATAATAATTATAAGCAGTTCTTTATTATATATAAAGTATTATAATGCTACATTTTGTAGTGCTTTAAAGTAATAAGCTACTAAGTGCTATTTTTTGTTGTTTTTTAGTTATTTTAAAACTTCTACAATTATATTATTTAAAGCATTTGTTTTTAGCTTTTTTTTTTCTGTAGATTAAGTAATTTAACTATAAAGTTAAAAATAACTTTTAGTTTTAGTTCTTTAAAAGCTTTTTAAGCTTCTTTTAATATTAAAAAGAATTTTTTTTTATATTTTTTTTTTGTATATTTTATAAAATAAAATGCTATTTTTTCAAAGTTTTAAATTAACATTTAAACATAGTTCAAAAATCTTAATACTTATTATATATTTATAATAGTAGCTAAATTAAATATTTTCTAATTTTATATTATATTAATTTTTAACTATTAAATTTATATTTGTTTTAAAGTAATTATAAATCTTAAAAAGTCGATTTTCTATATATGCTATATATACTTCTTTATGTTAAGTTATAATTTTGCTTGTTTAAATGTTTTTAATACTTAAGTTATGTATTTTTTGTGTTTTTTTAATGTTTTAAAATAAATCAAAATATTATTTAAGTAAATAAACACAAATTTGTTTAAAAACTTCTATAAAATCGTTATTATTATATGTTAAAAGCTAACTAATATGTTTTATAGTTCTTATAGCATAACTATGTATTTATATAGTTTATATACTGTTTATATAGCAGTTTTTTATTCTTTTTTTTTAGCTATTTTAATAGCATAATATTTATTTAAAATATTAACTGCTATAAACTATTTTGCTTAACTAATGTTTTTTTTTATAGTTATTAGCAAAGTAAAAAAGTATTTATTTGCAATAATAATTATGTTTAATAGTTAATAATTAATTATTACTTGCTATACTGGTTTTTTTTTTTTATTAATTAATTGTTTTTTGTTTTTTATTTTAAGTACTAGTACTATAAAATATCTAGCAAATAACTAAGATTTTTTTAGGAATTTTTTTGCTAGGTTTTTTTGAATGTATTTTTATAAAGCGTTTGTTTTATTTAAGCTTATATAATATATTTAATAAAGCTTTAGTTAATATTTTTTTTTAATAAAAATGTAGTAATTTTATAAGCCATGTTTAAAAAGTTCTTTTTTTTCTTTTTTTTTAAATAGTTTGTAAAATCTATAATATACCTTTAGTATTTTATTCAGAATTTCTTTTGCGATTTTTCTGATTTTTTTGCTTTATTTTTTACTTTTTTAATTAATAGTTTTTGCTTTTTATCGAATTAAAGAGTTGCTAGTTTTTAGCTATAATATTTCTAAAATAATGTTATAATTAAATATATTAGCAATATTTAATATAATTTGTTTTTTGTATTTTTATATAAATATATTAAAAGGTTTGGTTTTTTTAAGTACGTAATTATTATTATAGCTAGAAATACTTTTATTAAATTTTTTAATTTTTTAAGATTTTTACTTATATTTTTAAGGAATTTTATTTTGTTTTGCTACTTTAAATAAAATTATATTAGCTTGTACTTTTAAGTTAATTAAAGTGTTATATTTTTTTCTTTAATATATAAGTTTAACTTTAAATTAGTTTTGCTAGTTATTATATTAAACTTTATGTAAAGCTTTAGTTTTTTTAGCTATTTGCTACTTTTTTAGCAAATGCTTATTTTGTTTTTTAATTTTTTTTTATAAAATGTTTAAATACTTGTTTTATTTAGTATTTTAGATATTATTATACTTTGTTTTATTTTTGCTTTTAAGCAAGCTTTAAATTGCAGTTTTTAAGCTTTTTTGCTTTTAATAATTATTTTTTAGTATAATTATGCTTTAATTAACCAGTAATATTTATAGCAATTATTTTTACATTTTTTTAAAATAGTATTATAAGTATAATTAAAATTTTCTTTAAATGTTATAAATTTTCATAAATCTTTATAATAAACTATAATTATAACTAACTATTTTAATTTATAAAAGTTTTATATTTTTATTTTTGTAATTTGTTTAAAAAACTAATTATTTTTTAATTTATTAAATAAGTATTAGTAGCAATAATATATTATATAACAATTTTATAGTATTTTGTTATATTTTAAATCTTTTAAGCATAAAATATTATTATTATTTTTTATTATAGTTTTATTATAATAATAATTTTTAATAATTAGTTAAATTATTAGCTTTAGTTTTTAAAACATATTAGTTTTTATACTAACTATTAATGCTTTTTTGTTTTATTATATTTAAAGCAGTTTAAGCTATAAAAATACTTTATTTATTTTTATTAGTTCTTTTTTTGTAGTATTTTTTATAGCTTTTAATTTTATTTGTTTTTGCTTTAAAGTTTTATAAGTTTTGTTTTTTTAAGTTTATTTAGCAATTAAGTGTTTTAGTAATTTATAATTAGTTTAATAATTATATTATTTATAATTATAGTTTTGTTTTTTTAAATATAACTTTTTTTTAAGCTATATTTTAAGCTTTAATAGTTTAAAATTTTTATAGTTTTATAAGTTTGTTAACTATATTAACTTATTACTTTTTGTTGTTTGTTATTTTTAATTAAACTATTTTTTTAAGTTATATACTAAATAATTTTAATTGTTTATATAGCAAATATATTTTTTTGTAATTTGTTTTAATAACTATAAAGCTTTTAAATAATATTTGCATGCTTATTTATTTTAATTTATATAAATAAAGCATTTAGATTTGTTTAGTATAATACTTTTATTTTAACTTAAAATAATAACTTTATATTTTTGCTTTAAAAACATATTTTTTAAATTGCTTTATTGTTTTTTGTTGTTTTAAACTTTTATAACTTGTATTTTTTTTTTAAGTTAAAAAATTTTTCTTTTTTTATAGCTTTTTTTTCCGTTTTTTTTTTTAAATTAGTATTATTTTTAAAAGTATTCTTTTTTTTTATAGTTATAACATTTAACTTTAAACATATTTTAAGGTTATTGTTTTTAAACTTTATTAATTTGCTTAAATCTTTGTTTAATACTTTTTTAAGTATTTTTTTTTTTGTTTTTTTTAGTTCTTTTAGTTTTAAAGTACTAGTTAAATAATTATTAATTAATTATAATAGCTATATTAATATATGTATTAATTTTTGCTAGTTTATTTATTTTATATAGTTTGTTTTAAACTTAAGTTTTAAGTTTACTATAAAATAAATAAAATAATGCAAGCTTAAGCAATTTTAAGATTACTGCTAATTGTTTAAATTTTATAGCATAATTTACTGCTGCTTTTATTTGTTTTAAGCAATAAAATGCTTTTTTTGTATATTTTGCTTTTTAAATGTTTTTAAATAGTGCTTTTATTTAATTTTTAAACTTAATATAATTTTTAAAAATCTTTTTTATTTTTAGCTTAAGGTTAATTAACTTATTAGCTTTTAAAAAATCCTTTAAAATAAATTAAAACTATTTTAATACTTTTTTTAATAAAAATTATAAAATAATTATTACTTTTTGATTTTTTTTTGTAATAGTAGTAAAATACTATTTTAAATAAAGTTTAGCATAAATTAAAAAGGCTTTTATATTTATAAATTTATTATAAAGCTTTAAAGCAGTAAGTTTAAAACTTTTAATATTTAATATTTTTAATATTATAAATAATCTTAATAATAAAAATAGTAGTAATAATAAAAAGTTAGATTTTTTATTTTAAGTTATTACTTTAAGTGTAGCAGTAATAAAAATAAGCATTAAATTTATTAATAGTAATATTAATATTAATTGTAATATAATTATTTGTTTAAAGCTTTAATTTATTATTATAGTAATAGTTATTATTGCTGCTTTAATTATTATAACTAATATTTACGTTAGTTTAAAAGTTATAACGCTTAATATTTAAGCTGCTTTTTAAGTTAAAGCAACTAGTTTGCTTTATAGTATTAGCATTAGCGTTAGTTTTTTTTTACTACTGCTGCTTAACTTTTTTTTTTTTATTACTGCTTTTTTTTTAATAAAAGTAATTAATAAAAGTATTAAAGTTTATTGTTTTAATATATTGTTAGTTCTAAAAGTTTTTAAAATTTTTAAACTTAATTTTTAACTTTTTGTTTTTAGTAATATAACTTAAATCTAGTTTTATTAGTTATTAAGTAAGATTTATTTATACAATGCTATTTAGCATTTTTGTTTTTTAAATATTTTTTTAGTATATTTCTAAAAGTTTATTTTATAAATTATTTATTACTTAACTTTTTATACTAGTATTTATTTTTATATATTAAGTTCTATTAATTAAAAAGTTATTAAAATATAATAAACTTATTATATATTAATATAATAGGTTTGCTTTTAAGGTTTTAATTTGCAAATAATAATAAAATTTTTAACAGTAATTTATTAAGAAAATTTTTAAGGTACTTTTATTACTATACATTAATAAAGGTTTTAAAAAATTAAAAGTAATAAATATATTAATGCTTAGCAGTTATAAAGAAATTAATAGCTAAAGAACTAAAATTAAGTAAGTAATTAAATACAGAAAATATATAATTATATAAATAAAAAAAAAGTAAAAAAAATAGTAACTTTTCTTAAATTATTGCAAGTTTAATAAACATTAAATTACTATAAGCCTAGTAAGCTTTAAATTACTGTAAGCTTAGTAAGCTTTAGATTACTGTAAGCTTAATAAGCTAAGTAAGTTGTTACGTAACCTTAGCTTTAGTCGGCAAAAAAGAAGTGCAAAGTATGTATGGAGGCATTAGGCCGCTCTAAAGGCCACCCTCGTGCTAATTTCGTAACATTTTGCTGCTTGTAAGCATTATATAAAAAGCTTAGCTATAAAGAAATTAATTTAACAAGCAACAGCAAAAATTAAAACTTTTATTTAAAACGCAAAAACTTAAAAAGCTAGAAATTAACCTAAAAGCAAACTTATAAATAATAAAGAAAACATAGCTAAAGAAAATCTAACGCTAAAACTAGACTTTTAGCTAAAAAAATAGTTAAAAAAAAAAAACCTAGAATTGCGCTTAAAAAAAAATAAATAAGCATATAAATTTAAACTAAAATAAACAATAGCTACTTAACTATAGCTAAACAAAAGCTTAGCAAAAATAAGGCCTTTAAAAAGTATAATAAGCTATTAAAGCATAAAATAGCTATAATAATGCAAATATATACTAGAAAAATAAGTTTAAAAGCATTTTTACATAAAAGAAAAGTTTTAAGCTTTTTTATGCTTTTTTATAAATGCGCAAAAAGAAAAAAAACCTTTTAATATGTGGTTTTGCGTTATAACTTACTGCAAAAAAAAAAAAAGCAGCTATAAAAAAGCTTTGCAGCTAAGCTACTGTAAACTAAAAAAAACCTAAAAGTAACTAACATAATAAAAAGGCAACTAAACAAATTATAAAGAATATTATAGCATTACTAATTTTTTTTTCCTAAAAACAACAATAATAAAAACATATAAAAAAAACAACGTTATAATAAAAAACCTTTTTTAAGAAAGAAAAAAAAGGCTTTACAAAAAGAACAAAAATATAAATAAAGTATATAAAGCTTTTAGGAAAAAAACAAAAACTAATAAAGTATATAAAGCGTTTTAAAGCAAAGCAAAAACTAATAAAGTATATAAAGCTTTAAAAAAAAAATAAAAACGAATAAAAAAGCATAAGTGTTTAAAAGTACATAGTTTATTAAAAAGAAGAAACTTTGTAAGTTTTTAAGTATGTAGTAAGCTTTTATAAAAAATATAATTATTATTAAAAAAAATAAATAATAAATCGTAAGCATAACATTATAGCTTTAACTTTAGCAATATAAAAATTATTTTAAGTTTTAAAAAAGCTATAATTATAAAAGTTTTAACTTAAAGCTATTAAAAAGAAAATAAAACATAAAGTAATAATAAAACAAGTATATAGTACTATTAACTATAAAATAGTATAAAAAAAGCTACTTAGTAATAAAGCTTTATAGTTATATGTTTGCTTTAATAAATAGTTATAATATATAATAGCTAGTATAGTTTTTTATAAAACTTAAAACGCTAAATTAACTTTTTAGTTATGTAGTACTTTAGTATGCATAAGTTTTTAGTAAAAGTAAATAATAAAAGTAAGCATTACATTATAAAAAAAGCTAACTTTATAGTTTTTTGCTTTAGTAAAAAACAAAATAAACGTAACGCGGTGTAAAAAATTAGCTTATTTTTTTTGCTGCTTAGTGCTACTAGTATATATGCTTTAAAAACCCTTAAGTTTTATAAACTTATAAACAGAAATAAACATAGTTTAAAAGCTTGCTTAACTTTGTTGCTTTTTTTTACTTTTTTTATGTATTTTTTTGCGCAAGAACTAAAGCAAATAATAAACTAAACTAATAAAACAAAACATAATTAATAGTTTTAGTTGCTTTAGCTTAACAGAAAAAGCTTAGTTAGCTATATTTTTTAATAATATATAGTATATAAAGAAAAATTACTTTGCTTAGCTATTAATTATAAAAAGTAAAATAAATTTAGCTAGCTGAAAATATAGCAGCAGCTAAGTATATAGCAGTAGCTAAGTATTAAAAAATAACCAAGTAGCAATTATAAAGCAAAGTAAGCTTACTAAGCAAATAATAAAGCATTTAAATTGCTTAATTAAAATATATAATAACGTTTTAAAAGTTATAATACATAAAGAATTAAATATTAGTAAATTTAAGATAGCTTAGCTAGCAAATATTTAAAAAAAGCAATAAATTATTAATGCAGCAAGCAAAAAAAATAATAGCTATATAAAAAAGTACTGCTAATAGTATATTACTAAAGTTTTTATTTATTTAAGCTATAAAGTTTTAAAAGTATTAGTTAGCAGTAAACTAAGTAAGGCTAAAGCAAGCGTAAAGTGTACTTTTTATAAAAATTAGCTTTAGTTCTTATTTTTAGTTTATATAAGCTATAAAAAATTTAGCAAAAAGTTATAAAGTATTAATGCTACGCTATTAAACCTTAAAAGCTAAACAACGCACAATAATTTAAGTAGCTTTGCATATATAAGCTACGTTAAGTATACTATTAATATTACGTTATAAAATATAGCTAGTAAAAAAGTTATATTTTTAAAACATAAAAGCTAAGCTAAAAAAGCTTGCTTAAATTTTAAAGCTACAAAAAACAGCAGCTAGTTTTTAATACTTAAATATATTAAAAACATAAGCTTATGTTTTTATTTTTAGCTTAGCTAGCTTTATTAGCATACTATAAGTATTATAGCTTTTTAAACATAGTTGCTGTTTTAATTATTAATAAATAAAAGCGCTTTTGCTTTAAATATATAAGCTTAAAAGCATTTATTATATATAAACGCTAGCAATACTTTTTAGCAAAAGTTAAAAAATGTTATTTTTATAAATTGCATAGTATAAAAAAGTTGTTTAAAAAAACGTATAAATAGCAAAGTATAGTATTAAAAAGTACTTAAAAAAAAAAAAGTATATAAGTATATGCTTAAGTAAAAAAAAAAAAAAAAAGAAGACTTAGTGCTTAAATACATAAGTATAAAAGTATAAATATACGCAAGTAAAAAAAAAAAGCAAAACTAGCAATAAAGCTATAAAAGCAACCAAAATTATATAATAGCATATTTTTGTTTTAGCATTTATTAATAAGTTTAACTAGCATAAAATAAGTGTTTTAGCGCAATAAAACAAAGTATTTAGCAAAAAGAACTAGTTCGGTAAAAAAAAGAGAATTTAAAGTATAGCGTACTTACTTAAGAAAAAAAAATAATTTTGCAATATAAAATTAGCAGCAAAAAAGTATACTAAGGTTACGTATTTACTTAGCTTATTTTATAGCTATATATTTTATTGCACTAATAAATAAAAAAATAGCAAAAATATTAAAAGAAATGGTTAAATAAAGGCAGTAGATATTACTAAAACGTTGTTGCAAAAAATCGGAAAATATAATATCAAATAATGCATAATAAATAATATAGTACAAAATCTAGTAAAAAAAAGTAAATAAAGTAAAAAAATAAAACCTTATTAAATAAATAAGTATTTATATTGAAGTAAAGTAAAGTAGCTAAATGAGCTAATTAGCTAATTAAAGTAAGTTTAGGCTAAGTTATATAATAGAAATAAAAGTATAAGTATTACGTTAAATTTTGAAGTATAAACTTAATAATAATGCATAATAAAATGGAAATTAGCTACAGTTGCTTTTTTTTTGTATTATTAAATAGCCTTTTAATTAATTGTTTAATTTCTTAATTCATATATAGCTTAATTGCTTAAATACGTAAGTTATAACTTATCTCTTTGCAATTAAAGTAGTATAGTAAATCTTATGCAATTATATTGCTTTATTTTATTAGTATCTTTAGTAAAGCTAATCTTTTACTTATTATAAATAATACTATAAAATTAACAAACAAGCAATTTATTATTATTAACTTATATATTTAATTTATTTATTTATTAATTGTTATAATTTCTATAAGCAAAATATAATATATTATATTTAGCTGCTTTAGCTAATAATAAGCAAAGCTTGCTTAGCATAAGCAGTTTAGTTATAATTAATAATAAACGTTTAAGCTAGCAGCTTTTAATTATTAAAGCTTAAAACAAACGTATAAAAATATTAAACTGTTTTTTTTAGTTTAATTTGCAAAGCGTTTTTATTTTTTTTAGCAAAACAATAATTAAGTGTTAAAATGTTAGCATAATCTTTAAAATAGCGCAGCTAAAAAACTATTTGTTAGAAACCCTTAAAGAGCTAAAAGGAAAAAATTCTTGTTAAAAAGCTAATGCTTTACAAAAAAAAAAGCATAATTACTTTTATATAAGCAAAAAAAAACAAAAAACGGGCCTAAAAAAAAATAAAAGTTGCTAAAACTTTTAAAAGCTATAATGCAAGCAAATTTAACGCTTATTTATACTAAATAAATCCAAGTTTATACATTAATATATAAAGCTATTAATAATTAAAAATATATTTTGTTTTTTAAGCTAATATAGTTTTTTATTAAAAAATAAAAAGCAAGGTTTTTTAGGTATAAGCTAGCTATTGCTTAAAAACTTTACGCAAAACGTAGCTATTGCTTTTTTATAGCACTTATTATTAAATAAAAAAGCCTTAAAAAAAAAAAAAAAGCATGCTACCTTTATAAATAAAAAGCTATAAAAAAATAAAGCCTGCTTAATAAAACTTGCATAAAGCAAAGCAAGCTAAACTAAAAAATAAGAAAACTAAACGCTATAAAGCATACAAAAAAATAAAAACGCATAAAAAACAAAAACATAAAAGCATTTAGAAAAAAACTTAAAAAGCTATAAAAAATAAGCTAGCAGTTTTTATAAACGCAAACAAAAAAAATCGTTAGGTTTTCTAAAAAAAAAGTCCAAAAAAACAGCACAAAAAAACTTAAATACTTAAAATATTTAAAAATTTTTAGCACTTTATACTTTTTTTTTTCTTAAACTTATACTTTTACTTAGTTTATTTTTATTATTTTTTATAGCTTACTTTTATTATTTCTTATAGCTTACTTTTTTTGTTACTTTTATATAAACTTTATTTTAATTTATTATATAGCTTAAAAGTTTAAAAACTATAGCTTAATTAAGTAATTTAGCTATAAAAAATTATTAAATCTTTTTACTTTAATATATAAAAAACATTAAAACTACTTATAAATAAAAAAAATAAAAATAACTAGCTTATTGTTTTTAAAAAATATTAAAGCAACTTTATTTAGCTTAAGCTATTTTAATAATAAGCATAATACTAAAATTAAGCTATTATTTATGCTTTTTAACTTAAAGTTAAACTAGTATTTGCTATTTAATAAGTTAAAAATAAGCAAATAGCTAAACAATTTAAATGCTTTTTTTTACGTAAAGCGTTTTAAAAATATTAACAAAATTAAACAGGTTTTTATTTATTGCAATATTTTTTAAACAAAAAAAATAGTAAAAATAATACTAAAAAATTATTTATTATAAACTAAAGCTTATAAATTACTTAAGCAAAAGTTCAAGCTTTAAAACTTTAAGCAAAATAAGTTTGCTATTATTATATTGTAAAATTTTAAAGCTTGCTTAAAAACTATATATTTTATTAATTTTAAAACTTACTTCTTTTAGCATTAAATATATACTAAAAATATTAAAGCCTAAAAAAATTACTATTTTAATTTTTAACTTACCTAAAGTTTGCTTAAAAAGCTAAATTAAAATACTATTAATAAAATAATAAAGTTTTTTAAAAAGTTATATAATAACTTAAACAAAATATTTTATAAGAACTTTTATAAAACACTAAACAATTAAATTAATAAAAAGTCTAAACTAAATTTTTACTTTAGAAAAACAAAAAAAGCACGCAAAGCATAAAAAAAAATTAATTATTTATATAATTATAATTTTAATAAGCTTTTATATACTGCTATTAATACTGCTAAGCTAGCTATTAATATAATTATATTAGCTGCTAAAACAATTATTATTAAAAAACAACAAATAAAATTAGCTTAATACTTTGCTTATAACTAAAACATAAATAATATTACTAAGCAAATATAACAGTTAAAATTAAAACAGAAAAATGCAGTAATTATAAAAGAAAAACTAAAAAAAATGCTAAAAAAACTGCAAAATTAGTATGTTTAGCTAATTAATTAAAAACTATAAGCACTATAATATTATAAAATTAACATAAATTTATTAAAAAAACAAATGTTTAGTATTAATGCTATAACTTTTAAATATTTATAAAAAAGTAAATATAACTTTAAAAAACAAAAACAAAGCAAACAATTGTTTAATTTCTTATAACAAATAAAATTAAATAATTTTTATTTAGCAAAAAAAACTATTTGTTAAAAATGTAGCATAAATAATTATTACGTTTATAAGTGCAGTTTTATTTATAAATTAAAAAAAGAAAACATTATATATTAAAACTTTAAATAGTGCTTAAAAAAGCTAAAATCTTTTGTAAGCCTTAAATATATAAAGGTTTTTTTTAAAGTTATAAAAATTAGCAAAAATAAAAAAAGAATTTTTAATGCTATAATAAAATAAATATATAACTTTGTTTTAAGCAATAATAAACTACTTAAGTAAAAAGCTTATTATTAATTATAAAAAAAAAACCTTATTTTAAATAATAAAGATTTAAATACTAAAATAAAAAGCAAACAAAAAGGTTAAAAGAAAAAAAAACTTTATTAGCTAAATAATAAGTAGCCGAACTAATTTTTAAATAAAAAAACTAATAATTAAATTAGTATGCTTTATAAAATAAAACTAATAAAAGCTTACAATATTAAAAAAAATAACTTAATAAATAATAAGCTAAATAATAGCTTTATTATAACTAATTAAAACTTTATATAAAGCACTTTTTATAATGTAAATAGCACTAAAGTTTTATAAAGCTATATATTAAGCAAAAAAATTAGCATAAATGTGTTTTAAGCTAATTATTATAAGCTTTTAACTAGAAAAGCTGCTTTTTACTAAATAAAAAATAAAAAAAAAACCAAAAAACAAAAAAAAAAGCCTTTTATAAATTAAACAATCAAAAAAATTTATTTAAATAATAATAAGTCTTTTATTTAGCTTAATACTAAAAATATATAAATAAATAACAATTTTTATAAATAAAGTACTTTATTAAAACTAAAAAGTTTTAATTATTAAAAGCTTTAAGAAATTTAAAAAGCAAAACTTATAAAAAAAAGCTTAAAATTTAAAAAAATATAAGCTAAAAAATCTAAGAACTTTTTAAACAAAAAAACAAATATTACTTTTAAGAACTTTATACTAAGAGTTTTAAAGTATTTTAGTGTTTTTATTTAAACAATTGCTTAAACAAAAGTTAAATTATATTTTAAAGCAGCAAAAATGCTTAAACTAATATTAAAAACAATATTACTACTTTTAAATAACCTTAGCAAAAGTTTAAATTAGCAAATTAAATTAAATATGTTATAACTTATTTTAAAAAAAAAAAGCAACAAATTAAAATATAAAGCTTAATTAAAAACTTTATTGCAAGAAATTTTAACTTAAATAAACATAAAAAATGCTTTTTTTTATAAAAGCATAAACTTTTTAAAAAATAATATAAAATCTTAATAGCTAGCAGTTAAAAAAGCATAAAAAAGTTTTTAGCTAATATTATAATTAGCTAGTTAGCTTAGTAAGCATAAATTACTAAGTAGCACTTATAAAACTAGTTTTTTATTAAACTATTTAGTAGCATAAATAAATAAAAAAATAAAATATAACAGTTTTATTATGTATACTTATATGCTTTAATTTAGTTTTATAGCTGCTTTTTTAAATAAGCAATGCTATAAAATAATAAAAGTTTTTTGTAATTAAAACTAATAAAATAATTAAGTAATGTTGTTTTTTATTTATATTGCTTTAAATCTTTAAATATTAAAAAATAAGCTAAAGTTTAATAAAATACTTTTTAAGATTTTAAACTAATATAATACTATATATTTGTTATTTAAAAATAACCTAAAAAAACAAAAATTACTAATTATTATATTTATGCTGCCTTTAAAAAAAGTAATATTTTTAATTAAACTTTAGCTTTATGCTAATTTTACGCTAGTAGTGCTAAAAAGAAAAAAAAAGCTTAAAAAGCTAACATAATTATAATAGACCTGTTATATATTAATATAACGGGTTTGCCCTTGGGGTTTTAATTTGCAGGTAATAATAAGATCTTTAATAGTAGTCCGTTAGGGAGGTTTTCGGGGTACTTTTACTACTGTGCATTAATAAGGGTTTTAAAGGATTAAAAGTAATAAGTATATTAGTGCTTAGCAGTTATAAGAAAAATTAATAGCTAAAGAGCTAAGAACTAAGTAAATAATTAAATATAAGAAGTGTATAATTATATAAATAAAGGAAACAATAGTAGTAATCTATAAACGTTGCTTTTTTTAATAGGCTTAACGCTATATTGTTTTAAGTTTATAGCTTAATAAACTTAACGCTTAAGTTTGTTAAGTTTAAAGCTTAATAGACTTAATGTTCGAGTTTGTTGAGTTTATGTATTAAACCTTTATAGTGGTTTAAATATATATCTTTTTAACAAATAGGACTTTTTTTACGTATGCTTTTTTTATATCTGGCCTTTTAACCGGCCTAGTTAGCCTATTTTGTAACATTATTTTCTTTTTCCTATAATTGTTGTTTTAACAATTCTATATTTCTTTTTTTGTAAGTTTTCTTTTTTTATTTTCTGTTTTTTGTTCTTTGTGCTTATTATGTCTAGTAGGGTTTTTAAAAAACCTTGCTTGTTGCGTTTCGAACAAAAAGCTTAATAAAACTTTGCTTTGCTTTTCTTTATTAAACTAAAATTAATTAAAATGGCTTTATGCTTCCGCTATAATTGTTGTAGTACAAAATGTTTAATGTTAAAATTTAATTCTGATTAATATATTAAATATGTTGTAGCTAAACAAGCAAATTATAACGCTAGAAGTTTGTTTTTAGAGCAAATGCAGCAGCTTACTTTTTAGCACAAAAAGCTAAAAAATAAATTAAACTTGCTAATAAAAAAGCATAAAAAAATAAGTGCAAAAATCCGTTGTTTTAAGCAACAAAAGAAATTATAGCAAAAAAAAATAGCTGCTGCTATAGCTTATAGTTTAAGTAGTTTAAAAAAGCTTAAGCAAATTGAAGCAAAAAAGCGTTATATAGCTAAAAAACAAGAATAGCGCGTTAAAATAGCATAGCTATTACTAGTTGTTTTTTTAAAGTTTAATTAAAACGCATTAAACGCTTTGTTTAAAGTTAATTTTTTTTTTCTAGCTTTAGCTAGTTAAAGTATTAATAGTAGAACTAGTTTATAATTATTTCGGCAGTTTTTAGGTGTTTTTTAAGTTCTTAAGTATTATTAGCATATAAATATCTTTTTTATTTAATAAAATACTTAACGTTATTATTGTTTTAACGGAAATCTAGTATATTTTTAACTTTATAAATGTTTTAATTTGTTTTTATTTTTAGTTATGTTTTAATAGGTGTTTTAATAGGTGCTAGTTTTAGTAAAAAAATATAAAAAACAAGGTAAATTTGCATGTTTTTTAGTAATAACAGTTTATAGTTAGTAAGTAAAATAACTTTCTTAATTTTAAAAGAACTAAGTTTTTTAAATTCTAATTTGTTGTTTGGTTGTTTTGTTTTAATTTAGGGAATATTAATATATACGTTTTATTTTTGTTATAACAAGTAAACTTTGTTTTTTTTTTTAAAGGTTAGTTCTTTAGTTTGTTTTTTGTTATAGTATTTTATTATTTTTTGTTGTAAAAACTAAAGGTATAGTTATAACTTAGCTTGTAGCATCTTAATTTCTGTTGTAATAGTTTTTGCTTGGGGTGCTATAGTTAAAATAGCAGGTGCTTTTATTAATGTTTTTTTTTGTTTTATAATAGTTGCTTATTGTTTATAAACGGCTTTATATAGGAATATGTTTATGTTTTTATTTATTAATGTGTTATATAAAATCTATGCTATTAGTAATAATTTTATTTAATTGTTTTATTAGTAATTAATATAACTCTGTAAGTATTATTTCAATATTTAGTTTAGTTTTTTTGTTTGTTTATTAGTTTATAAGTAGTAAGCTATTAAAAACTTAAGTTTAATGCTGATAAGTTTAAAAAAACTTGTTTTAAATTTAAAAGTAAACAATTTATTTTAGTTTAAAATAATTCTTTTTAGTAGTTTATGTTTATTTAAGTATTAGCATATAAAAGCATATGTAAGCTGCTTAGCTATAACATTTTCTTTAAATAGTAAAAAGTAAGCGTACTTAGTAAATCTATTAATAATAACTTATATTTTATTGTATTATACTTTTATAACTAAATTAGTTAATAAAAGTAGTGCTATAATAAAATCTTAAGCAATAGTGTGCTATGTTTGTTTAAGTATTTATATAAGTTATAGCAGTTTGTAAAGCTTATATTAGGCTGCTTTAGCTTTATTGCAAATGTTGCATTTTTTTATAATAGTTTTAACTGTATTTTATAGTTCTAAAAAGTTGTATTTTTTTTATAGTTATTAAACTATTTTTGTTGTTTTTTAGTGTTTATATAATAAGTATTTATAGAAGTTTTTAATAAACTTGTTTTATAAAGCTTCTAGTAAGTAAACTTTATGTTTATATATTAGCTTATTGTTTTTTAATTTTTTATGCTTTTGTAGTTTTTTTAGTTCTTTAGAATTATAAGCTTATTATAGCTGTACGTTTGTAAGGTTTTTAAGTATAGTTTTAATTTTTAAGCTTTTATTTTGTTGCGAATATAATACTTAAATGTTTTTTTTTAGAATTTTGAATCCTTTTTAACCTTGTTAACTAAGTATGTTTGCTTAAATGTTTTTTTTTTTTTTAATGTAACATATCTTAAAGTTAAATTTAAAAAAAAAAACCATTTAATTTTTATGTTGTTTGGTAATTTTTTGTATAGTTATAAATTTTGTTAAGTTTTAATAATTTAAATAAATCTTAATAAGTTCTGTAGTTCTTATAAAAAACGGTTTTTATTTTTTAAGTGCTGTAATAATTGCAAGTAGTTCTTTGTTATATATAAGGTATTATAGTGCTGCGTTCTGTAGTGCTTTAAAATAGTAGGCCACTAGGTGCTATTTTCCGTTGTTTTTTAGTTGTTTTAGTACTTTTGCAATTATTTTGTTTAAAGCGTTTATTTTTAGCTTTTTTTTTTTTTATAGGTTAAGTAGTTTAACTATAAAGTTAAAAATAACTTTTAGCTTTAGTTTTTTAAAAGCTTTTTAGGCTTCTTTTAAGATTAAAAAAGATTTTCTTTTGTATTTTTTCTTTGTGTATTTCGTAAGGTAACATGCTATTTTTCCGAAGTTTTAAATTAACATCTAAATATAGTTCAAAAATCTTAACGCTTATTATATGTTTATAACAGTAGCTAAGTTAAGTATTTTCTAATTCTATACTATATTAATTTTTAATTGTTAAATTTATATTTGTTTTAAAGTAATTATAAATCTTAGGAAATTAATCTTTTATATATACTAAACATACTTTTTTAGGTTAAGTTGTATTTTTGCTTGTTTAAGTGTTTTTAATACTAAAGTAACGTGCTTTTTATGTTTTTTAAGTGTTTTAAAGTAAATTAAAATGTTATTTAAATAAATAAACACAAATTTGTTTAAAAACTTCTGTAAAATTATTATTATTATGTATTAAAAGCTAGCTAATGCGTTTTATAGTTTTTATAGCATAACTATATATTTATACAGTTTATATATTGTTTATATAGCAGTTTTTTATTTTTTTTTTTTAGCTATTTTAATAGCATAATATTTATTTAAGATATTAATTGCTGTAAACTATTTTGCTTAGCTAATGTTTTTTTTTATAATTACTAGCAAAGTAAAGAAATATTTATTTATAATAATAATTACGTTTAATAGTTAGTAGTTAATTACTACTTATTATATTAGTTTTTCTTTTTTATTAATTAGTTGTTTTTTGTTTTTTATTTTAAGTATTAGTACTATAAAGTATTTAGCAAATAATTAAGACTTTTTTAGGAATCTTTTTGCTAAATTTTTTTAAATGTATTTCTATAAGGCGTTTGTTTTATTTAAGCTTATGTAGTATACTTAATAAAGCTTTAGTTAATATTTTTTCTTAATAAAAATATAGTAGTTTTATAAGCTATATTTAGAAAGTTCTTTTTTTTTTTTTTCCTTGAATAGTTTATAGAATCTGTAATATATTTTTAGTATTCTGTTTAAAATTTCTTTTGCGATTTTTCTAATTTTTTTGCTTTATTTTTTATTTTTTTAATTAATAGTTTTTGCTTTTTATTGGATTAAAGGGTTGCTAGTCTTTAGCTATAGTATTCCTAAGATAATATTATAATTAAATATATTAGTAATATTTAATACAATTTGTTTTTTGTGTTTTTGTATAAATATATTAAGAAATTTGGTTTTTTTAAGTATGCAACTATTATTATAGCTAGAAGTACTTCTATTAAATCTTTTAATCTTTTAGGATTTTTGTTTGTATTTCTAGGAAATTTTATCTTGTTTTGTTACTTTAAGTAAAATTATGTTAGCTTATGCTTTTAAGTTAATTAAAGTATTATATTTTTTTTTTTAATATATAAGTTTAATTTTGAATTAGTTTTGCTAGTTATTGCATTAAACTTTACGTAAGGCCTTAATTTCTTTAGTTATTTGCTGCTTTTTTAGCAAATATTTATTTTGTTTTTTGACTTTTTTTTGTTAGATGTTTAAGTGCTTGTTTTATTTTGTACTCCAGATGTTATTATACTTTGTTTTGTTTTTGCTTTTAAGCAAGCTTTAAATTGCAGTTTTTAAGCTTTTTTATTTCTAGCAATTATTTTTTAGTATAGCTATACTTTAATTAGCTAGTAATATTTACAGCAGTTATTTTTACATTTTTTTAAAATAGTATTATAAGTGTAGTTAGAATTCTTTTTAAATGTTGCAAATTTTCGTGGATTTTTATAGTAAACTATAGTTATAACTAACTACTTTAATTCGTAAAAGTTCTGTATTTTTATTTTTGCAATTTGTTTAAAAAACTAATTATTCTTTAGTTTATTAAGTAAATATTAGTAGCAATAATATATTATATAGCAATTTTATAGTACTTTGTTATGTTTTAGATTTTTTAAGCGTAAAATATTACTATTATTTTTTATTATGGTTTTATTATAGTAATAACTTTTAGCAATTAGTTAAATTGCTAGTTTTAGTTTTTAAAACATATTAGTTTTTGCGCTAACTATTAATGCTTTTTTATTTTGTTATATTTAAAGCAGTTTAAGTTATAGAAATATTTTATTTATTTTTATTAGTTTTTTTTTTGTAGTATTTTTTATAGCTTTTAATTTTATTTGTTTTTGTTTTAAAGTTTTATAGGTTTTGTTTCTTTAGGTTTACTTAACAACTAAATGTTTTAGTAGTTTATAATTGGTTTAATAACTATACTATTTATAGTTATAGTTTTGTTTTTTTAAATATAACTTTTTTTTAAGCTATATTTTAGGCTTTAATAGTTTGAAGTTTTTATAGTTTTATAAGTTTGCTAACTATGTTAATTTATTATTTTTTATTGTTTGTTATTTTTAGTTAAACTATTTTTTTAAGTTATATATTAAATAACTTTAATTGTTTATATAGCAAATATATCTTTTTGTAATTTGTTTTAATAACTATAAAGCTTTTAAATAATATTTGTATGCTTGTTTATTTTAACTTATATAAATAAAGCATTTAGATTTATTTAGTGTAGCACTTTTGTTTTAACTTAAAACAGCAATTTTATACTTTTGCTTTAAAAACATATTTTTTGAGTTGCTTTATTGTTTTTTATTGTTTTGGACTTTTATAACTTGTATTTTTTTTTTAGGTTAAGAAATTTTTCCCTTTTTATAGCTTTTTTTTCTATTTTTTTTCTTAGATTAGCATTATTTTTAAAAGTATTTTTTTTTTTTATAGTTATAACATTTAACTTTAAATATATCTTAGAATTGTTATTTCTAGATTTTATTGATTTACTTAGATCTTTATTTAATACTTTTTTAAGTATTTTTTTTTTTGTTTTTTTTAGTTCTTTTAGTTTTAAAGTACTAGTTAAATAATTATTAATTAATTATAATAGTTATATTAATATATGTATTAATTTTTGCTAGTTTATTTATTTTGCATAGTTTGTTTTAAACTTAGGTTTTAAATTTACTATAAAATAAGTAAAATAGTGCAAGCTTAAGCAATCCTAAGATTGCTACTAATTGTTTAAATTTTATAGCGTAATTTGCTGCTATTTTTATTTGTTTTAAGCAGTAAAATGCTTTTTTTGTGTGTTTTGCTTTTTAGGTGTTTTTAAATAATGCTTTTATTTAATTTTTAAACTTAACGTAGTTCTTGAAAATCTTTTTTATTTTTGGCTTAAGGTCGGTTAACTTGTTAGCTTTTAAAAAATTTTTCAAGATAAATTAAAACCATTTTAGTATTTTTTCTAATAAAAATTATAAAGTAGTTATTACTTTTTGGTTTTTTTTTGTAATAGTAATAAAGTGCTATTTTAAATAAAGTTTAGCATAGATTAAAAAAGCTTTTATATTTATAGATTTATTATAAGGCTTTAAAGCAGTAAGTTTAAAACTTTTAATGTTTAGCATTTTTAACATTATAAATAATCCTAATAGTAAAAGCAGCAGTAGTAATAAAAAGTTAGGTTTTTTATTTTAAGTTACTACTTTAAATATAGTAGTAATAAAAATAGGCGTTAGGTTTGCTAGTAGTAGTATTAGCGTTAGTTATAGTATAATTACTTATTTAAAGCTTTAACTTGTTATTATAGTAGCAGTTATTATTGCTGCTTTAATTATTATAGCTAGTGTTTATGCTAGTTTAAAAGTTATAATGCTTAGTATTTAAGCTGCTTTTTAGGTTAAAATAACTAGTTTGCTTTATAGTACTAGTGTTAATATTAATTCTTTTTTATTACTACTGTTTAACTTTTTTTTCTTTGTTACTGCTTTTTTTTTAATAAAGGTAGCTAATAAAAGTACTAAAGTTTATTATTTTAATACATTACTAGTTTTAAAAATCTTTAAGATTTTTAAACTTAATTTTTAACTTTTTGTTTTTAGTAGCATAACTTAGATCTAGTTTATTAGTTATTAAGTAAAGTTTATTTACATAATGCTGTTTAGCATTCTTATTTTTCGAATATTTTTTTAGTATACTTTTAAAAGTTTATTTTGTAAATTGTTTATTATTTAACTTTTTATACCGGTATTTGTTTTTATATGTTAAGTTCTATTAATTAAAAAGCTATTAAAGTATAACAAACTTATTATATATTAATATAACAGGTTTGTTTTTAAGGTTTTAATTTGCAGGTAATAATAGGATTTTTAACAGTAGTTTGTTAAGGAGGTTTTCGGAGTACTTTTATTATTATGCATTAATAAGGGTCTTAAAAGATTAAAAGTAATAAATATATTAATGCTTAGCAGTTATAAAGAAAATTAATAGCTAAAAAGCTAAAAACTAAGTAAATAACTAAATATAAAAAGTGCATAATTATATAAACAAAAAAAACAGTAATAGTAATTTATAAACGTTGCTTTTTTTAATAGGCTTAACGCTATATTGTTTTAAATCTGTAGCTCGATAAACTTAACGCTTAAGTTTATCGAGTTTAAAGCTTAATGGACTTAACGCTTAAGTTTGTTAAGTTTATGCATTAAACCCTTATAGTAGTTTAAATACATATCTTTTTAACAAATAAGACTTTTTTTGCGTATGCCTTTTTTACACCTAGCTTCCTAACTAGCTTAGTTAGCCTATTTTGTAACAATAACTAATATTAATAGTTTTAAAAAGCGCTAACTAAATTTTTAACTTTTTTAAAATAAAGATTTATAAAAAGTATAACAATTATACTAATAGTAATAGCTTAAACTTATTTAAAAAAACATTAAAGTATAGATTTTATAATAAAAAAAACTTAAGCTTAATAAATTATTTTAATTAAAAATACTTAAGCTTTTTAAATTTATGCTTTATTTTAGTTTTACTGCTAAAATTACAAAGTATTTTAGCTATATTTTTAAGCATTACAAAGCTAAAAAAATATATATAGCTTTATTTAAAGCTTATTATACAAATAAAAAACAAAATTTACAAAAAAAATATTACTAAGATTATTAATTTTAAAGCGTAGTTTAGCATTATTATAGATTTATTTATTAATAAAAACAGCTTTGCTACTAAAAATACAAATATAACTTAAAAAAAATTTAATTAAACTAGCAATTTAATTAAATATATAAAATGCTTAAAAACTATTATTTAAATAAATAAAAAGTTGCTGCTTTTTTTGCTATATATAGTTAGCAAAAAATAAACTATTTACTTTTTATTACTAAAAATAAACTTTATTATAAAATTTTAAATAAATTTATATTTTTAAAGCTTTTATATAATAGTTAATATAATACTTAAAACAAGCTAAATTATTATATTAGTAATAAACTATATTAAAAAACTAAGTTTAAAAGCTTAAAAACATTAATAACTAAAAAACTAATATATATTTGCTAAACTACTAGCTTAGCAAATAAGCTATAAAAAGCACAAAAATACTGGACTTTAAATAGAAAATTTAATAATTAACAAAAAAAAGCAAAAAAAAAATTAAAAAAACATAGTTTAAAAAAGTATACAAGTATAAACTTTTAAAAAAATTAAAACTTATATAATAATATAACATTAGTAGCTTTTTTAATTTTTTTTATATAAAATATTAAACTTTTTAAAAATCTAAAAATATAAAACAATAAAAAAGTTTGCGTTATTTTTAATAATAATTAACTACTTAAAATACTTTTAGTTATAATAAAAAAAACATTAAAGCAAAAAAATATTAAAAGATTAATAATTATAAAAATTAAAAATTCTGCATATAAATCAAAAAGCAAATATAACTTAATTATAACTTTAATTTAAGCACTATTAACTTTTTAAGCTTTAAAAACTAATAAATTAATAAAAAGTAAAACAATAATTTTAAATATAATATATAAAACAAAAAATAAAAAGATTTATTTTAAAAATAATATGTTATTTAATAGTATTGTTTTATTTAAATCTTATAAGTAAAAAAAGCAAGCTTTAAAAAAAATAAGCTATTACTTAAAAAATCTTGCGTTATTTTAACAAAATAGCATTTATTAAAACATATATTTATGTTTTAGCACTATTTTTAAAAACATTTAACTAATTATTAAATAACTAGCTATTTTTTTAAAAAAGCTTTATATAATTAACTTTACTTAGCAAAAAGCAGCATTACTAACTAAAATATAATATTGCAAAAAAATAGCACTTTTTTAAAACTTTTCTAAAATAAAAAGAATATATAATAAAATCTTTTTTTTTTATAAAATTAAAACAGTTTTTTATAAAGCATAACAAGTTTATAATATTTTAATTTTTAAACTTTTAAAAAATATTACTATAAAAGTTTTAAAAACTTAACTTAAGTATAGCGTTTTTAAAAAAGCTTATAGTTTATATTGCAACGCTTAGTTTTTAGTACAAAAAAAAAGTAAAAAAGTTTAATTAATTAATTTAGCTATAAAAATAAATATAGTTATTATATATAATGCTAATTTTTTTTAAAGCTATAATAAGTTCTTTAAAAAGTTTGCAATATATAAAATAATTTCTGTAGTTAATTTATTTTTAAAATATAATTAAATATTACTTTTTATTTTTAGCTAAGCAATAATTGCTTTTTTTATACTAATAAGCTTTTTTTAAATAACTACTTTTTTATAGAAAGCAATAAATTTAGTAGCTTAATTTCTAAAGGTATTATTAAAGGTTTTATATAATATATTATTAATAAAGTGCAAACCTTTTTTTAATAATATAATAATTAAAGAACTTATTACTAAGTATAATAATTATAAAGTTGCTTTAAAAATTAAGCAGTTTATATTAAAGCATTTTAAAAATCTTAATATTATGCTGCTTAATTTTAAGCTAGCTAAAATTATAGCTAGCATACTTAAAAGCAAATAAACAAAACAAACAATTAAAATAGTTAGCTATATATATAGCATTAATAGCAAAAGCTTAATAAAAGCAAAAGTAATAAAAATTTTTAAATAAAAAACTTGTAAAAACATTACAAAAGTATAGTTTTTCTTAGAAATAATAATATATTACTAGATATAAATATAAAAGTATGCTATAATTGCAAAACTATTAATAGTTTTGTTATAAAAAAATAAGCCGTTTTGCTTTAAAAAACCGCAGAAAAAAGCTATAAAAAAGCTTTAAAAAGTTATTATAATAGCTTTTATTTTTATTACTTTTAATTATATAAAAAAACTTATTTAACTAAAAATAAATGCTTTTAAAACTAGCTAAAGCGCTATTTTATACTAAAAAGTTAATAAAGCTATTAAACTAGCAAAATATAAGTTTAAAACATAAAAAAGCCTTAAAAAAAGATATAATGTTATAAAGCTAAAAAAGCTTGCTATTATTAAAACCTTTTAAAAGTTATAAAACTATTTTTATAAAATTACGTTTTATTTAAAAATTAATATAAAAGTTTTTATAATATAGCTAAATAATAGATTTTTAGCATTACTAAATGCTTAATTAATAAAATAAATAGCATATATAAAGACTTTTAATTTTATACTTTACTATGTGCTAAAAAAAAAATATATAGCTATTAATAAGCTTTTTAAAAAACTTCTTAAGCTATTAAATAAATTAAATAATTATTAAAAAAAAAATATAAAAGATTTTATTAATTTTTAATTATATATAATAGCTATTATTATTACATATAAAAAATTAAACGATTAACTAATTAAAAGCTTAGTATACTAAAAAATAAAACCTTTGCTATACTTAAAAGAAAATTAAAGCAAAAAAAGCAAGCAAATTGCTAAATATTTTATTTTTAAGCAAGTTTTAAAAAAACTTATAATAAAAAAAAAGCAAAATTACTTTAAAAAAAAAGCTTTTAAATTTTTCGTTAATAAGTTTATTTTTTAAAAAAAAGCAAAGTTTAAAAAAATACTAAAAAAAGTTATTAATAACAAAAAAACTTAAAAAGCTTTCATTAAAAAAAACTATAAAGAAATAACCTATAAAAGCTAAATATTTATAACTTAATAAATAACTTAAAAATATTACTAAAAAAGCTTTTATTAAAATGTTTATATTACAATTGCTAGTTGCTTTAATTACTAAAAATCTACAAATAGCAAAAAAACTAAAGAATACTATTTTAATTATTTTTTAGATTTTTTAGTTTTTTAAGTTATAAATATATAAACTATGCTATTAAGCAATAAATTTAAAGCTATTATAAAAGCAAAATATAAAATAATAACTTATTTAAAAGCTAAACTTTTAAAACATATAGATTTTTTAAGAATATTTAAATTTATTAAAAAAAAAATCGTGTTTTAGCACGAAGTTTTTATAAAGATTAAGTGTAATAATAGCTTTAAATTTAAAAAAAAAATAAAAAACGCAATAAATACTTTAAACTACAAAATAAACTATAGTTTAGCTTATTATTTTTAAGCTTAAAGCTTTATTAAAAAAAGCTATAAGCTAATAAAAAAAAGCTTTATATAAATAATAAATAAAACTAAAAAAAATTAGCTAAAATATTTAAACTTAATAATATAAGCAAATTATATTTTTATGCGTTATTATAGCTATAGCTTATATAAGTTAATATATAAAAAAATGCTAATTTTGCTAATAAAAAATGTAATACTAACATAAAAAATAATTAAGTAATAAAATGTTGCTTTTTATAAAGATTTTATTAAAGCTAAAGTTAAGCAACTAAAATGCTATAACTAAAATATTATAAAAATTAAAGCAATTATAACTAAAAAAAAAAGATTAGTTATAAAAGCTAAATCTTAAAAAAACGCTTATAAAATTAAATAACTACTTAAAAAAAGCTTTTTTGTTTTTTTTTATAATACTATGCTTTTAATAAATAAGTTTAATAATAAAAAGCTGCTATATAAATAAATTAGCTTTTATAAAGTTAAAAAAAATATTAATTATAAGTAATACTAATTAGTAAAACTAATTAGCAAAAAATTAAAAAGGTTATTTTTTTTAAAAAAATTAAAGCAATTTATATAAAATAACTAAAAGTACTAAAAACTAAAAAATCTTAACTTTAATATATAAACTACTAGTGCTATAGCTATTTTTTAAAAACTAAATTAAAATAATAAAGCTTTTAATAATTAAAGCTATAGCAATTAAGCTATAAAAAATAAAAAAAATATAACAAGTTATAAAGGCTTTTTAAGTTTATAAAAGCTGTAATATAACTTTTAGCGCTTTAAACATTTTAAATGCTAAAAAATATAATAGCTTACTTTATTTTTTTAGCTATTATATTATAAAGCGCTTTAAAAAATAATAACTAACAAAAGCTAAAGCAATAAATTTTTCTTTTTTTACTTTTTGTTTTTTTATTAATTGTTTTATTCTTTATTTTTATTAATTATATAAGTTTATATAATTAAGTTATAATGCATAAAACTATTTTTTTTTGCTTAAAATTAAGTACGTTTTTTATAGCTTTTTTTTTATTAGTTTTATATTTATTAGTTTTATAGCAGCTAGTTTATTAGTACCCTTTTTATTATTACGCTAAAAATATAAGTTTTTATTTTATTTTAATGTTTTTTAAATAGCTAAGCAGCTTAGTTTTAATATAAATTATTATTGCTTTTTTTTAGAAATGCATAAAAACAAAAAAAACAAAAGTAAAAACTATTTATTAGTTTTAACTACTTAAGTTTATTTTATTATACTAACGCTTATGCATAAGTTTTTTTATTTTTAATTGCTTTGTTATTTTTATTTAAAACTAAACAGCTTTTTTTGCTTTTAGTTCAAACTATTTAATACTTAATAAAAACCTTAAAACTGCTAAAAAGCAAAAAACACTATTATTATACTTTAAAAAATTATTAGTTTATACTTTACGTATTTAAACTATTAATAATAATTTAAAGCTATTATTAAGCAATAATAAACATTTAATAAAATAATAAATGCTTAAGCAAAGTTTAAAGCAAGCTTAGCAAAAATAAAACTTTGCTACAAAAAATTAAGCAAGATTATTTAATTATATAAAGCTAAAAAAATAAAAACTAAAGAAAAAACAAAAAAAAATTTAACAATTTAGTATTAATAATTTTTATTTTATATATTTTTGATTTTTTTGTTGTAAAAGTTTTATATATTTGCTTTTATAAATGTTATAATTTAACTTTTTATATAATAACTATTTTTTTTTTTATTTATTACACTTAAAAAGAAATTTATAAGCTATGTAATAAAAAAAAATAATTATAAATTATATTAAAAAAAATATTGCTATATAAGCAAATTGTTTAATTTTTTTTATTTTATTTTACTTTATATAACTTATTTAATTTATTTTTTTAGCTATTTTTTTAAATATTTAAGCGTTATACTAATTTTTTAAGTAATACTAAATTATTGCTTATTAATATTACTTTTAATAAGCTAAACAATAAAATTAGCTTAAAAAAAATGCTTTAATTTGCGTTTTAATTTAGTTTTTTTTTTAGTTAAGCAAACAAAAGTATTTTTAATTAAAACTATTTGTTTTTTAAAGTTTTTAAGCATAAAATTTTCTTTAATTATTATAGTTATTATATTAGCTTTAAAATATTTAGCTATATTACCTTTAAACTTATAAAATAAACAGTTTTATAACTAAATAATAAACGTATAGTTAGTATATGTACTAAACTTTTATTTTAAAATAATATAGCAAAAAAAAAAAAAATAAAGCTTTATGTACTTTTTGCTTTTAGCTATTATTAGTAACTATTTATAATGCTTATAAAATATAGCATTTTATATTTTAAACAGCTATATAAACATAGTTATAAGTTAGCAAAAATTATAAAAAATCTAATATATATATTTGCTTTAAAAACTATTTTTAGTTGCTTTTATATATAATAAGCAAAATTTTAAATGCTTTTGCTTTTTTATTTAGCTAAAGCTAGCTTAAATATGTTAATTTATATAGCATATATAAAAAAAATCATAATTAACTTTTTATTAAATATATTTGCTACTAACGTTACTACTAAGAATTTTGATTTATAAATAGCTTAATGCTTAATTATATAAAACAAAAAAAGTTAGCTAAATAAAAAAAACAAGATTTAAAAAAAAAAAAGCATATATATTTTGCTATTTGTTAATAAACTTAACTTTTTAAATATTATAAGTATAACTATTTATTAGTTAAGCAGTATTAATTTTTTAAATATTAGTTAATTGCTATAATACTTTTTAATTGTTTAGAATTTTATTAATAATATAAAAATTGTTTTTTAAATGCTTAGTTAAGCAAGCATTAATTATGTTACTTAAAAATAAAAACTTTATAATAAAAGCATGATTTAAGTAATTTAAAAACTTAAGCACTAAAAAAAAAAATTGCAAAAAAAATCTAAGCTTTAAAACTACTTAAAAAAAAACAGATTAAAAAAAAAAACAAGTTTTTTTTTTATATTTACTAAAGCTTAAATTACTTATTTTATTATTAGTAGCAATAAATGTTTAAAAAAAATAAGTTATAAATATATTAAAAAAAAGTTAAAAAATAATTATTTAGCTAACTAAAACTACTTTATTTGCTTATTTTTTAATTAATATTAGTATAAACATATAAAAAATAATTATTATAAAAACATTTAGCAATTAATAATTTATTTTAGCAATAAAATAATTAATTAATAAATTAAAAATAGTATAATAAGTTTATAAAAAGAAAGTATATTAGTTTAAAAATATATATTTTAGCTTTTTTTTTATTATATTTGCTTTATTAAACCTTTTACTTATATTTAACTTTGCTATTTTATTTATTTAATAAGTTTTAACTTTTTGCATTTAATATAAATACTTTTAGCATTTATATTTAAAAGATTTTATAATTACTAAAAAATAATAACTTAAATTAACAATTAAAAATATTAAACTATATAAAGCAAGCAGTACTAATATTAATATTTATATTTTATACTTTTTATACTATTTGCTTTTGTACTTTTAATTTATATTAAAATTTCTAACTTGCTTATATTTTTTACTAAATTATAAAACATAGCAAAAGTATATATACGCCTAAATATTATTAAAAATTGCTTTTATTATATATATACGCTTTTAATTATTATATTTTTTATTTTTAAAAAAGTTATTAGTATTGCAAATTAACTAAAAATAAAAGCATTTTTTTTTAAAAGTTTTGTAAAACTAACACTTAATACTAAAACATATAAATAATTAGCATAAAAAATAGCAAACTTTAAAAAAAAAGCAAAAGAAAGAAAAAATAAGCATATATATATAAACTTAACTGCTAATTATAAAAAGCTTTTTTTTAAAAATTAATAGTTTTTTAAAAATAGCTTTAAAAAAAAGCTAATAATTGTTAAAAATTTAAAGTACAAAAAATATTTAGCTTGCTAGCTTTTTTTATAAATTAAAAAACTAAATGTAAAAAATATTTAGTTAAAAAACATACTGCTTTTTTTAGTTAATATTTTTTTAAAGTCCGTTTTAAAGTTTTATTTTATATAAAAAAAAGTAACTTTTATAAAGAGTTTGTTTTTTAAAGACCTAAAAAAAAAAAAAAAAATAGTACTAAAAAAGCACTTTAGTTATACGTTCTTTAAAAATAGCAAAACTTGCTAAAACTTATCTTTAAACTTAGTTTAATAAATATAAAAAAAAGCAATATACTTAATACATAAAAAGTATTATAATAAAAAAGCATTAAAATATTAGTAATTTATACTATATGTAATTTTAATAAAAGTTTTTTATATTTTTAACTTGTTGCTTAATAAAAAAGCGCTTAATTTTTAGAAAAAGGCTTTTATAGTATACTTTGCTATATAAAACTGCTTAATAAACATAAATAAAACGCTATTTTATATGCTTAAACTAAAGATTAAATATTTAAAAATATTTCTATAAGCTATAAACTAAATATTAAGATTTATAGCTATAAAAAGTTTTATAATATTAATATAGTACTTATTTAAAATTAAAAAATACTGCAAAAATAATAATTTTTGCTTTAATAAGTTTAACGTTATATTTGTAAAAAATTTAATAGTTTTAGCAATAAAGCTAAAACTACATAAAAAATAAAAACCTGTAGTATAAAAACCGAATATTTAGTAGTTATTATTTATAAAATCCTTAAAAAAACTGCTATTAAAAAAAGCTTTAAATAATTATTAAAAAAATAATAATATAAAACATTTTAATAAATTAAAGCTTTATAATAAATAAAAGCTAGCTTATTATTTTTTGCTAAATAAAGTTCTAAAAATAATATATAAAAATAATAAAAAGTAATAGCTAAAAACTTTTTTTTTAAAACAATAAACAGCTATTAAAAAAACTTACTAGTATAAACAAAAGTATTTAAATTACTAAAGAAAGCTTGCTGTTTATAGCTGCTATAAAGACTTTTATAAAATAAATACTATAGAATAAAAAATTAAAGCTATTTATATTATAAATATCTTTATAAAGCTAAACGCTAAAAAATAGCTAAATAAACGCAAAATAAAAGCTTTGCTAAATGTATTACTTTAGCTATATATAAATAAAAAAGCTAAAGCTTTAAAAATAAATATTAAACTTAAATATAGCTAGTTTATAAAAAATCTTTTTATAAACTAGCAAAACGCAAAATAAGCTGCAATAATTACTATAACTTTTTAAATAAAATATTTTATAATAAAATATTGCTTAAATAATTATTAAATTATTATTTTTATTAATATTGTTTTAAAAATAGCATATATTTTAAACTTTAAATATGCTACTAATAAAAATAACAAACAAGTTTTCTAAAAATTGCAAAAGTATTAAATAATAAAACATTTTAATATAAAAGTTATATTAAGCTATTTTATATTTTTTTGCTTTTGCTAGCATAATAACTATATATATAAGTTTATTAAAACTTTATATTTATATTACGTGTTTTATAACTTAATAAGCTAATATTTAAAAAAAAGTATTAATAATTAAAAAGTTATAAATAGCTTATTTAATTTTTAAAAGTAAACCTTAAAAAGCACTTTAGCTTTAAGTTATAAAAAGATTTATATTTATTGCTTTTAATAAACGCTAAACTTTATTATTTTTTAAAGAAACTAAAAGTAACTTCTTTTAAATTTAATAAGTTAGCTTTTTTATTATTAAGCGCTAAAAATATATAAAATAAAAAAAAAACGCTAAAAAAAAACTAAAAGTTAATTGTTTTATTTTTTTAGTGCTTTTTACTTTAAAGCGCAAAAAAAGTTCCTAGCAAAAAAAACTAATAATTATACTAAAAAAGTTATATTATAAGCAATATAAAAATGTTCTAATAGTACAAAATTATTTTGCTATAAAAACTTTTGCAAATATTTTTCTTTTTAAATATAGTAAGCTAAATATAAAATTTAGCTAGGCTTAATAATTTAAAAAAAAAAAAGTATAAATTTTTTATAAGCATTTTTATAAAAAAAACGCTAAGCATTTTTAAAGGCTTTTGTTTATATATTTAAATACGTAAAAAAGCTAAAACTAGTTTTAACGAAATTATAATGCTTTTATAAGTACTAAAGCTTAAGTTACTTTTAAACGTAGCAAAAAAAATAAAAAAGAACTTATAAAACTAAATAAGCAAAAAAAAATAATATTAACCCTGTTTAAAAAATACTAATAAAAATAAAGAACTATATAATTATAAGTATTAAAATAAACTAAAAGCAGCCGTATTTTAATAAAAAAAGATTAAAGTAAAATAAAGTAGCTAAATAAGCTAATTAGCTAGTTAAAGTAAGTGATACAAACTAGAAAAAGGACTTTATATTTATGGGGTTTAGCTATAGTAATATCCTTATTTGTAGCTATAGTGGCTTAGCTAAATAGCTATGTAAAGCTTATGCTTAAGGCAATTATGTAGCAATTGCTTACAAAGCCCCCCTTTTTTTAATTTATATTATACTTTTTATGCTTAATTGCTTTACTACTTATAGTAAACCTTACTAAATAGTAAGGTAAGCCCTATAATTAATACTTTATACTTTAGTTTCTTTTTTTTGCCGGCAGGTTATATGCGCGGAATATAGTATAGCTTTCTTACTTATATAGTTTATTGTTATTCTGTTTAGATTAATTCTTGTAATATTTAAACTTCTTTTAGCAAAACTACGCAAAACAAATAAAGTTTAGCTTTTAAATTACATAAACCTTGTTATTTACTCTTTTTAGATTAGTTTCTATAACATTTAAAGTGCTTTTAGCACCTACTTTGATTTTTATTAAAGTTAATCCGCTAAGATTTACGCTATTTATAGTTAATCCGCAAAAATTTATACTGCTTGCAAGCATTAATTATTAATTATTTATTAGCTAAATACTTTGTATACTTTATACTCGCTAAATAGCTATACTGCTTAAACATTACTACATTTAACCTTGTATTAACATTTACGGTTATACAACTTCTAGTTCTTAAAACATTAGTTTACACTACACTTAGCTATTTTTTACTTGCACTAAGTTCTTTAATACATATAATACCTAATATATTTTACCTAATTTTATTATATTTGCGTTATATTTAATTGCACTTTTAATTTTAAATTACTTGCTTTATAAAGTTATACAACGATTTAGTAAAGCAGCTAATAAGCAAGTAGCATTAACTTAATTAAGTATAAACCCGGTTAAACTTAAAGAAATTTTCTAAGTTTTACAAACATGCTAATCTGTACTTACTTATATATCTATACATTTTAACGCATTAAATCTTAGCACTACTTTATATACTTATATTTTATACCTTACGTTATTTTTTAGCTTGCATTACTTACTGCTATTAGCTTTAATAGCAAGCTAAAACAATAAACAAAACAATTTACTAAGCAAATATTTTAACAATTTACTTTTAGATTTATAAATAAGTACTTTATTAAACTACAAAAGTTTTAAAACTAAGTTTATTATTAAAAATTTAATATTAAAACTTGCTAAAATAAGCAAAAAACCGGTTAACTTATTAAATTAGCCGCTTGAACTTTCTAAAATAAATAAAAAACTAGCTAACTTACTAAATCAATTATTAATATTGCATATATTTTATAGTTTATAATTACTACGTTTTACGCTTACTTTTAAACCAGTTTGTTCTAAAAAAGAAACTTAAGACTTATAAACCATAAGTGCTTTTCTACTAAAGAAAACAGCTATAGCTAATGCTAATATTAATGCTTTTTTTTCTAATTAAAAAGAAGGTTTATTACTAACCCTAAAGCAAATAAGCAACAATAAAAAAACATAGCAATACTTAATAAATAAGTTAGCTAATTAAAATTAAAAAATAGCTTAAATCGTTTAAAACTAAAAAAAGCTAAACAAGAATGTTTGTTATAAGCTAAATCTCCTAAAAACTAGTAAAATATTTACTAAAAATCTAAATACCTTAAGTAAGCAAGTTAATTATTTTTAAAAAATAATAAACCAAGTTATTAAAAGTAATAATTAAACAGAAAATATACTAAAAGAACTTTTAAACTGCATATTTTACACTTGCAATAGTTTAGCATTATTTTTATTAAAAATACTAGTGCTGCATTAACTAGTGCTAAAACAACCAGTTTTACTTTAGCCATTTTTGCTATTACTTTATATAAATATACTTAGTTTTAAATTATAATTGCTTTAAAAAAACAAAGCAACTTTATTTTTAATACTTATAATAGCTACGCTTGTTAAATTAGCAAGCAACTTTTATTAAAAACTACTACAAAAGTTATTACACTTAGTAATTTTTAATCCAGTAAACATTAATTGTTTTTTTGCTTTTTAGTTTAATTTTAATATTAATATAGTATTACGTTTATTAATTAAAACTATTTAACTAGTAGCTTCTTTAGTAGCACCTTTTGTTTAAACGGTAGCTTTTATGCCTTTTGTATTATTTACTATAAGCATTGCAGTTAATGCAACAATAACAACTATACTACTTATAATAACTAACTCTACTTTTGTTTTTAATATAAAAGCTGCTACCTTTATACCTATATAATTAACTATGCATAAAGCAGCACTTAAAAGCAATAGTTTTAACTAAAACAAACCATTTAAGTTTCTTACTACGTATTAATAATCTAAAAAAGCAAAAGGTTATGCTTCTAATAGTTATAAAAAGAAAGCTAAAAAACATATAAACATAAACATTAACTTAAATCCAAATAATCCCTTAAATAACAACAACAGTAATAATAAAGGTAATAAACAACCTCTTTGCAAAAACAGAGTTAACTTGCCTAGTTAAAGCAATTATACTAACCGAAGTACTACCCCTAGAAAAAAATCAAACAGATTTACTATTAGCAAATTAAATAAGCTAAAACGTTTTAATATTAGCTATTTTAATCCTAATCAAAATAATTCTAAAAATGTTAGCATAGTTATAAATAATAATAAATTAATCTTTATTAATATTTATTACTTTATAAATTATATTTCTTTGTTTCTTAAGAACTTAAGTACTTATAACTTTAATAAAAAGCAAATATTAAAAATGTTCTAAACTTTGTTAAAAGAAACTACAGTAATATAATAAAATAATAAGTTAATATTAGCTATATATATAAGCTATTATACTAAAGAATTAAACAAAATACTTAACAAACTTACAATTTAATTTGTAATGCTTGCTTTTAAAGCAACTTAATAATTTAATAACACTAAGCTTACTTTAGAAAACATAGCTTAAAAAAACATAGTAATAATAACCTTTATTTAAAAAAAGCTATAATACGTTAAAGCAATAAAAACCTTAACTAAAAATAATAGTAATTAGCAAAGCGTAATAGTTTTTATTTAAACTTACATAAATATAAACATTAAGCAATATTTTTACGCTTTTAAAAAAAAGAAATCTTTAGCTAAATATATAACTAAAGTTGTTAAAGCAAAGCTAATTCTTATTGCAGTAGCAAAAAAAATGTTCTTTTACGTACGCAAAAGAAAAAAGCAATATATATAATACTAATTACTTTTGCTTAAAAGTTATAATTATAAGTCCTATAAAAACAAATATAAGTATAAGTCGGAAAATAAAAATAAGTTTAGCAAAAATAGTAAAAACAACAACAATAAGCTTTTATAAAAAAAGAAAAAACGCAAATATAAATATAGTTGCAAGCGTTATTAAAATAAATATAATAAGCACAAAAAGAATTGCAACTAAGCTTATTTTATAAACTCTAATTTTAAGTTTACTTTTTCTAAGTTTAAAGATTTAACTTTCTTTTTTTTAGAAAGCTCAAATAACACAGCTTTTATAGTAATAAACTATAATAATACATATAAGTACTATAAAAAAACTTTTAACTTATTATGTAATAAAAACTAATACGCTTATAAATATACTAATTGCTTATATAAACAAATTATATTTTAGTTGTTTGCTAATTTAATAATATATATATGCAAGCATTATTGCACCTTGTTTAATTTTTGTAATTAGCTGTTTTGTTACTTAAAGACCTGCAGTACAAACAAATTATAAGTAAACTTAGCTTTATGTTAGCCAAAAATAAGCGTTTTTACAAAAATTAAAAGCGTTAAATTTAAAGCTAAGCTAATTATACCTTGCATACACTAAGTACTTTTAGTTACTAATACTTTAAACAACTTATTAAAATGTTTTAGCGTTAAATACTTATATTTTAAAGTAAATATATATACTAAACCTAATAGTAAAAAAGTTTAAGTATGCTTAAATATAAGTGTATTACGGAGCATTATTATATGTAAGCTTTTTAACACTTGCAAACATATAATTAAACATCAAAAAAGTTAACAAGCAAAAAAGATTAAAAGCATTAATAAAAGCTGCTTTTACTGCATATTAAAAGCTAAGTTTAAACTTTATTTATTAAGATATAATAATTATAAATTTTCTAAGCTTTTATAAATTAAAAAAAAAGCTTAAGTAATTAAAAAAAACATAACACTTTGTCTTTTGCTAAGCATTAAGTATTTAAATCTATAAAGTGCAATTATTAATTATAAAAAAGCAAAAGTAATTATAGCTAACATAAATAACTTTAAAATTTTATTTTAAGTATACTTATATGCATACTTATATATATAAAAAGTTATTTTAGCTTGCAAAGTATTTTTTAAGCTTAGTGCTATAGTATAAGCTCTAGCTACGTATAAACTTTTGTTTACTAATTATAACTTTATGTTTAAGCTATTTTATAAAAATAGTATAACTGCACTTATTAAGTTTACTATTTTTAAAAGTGTAATTTTAGCTAATTTTTTGCTTTAAATTAAAACTATACTTAAAAGTACTTATATTAACACTATTTAAAAGCAGTTTTTTAGTAGCAAAGCTAAAAAAAGATCCTAAAAAGCATGTTTAAAAATAGTTATACTAGCTGTAAATATTATAGCTATAAGTACTTTATTTAGCATAACACCTAAAAACACTAGCGCTAAAACTATTAATACTATTAGTACTAGCCTAAATATTACTAATAAAAGCATTTATATTTCTAATAACTTTAAGTTTTCTAATGCGTTTTACATAAATAAATTAATTAACTTAACTTTTATGCTTAAATAAATTATTATTAACGCATATATTTTTAGTTATAACTTTAACTTTTACATTAATATAACTAATATTACTAATATAATAAACACGCTTAAACAAGCTAGTATTTTAACTACTAGCTTAGTTATTAATGCAATATATAGCATAATTAAAAAATTAGCTAACTAACTACTAAAAGAAATAAATAATGCAATAAACTTAAACGCGCTAAAACCTAAAATTCACGAAATTATTTTTACTTTAAGAATTAAAAAACCTAACAAAAAAAACAAGGTTATATTGCTAGTTAGCTATTTTATTTATACTAGCAAAAATATAATAGCAAAAAAAATCCTACAATTAATTAATAAAATTCCTAAAATTTAGCAAAACCAAAGTATTATTAACATCCTTAAAAATAAACTTATAAGAATACCTTTAGTAAACAATTAGCAAAAAACCAAGTTAAACAATTAACTTTATTTTTTAAGCATTTATAACAAAAAAGCTATTAATTTTATTTTTGATTGGCTTTACGCATAAAATTGAATAAAATAAGTTAATAAACCTATTTTATTTGCGCATTTTACTTTTGTAGTTTAAACGCAAAAAAAAAAAAAACTGCACTTATAACTAGTAATTAACTTGCAAACTTTAAACAAAATAGCTGTTTTAAATAATTGTCTTTTGCTTTTTTAATCTAAAGTTATTTTATTAATTAAAGAAAAAAAGTATATAACTTATATAAATATAACTTTTTTTTTTTACTAATTTAGAGTACATCTTAATTATTGCAATAAATTTACTATTATTAGCTTAAAAAGTTTTAAATAGTTTATAGTTATACTTATAGAATTTTATAATATATTTATATATATATAACAGTTTATAAATTGCTTACTTAAAAAGTTTAAGCACTTTTGTTGCGTTTTTATTAATAATATTATAATTTACTTTAATACTAAAAAAAAACATTTTTTTTATTTACGCACTATTTTTAAGCTGTTTTAAAGCAAAAAGATATCTTTTTTGCTAAAAAAGTCTTTTATAGCATATTTTTTTGTTAAGCTTTTAAGCTTCCAAATAAACGCTTTTAGTATATTAACTATTAAGCAAAAAATTAAAGCAATATAAAACATTAAGTTTTTTTATTAACTTAAAGCTTTTAAACAATACTTAAGTATTACGGGTTTTTTACGTTTATTAATTCCGTTTTACGTAAAGATCTTAAAACTATTATAAAAACGCAAAACTACGTTGCTTAATAAAAAACGTAAATTTAAAAAGTTTAAAGTAAATAACCTTAGCAAGCGTTAAACATATTGCTGCTTAACTTTCTTTAAACTTATAAAAGCAAAAAAAGCATTATTTTAAGCTATTTAAAATTTTATTTGTTTGCATACTATACTACATTATTACAACTTTAGCAAGTTGTTATATATGCAAATAAATATATTTTTCAAGCAAAGCTTTAGTATTATGCTATATTATACAAAAAATAATTACATATAATAACTAAGTACTTTTATTTCTAGTGCATAAATGCTTCTTATTATATATTTAAACAAATATATTTTAATTTTTAAGTTATAGTATAGTTTTTCCAAAATAAAAGTAAGTTATGTTATATAAGCATACAAGCGTTTACGCATAACAATTAAAGCGTTAAAAAACTTTATAGTTGTTTTTATTAACTATTTTGTTACTAAAGGCATTATTAACTAAACTAATTTAAACACTACGTTTATAAATTACGCTAATAAGCGCTTTATTAATGCTTTAATTTACTTTTTTTAATATAGTTTATAAGTATATTATTTATTTAGCTATATTAACTATATATTAAATGCACTAAATTATTTTAAAAACATTAAAAACTTACTTAATACAAAAAGCAACATATAAAAAACTAATAAGAATTTTATGCTTAACAACATTTAGTTAATATTAGTAAAAGCTATTATAAGTAATAAAGTAAAATTAAAGATTATTGCTAATTATAATAAAAACCTAAAGTATTATAAAACTTTAAACACAATATATGCAAATAGCAATAAAAATGCTGCAAATTTTTTGCGCTTAGGCTATTTTTTTGCAATTATAAATAAACTGCTTTATAATATTAATAAAAAAAGCTATTATTGCTTTTACATTTCTAAAAATCAAGTTAGCAAGTTTTTTGCTATAGCTTATAATAATAAACATTATTTTAGTAAAAAATATATAATATATAACTTTAAAGGTTTTTTTATTAAAAAAAAGACTTAAAAAGTAAAGACGTATTTACAGTATTATAATAGTTATAAACTTTATACAACAAGTTAAAATAAACTAAATAGCAATTATTAGCTAATTTAACCTAAAGATTTTCAACTTATAAAAACAGTTATAATAAACTTTATTATAAATCTGCTTAATATACTAGCAACAAAAACCCTATAGCAATTAAATAAGTATATATATTATAATGCACTAATGCTTATAATGTATGCTATATTTAAACGTATATTACTAATTTTAGGTTACAAAATGTATACAGCAAAAAATTAAAGTTTTGCTTTTGCTAAAATGCTTTTATTATATAACTAAGGCATACTAAATAGCATTATTTCTAATTATAACTATAAGTTTACTTTAGAATTCTAAGTAAGTCTATAAAAAAAATATAGCGCATAGCTTTTAATAACTACTACGTACTATTTATAAAGTAATAATATATTTAAGCACAAAAATTAAACTATTAAAATTGCTATTTAGCATTACATTTTTGCTTACTTTAATTGCAATTAAATAAATATTTTTTTATTTTTGCAATAAAACTTTAATAGTATATACTTAAATCCTATTAAGTTTTTACTGCATAAGCAATTGTTTAAATTTAAACTTTTTAGTCTTAATAACATACTTACTAGCAATAATAAGTTATATAGCATATTAAAGAACATTTGCTTTTTTTATAAACATTTACGTAAAAATGCTAAGTTAACTATAAACTTTGCTGCTATAAAAGCCAAGTATTATTATAATAATAAGCATAAGCTTATAAAGTTCAATATTAAAAACAAAGTTTATTTAAAGCTGCATAAAAAATATTATTTTTTTAGTAATTTATTCAAAAAGTATTTATAGCAACACGCTAAACTATATAAAGTAATAAAACAAATAAGTTAGCTAGCTTATTATATTAATTTACTAAAGACTTTTAGCATACACTTTATAATCTTTATTGCATACTTTTTACTTAGCTAACAAAATAAAAACCCATTTTATTAAACTATACTTTTACTTAGTTCTATTTACAATAAGCAAAACCCCAACAAAGAAAGTAATTCGTTCAAAATCGAAATTATTCTAAAGCATTATGTTAATCAAACCAAGTTAGGTTTTAATTATCTAATCAAATAAAAAAGATATAGTTATAAAAACAACTAGTAGAAATCAAAGTAGCAACTTTAATCGGCTAAAAACTTAGTTAAAAAATACTAGGCTTATATAAAAAAACAAGCTAAATTAAAACTAAAAAATAAAAATAAAGCAAAAGCTATAAAGCTTATTGCTAGCAAACAACCGCATAAAAAGCCACAAAAAGTTACGCTTGCTTAATTAATTAATTAATAAATAACTTAAATTAATTATAATCTCTAAAATAAAAATTAGTTTATATAAATAGCTAAATTAGCCTTATTAAAGTCAACAACTTTTCTTTTGTGCTTTAGCACTTAATACAAACTAAAAAAAGGACTTCATATTTATAAGGTCCAGCTACAGTAGTATTCCCACTTGTAGCTATAATAGCTTAGTTAAATAGCTATGTAAGGCCTATGCTTAAAGCAATTGCGTAGCAATTGCTTGCAGGGCCCCCCTCTTTTCAATTTACATCACACTTTTTATACTCAATTGCCTTACTACCTATAGTAAACCTTACTAGTAAGTTTGAGCTAAATTATATAATAAGAATAAAAGTATAAGTATTATGCTAAATTTCGAAGTATAAACTTAATAATAACATATAACAAAATAAAAATTAGCTATAGTTGCTTTTTTTTTATATTGTTAAATAGCCCTTTAATTAATCGTTTAATTCCTTAATTTATATATAGCCTAATTGCTTAAATATGTAAGTTATGACTTATCTCCTTGCAATTAAAGTAATATAGTAAATCTTGCGCAATCGCACTGCTTTATTTCAATATATATATATATATATATATATATATGTATATATATATGTATACGTGTCTTTATATATATATATATATATATAAAGATGTATATTTATATATAAAAATATATATAAAAAATATATATAAAAGGAAAATAAATAAAAAAATGTATAGATTAGTACTAAAGAGGTTTTTGCTAATATTTCTAGTATAAGCAAGTATAAAAGAAGCTAAGATTTAGTTTCTTTAACTGGCTTTACTTTATGCTATAGTATTTTGTTGTTTAAAAAAAAAACATATTAGCACTAAATTTAGCCCTTTTTAAAACAGGTGCTTCTAAAATAAATAAATAGCAAAAAACAAGCATTATTTAAAAAAAAAAAGTAGCTATAGCTAAAAGAATATCTGCTAAAGTTACTGTTATTATAGCTAGCTTTTTAGCTAGCATAAGCATTTTGCTTAAAAATAAGCATTGTTATTTTTTTTATTGTAGTAATAAATATAATTTAATTTTATTTTAATCAAAAGCAAAAAAAAAATAATAACTATAGAAATATAAGCAGTAAATAAAGCAGTATTAAGTATAATAATTATAGTAAAAAAAACAAAAAAAAATATAAAAGTTTAATGCAAAATAAATTGTTAGTATGCTTAGTAAAAATATTATTAAGTATTAATATAGCTTTATGCTATAGCGCTACTTTTAAAAGAAATTTTTATTAAGCAAACTATAAGCTTAGTTACAAGCTTATTTATGCTACTTATTATTTTTTACTTAATTATTAGCGCTACATATTCTTTTTTTTAGTAAATAAAGCATTTAAAGTTTATAGCTACTATTAGCTTTATAATATAGTTTTAAAGCTTATTTATATTATAAAAAAAAAGCAACAACTTAGCAGTAATATGTTTAATATATTAAGCTAAACATAAGCTTAATAAAGCAACAAAAGCTTTAAACGGTTTATTTTTTCTTTTTTTTATTAGTGCAAGCATTATAAAAATACTAAGAATTAAAAACATAAAAAGAAAAAAACAAAAGGTAATTAAATGCTATAAAACAAAGCCTATAAGTATAAACAAAAAAAGCAAAAACAAAAAAAAACAAAGAACTAAAAGCTAAAAAGTAGCATACAAAAAAAATTATAGCAGTAATAACAAAAAAACAGCATAAAAATATATATATAAGCAAACTATAAAAGAACCTTAGAAATAGCATTAAAAAAATTGTAAGCAAAAGGTATTATTAGCTATATGTTTTACTTTAGTTTAGTGCAAAAGTAAACTATAAAAAACTAGTATAATAAGTTTTTAAAATAGCTACTAAGCAAAAATATATTAATAATTTTATAGCGTTTTATTAAAGCAACTGTTTAAATTTTTTTATTTTTTAAGTTGTTATAGTAGTAGCAAATAAAGGCAATTATAAAAGAGCTAAAAAATATAAAAAAAGCAGAAGCATTGTTTTTGTTTTTTTTGTAAGCTTGTAAGCAAAAAAGTAGCTTTAAATGCTTTTTTGCAGCAGCACTATTTTTAAAGCTAGCTTTAAAAGCTCTTTAAAAGCTATATAAAAAAAAATAATTTATAAACGTAAAATATAATAACAGTTTTTAATGTAGTGCTTTCTTTAAAAGCTAAAAAAATGTTTAAAGCTAAGTTTTATTAATAATAATCAAGAGTTTTTACTTTTTGCTAAATGTAGTGCTAAAATGAAATTTCTTAATTAAAGCTATTTGTTTATTTAAAAATATAATTAATGTTTGCAATAAAAGCCTTTTAAAAGTTTGTAGTGTAGTTAGTAAAGTGCTACTTTGCAAACGCTATTAAAAATTAATGCGTAAATATTATTTATATGCTAAATTAAGATTTAAAATCGTTAAAAATAGCATATTAGCTATAATTGTAGTAATGCTTACAATAATTAATAAAATAATTAATAAAATAATTAATAATAAAATAATTAATAAAATAAAATAATTAATAAAATAATTAATAAAATAATTAATAAAATAATTAATAAAAAAAATAATTAATAACATGTTTAGTAAAGTTTGTAACTTATAAAAATAATTAATAAAATCTTTAATATTTAAGCATAAGTAACTTTAACTAATAATAAACTTTTTTATTAATACTTACGTTAAGCTTAAATATAATTTAAATTTAGTTATTTATAGAATTATTAGATTTGCTATAATTACTTATTAGTAGTTTAAAAAACAAAATTTTGCAGAAGTAAAACTTTTTATTTTTATGTTAAAAAACGCTATTAAAATATATGCATTTAATAGTTCTAAATAAAAAATGCTAAAAAAATTAAAGCTTATTAAAAAAATTACTATTGTTAATATATATTAAGATATATTAAAAAATAGTTTAAATTAAACTTAATATAGTTTTTATTTTTTTTTTAAGCTTTTAGCAAATTAAAAAAAGTAGCAATAGCATGCTTTTTACTTTTTTTTAAAGCTAAAAAAACAAATCTTTTATAATAAAAAGCAAGTTAAATTAAAGTTAAAAATAGCAATGCAACAACTATATTGCTTTGTTTAAACAAGTTATTTTTTTTTGCCTTTAATATAACTTAAATCTAAAGATTAACTTTATTAAAAGCTATTATTAAAAAAAACACTTCTTAAGTAAAAAATATAAACTTGCTTAGTGCTAAAAAATAAACAAAATTTAAGCAAAGTTTTATTATAAAGTATTATAGCTTAGCTAAAACAATTTGTTTAAAAATAAGATTTGTTTTTATAAATTAAAGTAAAAATATTATTTATTGTTTAAAAGTTTAAAATAGCTAAAAAACTTTAGTGTAGCTAAAAAATAATATAGTTTTTAGCAATTATTAAAGCAAAGTTTTGTTTATGTAAAAAAAGGTTAAAAGCTGCAGTAAAAATCCTAATTATACTAGTTATTAAAACTTGCGCTTTATTTAAAACTAACGCTACTTTTTTTGCTTTAAAAACATAAAAACTACAGTAAATAAAAGCTACAAAAAATAAAAACTGCAGTAAATAAAAGCTGCAGTAAATAAATAAAAGCTGCAGTAAATAAAAGCTACATTAAAAATTTTAATTATGCTAGTTTTTAAAACTTGCGCTTTGTTTAAAACTAATGCTGCTTTTTTTTGTTATGCGTTATATTTTTACTTTTTAAACCTTTAAATTGTTTATGTGTTTTTTTTGTGTTTTAAATTGTTTTAGAAATTTAATTTTTTAAATTGTTTTAGAAATTTAATTTTGTGCGCTTATTTATAGCTAACTAAAGCGCTTAAAATTACAAAGTACATAATTAACCCTTTTTAAAAAAACTAACCGCATTAAGCTACTGCGTTTTTTTTTTCTTTTTATCTTTAATTTTCTATTTTATTGTTTTACTTTGTTTTACTTATTATAACGTTAACGTAAGGTTTTCTTTCTTATTACTTCGTAATGCAGAAAACCTTCGGCTAAATAATTAATATTTTTGCTTAATTTAAAATATATATTAGCTATAAGTTTATTTTAAAACAGCTAAATAAAATAGCTAAACAAAGTTACATATATAGCAGCTAGTTAACTAATGTTTTAATACTTAAATTAATAAATATATAGCTTAACTTAAAGCATATTACTTATAACTTAAGTGCTATATTTATGGGAATTGATACAGACACATAAGAAATTGATACAGACACATGGCCTTACAGACACATAATGGGCTTGTTTTTTAAATAACTTCACAACCACCCATTGCACCGCAATGCAACCGGAATCATTGAAAAGCTAATTGCGAAAGGAATCCAGAAATGCAAACGGTTTGTTCGTACGACTTACGGTCGCAGAGATATTCATGTTCTATGCTTATACAAAAGGTCACTTTTCGGTTTATTAGTATATTTTCTTCAACTGTGAATATCTCCGCGACCGTTAGTCGTACGAACAAACCGTTTGCATTTCTGGATTCCCCTCGCAATTAGCTTCCAAAGAATATGTTTCATGTTGCAGTGCGACCGGTGGTTGGAAAGTTATTCGTCATGTGCCTGTAAGCATTATGTGTCTGTATCAATTTTTCATGTGTTTATATTAATTCCCATATTTATATATAACAATTTTAACTTTAAAAACAATATTTAAAATCTTAGCATAAGTTATAAAAATATTATGCAAAATTTAACTAATTGTTTTATAATTGCTAGTTTAAATATGCTTAGCTTATTTATATAATCGCAATAGCATATTACTATTTTTTTTAAAAAAAAATAGCTTTTTTTTTATTTAATGCTAACTTTAGCTTATATAAATAAAGCAATTAATTATTTATTAGTTTATACTGTTTATTTTTTATTTAAATTATTATATTTAAAAAAGTTTGCTTTATTTTTAAACATTATATAACTATAAAATAACGTTAGCTATATTTTGCAAACTTTTGCTATTTATAAAAACAAAAAAGAAATATTTAAAGTATATTAAGTTTATAATACTTTATTTCGTACTATTTTAAATTATTAAAATTATAATAAACAACTTGCAATAGTACATAAAAATTAAAAAACTATATTTTTTATTTAAGCTATAATAGCTGCTTAAATAAAAGCAGGCAATATATATAACCGTAAACAATAAATGCTTTTTATACTAGTTTTTTTTTATATTGCACTAAATTTTATTTAACTAATTTTTCGGACTTTTTAAGATTTTTTTATAAAACATAACATATAATTTTTTAGTTATAAACAGCATATTAAAAAAAATAAAGTTTAATACTATTAAGCTTTACTATTGCTACATAATAAGTTTTATGCTTATATTTTAGCGTTCTTAATTTATAACTTAGTTAAATTTAATATACTATTTTTTAATAAAGTTTAACTAAACTATATTTAAACAATATTAAAAAGCATAAATTTTACATTACTTAAGCAAAAAATTGTAGCTTTATAGTTTTAATAGTTAAGATATACAAGTTAAACAAAAAAATATACTTAAAATAAAAGCAAATTAATTAATATTAAGTTTTAAAGCTATTGCTAATATATAAATATTATAAAATATTTATTTATAATAACTATAGTAGTTTAGCTTAACAATTATAAAATGCTACGTTAAATTATTTCTTACTTTTTTATTTTTCTTTATAAAAAAAAGTCTAGTAATTATAAACTAAAAATATTATATTTTGCTTAGTTACTTTATTTTAATGTTATAAAACTAAAACTTATAACAAAAATACTATAATTAAGCTTTATTTAATATATTATAGCTAAAAGCAAGTAAAAAGCTATTAATTTAGCTTTAAAGCATATTAATAGTACTTTTATAATTAATATAAAAAATAATAAAAACTTTACGTAAAATATTTCTGTTATATTTAATTAATTAGCTATTATAAGCTTTTATACTGCTTTAATTTATAATAGTATAAAATAGTCTTTTTAAACATATTAAAATAAGCAGTATATTTTTTTTTTTATTAACTAAAATATTATTAAATATGCTTATAAAATATATATTAATAATAATACTAAAAAACGTATTAATAACTATACTACGTTATATAATCTTTTTAATGCGCTAAATTTATTAATAGAAAAAAAGCAATAATTTATTAATACTAAAATTAATAAATTTAATACTAAAGTTGTTTAACTAACTAAAGTTTTAATATAGCAAAACATATTAAGTTTAGCTAATAAAAATAAGCTATTTATTAAAAGTAATAAAAAATAGCAGTTATATACTTTTAATTATAAAAAAGCAAAAAAGGAAAAAAAAAAAACTAAAAAACTATAGCTAAATATAAATTAGCATAAAGTATTATATATGTTTTACCTTTTTTGCTTTTTTTTTAGCTTTTTAGAATTACTATTTGCTAGCAATTTTTTATTATACTTTAATAGTTTAAATTATACTAGTAAATCTATAGCTAGCAATATATTTATATATATAAAAAAAGCACTTAAAAATAATACAATTATAGTTAGTTTTGCTAAAAACAATAAAACAAAAGTTATAGCTATTATTAAACATAAAACTAATTAGCTTAATTATATATTAAACGTTTAATAAGTATTTAATTGTTGCTTTGTTTGTATTTTTAGTATTAATTTTAAGGTTAAACAAAGTATATTTTTAGTAGCATTTTTAATTTATGCTTTGTTTGCAAAATGCTTAGCATGCTTATTAAAAGCATACTAATACATTATAAAAAGCTTAGCATATAAAACATAGCTATATTTTTTTTTTTTTTTTATTTAAATATTTTTATAACATTATAAACTAAAAAAAATATAATATTTATATTAATTACTTTGTTAAACATAGCAGCAATATAGTACTAAATTTTTTTTAACATAAAATATTTTGTTATACTATTAATAGCAAAATTTAAGTATTAATATAAGTTTGCAAAGTGTTTTATGCAAAATTTCTAAAGCTTTTACTATAAAAACTAAAAGATAGTTCTTTTTTAAAGCATAAACTGCTAGTATATTTTTAATAGCAACTTTAGTAGTTAACCAAAGTTATAATAATATAAGTTATAGCATACTTTTTATTATATATTTTTTTACTTTTTAATATCTTTATTATTTAGCTGCTATAAAAACTATAAAATATATTTCTTAAAGCATTTTACATTTATAAACTTATATATGCTTAGTTAAATAGCTTGCAGCTTATTTTTAAACTTTAGTTTAGCTTTAGTTTATTTAGCAAGCTTAATTAGCTTAAACTATCTTAGTTTAAAGTTAACTATTAAACTATTTTTATTTTTAAGCTTATTAGTTATAATTAATTAATAGTTTAATAATATAAACTGCATATAGCTAAACGTTAAGCTTTTTAATGTACTATTACTTATGTTTATTATAAAGCACAAATTATTTTAATTGTTTTTTAGTAACCTTTTTTTACGCTTTAGTTTAAAAAGCTTAACTTTTTGCGCTTTTAGTAAATTAAAATACTAATAAAAAGCAAAAAAAAATGCTGTTTTTTATGTTATACTATTTTAAATAGCTTAGCTAAACTTTTATAATAAATTTAAAAGGTTTTTAAAAATAATAAAGCTAAACTAAATAACATGCGTTATGTTATAAATATTTATTCTTATTTTAAAAGCTATAATAATAAACATAATTTAATAAAAAAAATCCAGCTTTATAAACTTATTATATAACTGCTATTAGTTATTAAAACGTATATTTGCATTATATTTTTAAATAAAGCGCTTTATTTTAGTTAAAATAAACTTTAATTTTTAAAGCTATATTATTAAAAAATAGCACGCAGTAATAAGCCTTTTTTTATTATTTATAAAAACAATAGTTTTAAGAATTAAGTATGCTATATTATGCTATGTTTTATTAATTAAAAAACTTAATCACTAGTAATTTTTTATAATAGTACCTTTTTTTATAAAATAAACAACAAAAAATATATTAAGCTAATTAACTAAAGCATAAACAAATTACAGTTTTTTTAAACAGGTATTTTGTTATTAAAATCTAGCTTTAAGCAATATAAACTTTTAAGCGTTTAAGCTTAATGTAGCAATATAGCTAAACTATAGTATATTTTATAAAACTAACGCTTTTATATAATATATATTAAAGTATATAATCTAGAAATCTTTTTATTAATAAACTATATAAAGCTTATTAATAGCTATAAACGCAATTTTTTAGTTAAACAAAAAATTATAAAGCAAGTTAATAAAGTGTTTTTAAGTAGCTTATTTAAGCCTAAAAATAATATATATAAAGCGTTCTAAAGCTAACTTAGCTTATATAGCATTATTTTATTAAACAATAAAAACATACTTTTATAATTATTTATGTAATACTAACTAACTTTTGTTATATTATCTATTATTAATAATAAATAAGTATTAAAAATTTAAGCAATTAAATTAAATTAATTATGTTTTAATTATTTTAATAAGCATAACTGCAGAATTATTATATTTTATATAATAACTAAAACAGTTTATAATATAATGCTTTTTTTATAACTAGTTTAAGCTATTAATATAATATTACTATAATAAAATACTATATATTAAATTAACTTAACTTGCTTAGCTTTAAGCTTAAGCTTATATAATTTATTAAATTAATAATAATTTAAAATAGCACTAGTAATAGCTTATATAAAGTTATATTTTAATATGTGCTATTAGTTATATTTTAATTGCAGCAAAATATACTATATAAAATACCAAATATAATTATTAAATAAATGCTTTAATATTGCATTACTAGCTAGTTTATTTAATTTGCTAAATTTTTTAATAAATTTTAAAAGTTTTAAAGCTATTAGTTTTTCTAAAAAGCAACTATTAATTAAGCTAAAGCTAGAATTATTAAAAGTTTGCAGTTTTATAATAAAATAAAAAAATAATACTAATTAATAAATTAACAAATAAAGCTTAACTTTTAACTATTTAAGCTTAAAACACTACAACATAATAAAGTATTTTAATTATAAAGTTAGCACTAAATATAAGCATTATTATAAAAAGCTTTAAGCAATATTATAATTGTCTTTTTTAAGTTTTGTTAGCAAATAATCTATAAGTATAAATAGTATGCATACGTATACAAAGTAAACCTTAGCTTAAAAATTAACAAAGGTGCCTTAGACTAAAATACATAAAACGCAAGCTTTAAACCTATAAATATATCTGCATAGGCCCTTAAAGAAAATAAGTCGTAGCTTGCAGCAAACATAGCTTGCTGTTCTATATTTCTAGTTTAAAGCACCTAAGATAATACTTAATAAAGCTTTAATTAATATTTTTTTTTAATAAAAATATAGTAGTTTTATAAGCTATATTTAAGAAGTTCTTTTTTTTTTTTTTTTAAATAGTTTATAAAATCTATAATATACTTTTAGTATTTCGTTTAAGATTTTTTTTGCGATTTTTCTAATTTTTTTGCTTTATTTTTTATTTTTTTAATTAATAGTTTTTGCTTTTTATTAAATTAAAAAATTGCTAGTTTTTAGCTATAATATTTCTAAAATAATATTATAATTAAATATATTAATAATATTTAATATAACTTACTTTTTATGTTTTTATATAAATATATTAAAAAGTTTAGTTTTTTTAAATATATAACTATTATTATAGCTAAAAATACTTTTATTAAATCTTTTAATTTTTTAGAATTTTTGCTTATATTTCTAAGGAATTTTATTTTGTTTTATTACTTTAAATAAAATTATATTAGCTTATGCTTTTAAATTAATTAAAATATTATATTTTTTTTTTTAATATATAAGTTTAACTTTAAATTAATTTTTTTAGTTATTATATTAAATTTTATATAAAACTTTAGTTTTTTTAACTATTTGCTGCTTTTTTAGCAAATATTTATTTTGTTTTTTAATTTTTTTTTATAAAATGTTTAAATGCTTGTTTTATTTAATACTTTAAATATTATTATATTTTGTTTTGTTTTTGCTTTTAGTTAAGCTTTAAATTATAGTTTTTAAGCTTTTTTGCTTTTAATAACTATTTTTTAGTATAATTATGCTTTAATTAGCTAATAATATTTATAGTAATTATTTTTATATTTTTTTAAAATAATATTATAAATATAATTAAAATTTTTTTTAAATGTTATAAATTTTTATAAATTTTTATAATAAACTATAATTATAACTAACTATTTTAATTTATAAAAGTTTTATATTTTTATTTTTATAATTTGTTTAAAAAACTAATTGTTTTTTAGTTTATTAAGTAAATATTAGTAGCAATAATATATTATATAATAATTTTATAATACTTTGTTATATTTTAAATCTTTTAAGCATAAAATATTATTATTATTTTTTATTATAATTTTATTATAATAATAACTTTTAGTAATTAATTAAATTATTAGCTTTAGTTTTTAAAACATATTAATTTTTGCGTTAATTATTAATGCTTTTTTGTTTTATTATATTTAAAGCAATTTAAGCTATAAAAATATTTTGTTTATTTTTATTAGTTTTTTTTTATAATGTTTTTTATAGCTTTTAATTTTATTTGTTTTTGTTTTAAAGTTTTATAAGTTTTGTTTTTTTAAGTTTATTTAATAACTAAATATTTTAATAGTTTATAATTAGTTTAATAATTATATTATTTATAGTTATAGTTTTATTTTTTTAAATATAATTTTTTTAAGCTATATTTTAAGCTTTAATAGTTTAAAGTTTTTATAGTTTTATAAGTTTATTAACTATATTAATTTATTACTTTTTATTATTTATTACTTTTAGTTAAACTATTTTTTTAAATTATATATTAAATAATTTTAATTGTTTATATAGCAAATATATTTTTTTGCAATTTGTTTTAATAACTATAAAGCTTTTAAATAATATTTATATATTTGTTTATTTTAACTTATATAAATAAAACATTTAATTTTATTTAATATAACATTTTTATTTTAATTTAAAATTGCAACTTTATATTTTTGCTTTAAAAATATATTTTTTAAATCGCTTTATTGTTTTTTATTATTTTAAACTTTTATAATTTATATTTTTTTCTTAAGTTAAAAAATCTTTTTTTTTTATAGCTTTTTTTTTTGTTCTTTTTTTTAAATTAGCATTATTTTTAAAAGTGTTTTTTTTTTTTATAGTTATAACATTTAACTTTAAACATATTTTAAAGTTATTATTTTTAAACTTTATTAATTTGTTAATAAGGTTTACTATAAGTAGTAAAGCAATTAAGCATAAAAAATGTAATGTAAATTAAAAAAAAGGGGCTTTATAAGCAATTATAGTAGCAATTGCTTTAAGCATAAAACCTTATATAGCTATTTAGCTAAACTACTATAGCTATAATAGAAATACTATTATAGCTAAACCTTATAAATATAAAGTCCTTTTTTTAGTTTGTATTAAGTGTTAAAGCATAATAAAGAAGTTATTAACTTTAATAAAGCTAATATAGCTATTTATATAATTAATTTTTATTAAAGATTATAATTAATTTAACTGTTTATTAATTTATTAATTAATTAAGCAAGCGTGACTTTTTATAGCTGTTTATATAGTTGCTTACTAATAATAAGCTTAGTAGCTTTTGCTTTATTTTTTAGTTTTAACTTAGCTTAATTTTTTATATAAGCTTAGTATTTTTTAACTAAGTTTTTAGCTAATTAAAGTTGCTACTTTAATTTTTACTAGTTGTTTTTATAACTATATTTTTTTTACTTAACTAAGTAATTAAAACTTAATTTAGTTTAATTAATATAATGTTTTAAAATAGTTTTAATTTCGAATAAATTACTTTTTTTGTTAGGGTTTTGTTTATTATAAATAAAACTAAGTGAAAGTATAGTTTAATGAAATAGGTTTTTATTTTGTTAGCTAAGTAAAAAATATGCAACTAAAATTACAAAATATATATTAAAGGTTTTTAATAAATTAATATAATAAGCTCACTAACTTATTTGTTTTATTACTTTATATAGTTTAGCGCATTGTTATAAGTATTTCTTAAATAAGTTGCTAAAAAGATAATATTTTTTATGCAGCTTTAAATAAACTTTATTTTTAACGTTGAACTTTATAAGCTTATGCTTATTGTTATAATAATATTTGGCTTTTATAGTAGTAAAATTTATAGCTAACTTAGTATTTTTGCATAAATGTTTATAAAAAAAGCAAATGTTTTTTAATATGCTATATAACTTATTATTACTAATAAGTATGTTATTAGGACTAAAAAGTTTAAATTTAAACAATTGTTTATGCAGTAAAAACTTAATAAGGTTAAAGTATGCACTATTAAAGTTTTATTGCAAAAATAAAAAAATATTTACCTAGTTATAATTAAGGTAAGCAAAAGTGTAGTATTAAATAGCAATTTTAATAGTTTGGTTTTTATGCTTAAATATATTATTACTTTATAAATAATACGCTGTAGTTATTAAAAGCTATGCGTTATAACTTTTTTATAAACTTATTTAAAATTTTAAAGTAAATTTATAGTTATAATCGGAAATAATGCTGCTTAGTATGCTTTAGTTACATAATAAAAACATTTTAGCAAAAGCAAGACTTTAATTTTTTGTTATATACGTTTTATAACTTAAAATTAATAACGTACGTTTAAATGTAGCATATATTATAAGCATTAGTGCATTATAATATATATACTTATTTAATTGCTATAAGGTTTTTGTTGTTAATACATTAAGCAAATTTGTAATAAAGTTTACTACAACTATTTTTATAAATTAAAAATCTTTAGGTTAAATTAGCTAATAATTGTTATTTAGTTTATTTTAACTTATTGCATAAAGTTTATAACTATTATAATACTATAAATACGTTTTTATTTTCTAAGTTTTCTTTTTAATAAAAAAACTTTTAAGGTTATATATTATACGCTTTTTATTAAAGTAGTATTTATTGTTATAAGCTATAGCAAAAAACTTGCTAACTTGATTTTTAAAAATGCAAAAGTAATAATAGCTTTTTTTGTTAATATTATAAAGTAGTTTATTTATAATTATGAAAAAATAACCTAGGCATAAAAAATTTGTAGCGTTTTTGTTGTTATTTATACATATTACGTTTAAAGTTTTATAATACTTTGGGTTTTTATTATAATTAGCAATAATTTTTAATTTTATTTTATTACTTATAATAGCTTTTGTTAATACTAACTAAATATTATTAAGCATAGGATTTTTATTAGTTTTTTGTATGTTGCTTTTTGTATTAAGCAAGTTTTTAATGTTCTTAAAACAACTTAGTATATTTAGTATGTAGTTAATACGGCTAAGCAAATAATATACCTATAAACTATATTAAGAAAAGTAAATTAAGGCATTAATAAAGCGCTTGTTAACGTAATTTATAGATGTAGTGTTTAGATTAGTTTAGTTAATAATGCTTTTAATAGCAAAATAGTTAATAAAAATAACTATAGGGTTTTTTAATGCTTTAATTATTATGTATAAACGTTTATATAGTTATATAATATAACTTACTTTTATTTTAAAAGAATTATACTGCAACTTAAGAATTAAAATATATTTGCTTAAATATATAACAAGAAGTATTTATGCACTAAAGATAAAAGTATTTAGTTATTATATATAATTATTTTTTGTGTAATATAGCATAATACTAAAGCTTTGCTTAAAAGATGTATTTATTTGTATATATAACGATTTGCTAAAGTTATAATAATATAATATAGTATATAAATAAATAAGATTTTAAATAGCTTAAAATAATGCTTTTTTAGCTTTTGTAAGTTTAAAGAAAGTTAAGCAGTAATATGTTTAATGCTTGCTAAAGTTGTTTACTTTAAACTTTTTAAACTTACGTTTTTTATTAAATAATGCAGTTTTATGTTTTTGTAATAGTTTTAAGATCTTTGCATAAAACAGAATTAATAAACATAAAAAACTTATAATACCTAAGTATTATTTAAAAGCTTTAAATTAATAAAAAAACTTAATATTTTATATTGCTTTAATTTTTTGTTTAATAGTTAATATATTAAAGGTGTTTACTTAAAAGCTTAAAAGCTTAATAAAAAAGTATGCTATAAAAAACTTTTTTAGCGAAAAGGATATTTTTTTGCTTTAAAACAGCTTAAAAATAGTGCATAAATAAAAAAGGTGTTTTTTTTTAGTGTTAAAGTAAATTATAATATTATTAATAAAAGCGCAGCAGAAGTGCTTAAACTTTTTAAGTAAGCAATTTATAAACTATTATATATATATAAGTATATTATAAAATCTTATAAGTGCAACTATAAATTAAGTTATGGTATAATAACTAATAGCTTTATAGCTTATTGTTTTAATATAGCTAAATAAATATAGCTATGTTATAATTTAATGTAGCTAAACTAGTTTGTGTATATGCATAAACTACTTATTAGTGCATAAACTACCTATTAGCTATATATACTATAATTTAGCTACTTAGCTACTTTTTATAAATTACTTTATAAAATAGCTTTTTTTTTTTTTATATTTAGATTTTAATACAATTTTAGCTTTTTAAATAAAGCTTTATTTTTTATAATAGCTTAACGTATAATAATTTAAGTATTACTTTTTTTTTTTAAAGCATTTAGGACTGCTTTACTAAATATTTTCTTAACTTTAATTAATTAGCTAATAGTTAGCTGTTTTAGCTTACTTTATTACTTTAAATGAACTAATTGCTTAAACTTAGCATTTTTTGTTTTAGCAATATAGCACGTATTGCTAAAAAGCGCGTAGTGCTAAAAGCAGCAGTACGTAAAAAAGTCTGCTTTTTTTTTAATAACTTTAAAAAAGCATTATTTTAAGCAAATAAACAACTTTGCACTAAAGCTTGCAGAAAATTGTTTAAAGTATTTTTTATTTGTAAACTTAGTAATATATGTTTAGCAATTTTAGGCCTTAATAATAACAACTAAAAATTAATAATTTAAGTAGCTATTAATTATAAACATATAATAAGTAATTTTAGTTTTACGGAAAATTATTATACTTTTAATTATGCTAGCTTTAATAAAAAGATTAAAGATTTTATTAAATAATATACTTTTATATACATTAAAAAAAATAACCTTGCGTTTTTATTTAGTTTTATTATGCTTAAAATAAAAATAGTAATTTTTATATTTAAAGGCTTAATAAATAAAAAGGCATTTTAAGCACTTTTTAATTATTTAAACGCTTTGTAGCAAAAGTTTAAGCTATAAAACATTATAATAATTGCTAATAGTTAATATGCCTTAAACTTGCATAAAATGCTATATAAAACTAAAAAAGATATTATAAGATTAGTTTAGTAAAAATTATTTTTAGCTAACTTAAGATTTAGTAAGCATATTATTATATAAAACAAAATTAAATAATTAAAAGATAATTTAGCTAGCAGACTTAAACTATTTAACTGCTTTTTAAGCAAAAATTCTTTTAATTTGCAAAAAACCCTTAATAAATTAATAAAAGAATTAAAAGTAGTTACTACTAAATAAAACAGCTTTTAAGTGCAAATTAACAAAGTTAATGCATTAGTAGTTAATTTTATTACAAAAAACTGCTATAATACTTCTAGCTTTAAACGTACAAAAAGTAGATTTTATAAGTTTATTAAAGTATAAGTACTTATTTTTTATAATAACAAAAAAAAAAACGAAATTAAGTTTAAAGTTTAGTATTAAGGAATAAAAAACTGCTTTGCTATTAATAAAAATTGGTTTGCTAATAATATAGCAAAAATAATAAATATTAAATCTTGCTTAAAAAACAGTATTATAGAACATTTATAGCTATATTTAGAAAACATTTATTTAAATTAACTACGCATTTTTAAAGACTTTTTTGCTTATTTATAAAATAACTATTATAATATTAATGCTTTTAAAAAATTAAAAAAAGCTTAAAAAAAGTATAAAATAAAAAACGTATTACTTAATAAGTTTTTTTAGTTTAAGAATAAATTTGTATAGCTTGCTAGTAAAGTATGCTTAGCTAAAAACAAGTAAAAAAAAAAGTTTAAAAATAAACTATTTGTTTAACTTAATAATAAAACTTTTTTTAAATACTTAAAACTTAGCGTAAACTTTAACTTTTATGTTAAATATTGCACTTAAATTGTTTATTAATTTAGCATTAGTAATGCAAAGCGTAATATTATTTGCAAAGCTAAAAAGCAAGCTAAAACTAACAAAAAGACTTTTATTACTAGTGTAGCTTAAATTAGTATGTTTTGTGCTATATTAGCTTTTTATAATATTTATACCCTAAAAACTAAAATAATACTTAAAAAAATACGCAAGCTTATTTTAAAAAAAAAGTGCTTTTATTATAAGTAAACCAAACATATATTTAAGAAGTGTTTTAATAAAGTAGCTAGTGCTGCTAACTATAAAGCTTGCATTAATGCTATTATAGCTAAGTAAGGAATGCTGCTTTTTGTTACTTTAGTACTATTTAAAGCTAACGCTAATAATTTAAGTAAAAAGCGCTTAAAAAAATAACTTTAAGTAAAATAAACTTTTACTTAAAGAAGCTATTTTAAAATTACGCAAGAAAAAACATTATAAATAGATTTCTTAAAAGTAAACCTTTTTTGTATATTTATACTATAAGCAATAATAAATTTTTTTTAATAACTGCTGATTTTTTTAAAAATATAAAAGTTAGCTTGTATGCTGTTATAAGCATTTGCTTTACTAAAAAGATTTTAAAATATTTAAATCTTGTTATAATAAATATTTTACTTTGCTTTATAATAGAATATAATAGCAAAAGCAAATAAATAATAAAAAAAGTGCTACTATTAAGCATAAAGATATAAGGACGCACTTTTTTTTGTACTTATTTTTTTATGCTAAATATATAATATAATATTATTTTTAAACAAAAATAGTTTAAAGCATACGATGTTTTACTTAATTGTAAAGCTTGCAAGTTAATTTTTTTATTATTAATGCTTTTTATTAGCAATTATAAACGTAATATTGCTATAAACGAAGCTAATACTTAGTTGTAATATTTAAAGTATTAAGAAGATTTTTAATAAAAAAACAAAAAAATAAAAAAAAAACTTTAGCAAAAGAAAAAACAACAAACTGCTGCAAAAAAAAATAACTAGCAATGCACTTTAATAACTGAAATTTTAAAGCGCAATAATTTTACTGTAATTAATATAGCAAAAATAGAAAGATTATTAAGTAAGGCCTTTTTTTTTTTTCTTTTAGAGCTTATTTACTAAAAAAAAAAAAAACAGCAGCATAAATTAAAAAAAGAAATAAAAGCAAAAAAAAGCTTTTTTTATTAGCAAATTAATAAGCAGAAACTATATTGTATATAGCATAATAACGTTAAATAATACAAGAAAAAATTACTAAATGTTATTAATATTAGTATAATTGCTTTTAAAAAAACAGTTTATAAAAATAAATTATATAATAAGGTGTAAATCTTAAGTATTTATTAGATTAATAAGCTTATTAAAAATTGCAAAGGGAAAATAAATAATTTTTTAAAAGCAAAAAATGAAGAATTAAAAAAGAAAGCTATAGAACTTATACTTAAAAAATACCATGACTTTTTTTGTACGTTTAGCAAAGTAAACTTAAATATTTTGTTATTTAACTGTACTAATGTAAATTATAAAATTAAGTTTATTAGCAGAAAATTATTAAAGAACTTACGTTATTTCTTTTTATATAAAATGTTGCTAAATAAGTTAAAAGTTATGCAAAAATACTTAATTAATAACTTATAAAAAGGATTTATTAAGCTTAGCAATATGCTTTTTGTTTTGTTTGTTTTGTTTATTAAAAAGCTTAATAAAAGGCTTTGCTTTTATGTAAACTATTATAAGTTAAATAAGCTATTAAAAAAAAACAAGTATTTTTTGCTACTTATAAAAGAAACCTTGTTTTAAATATTTAAAGCAAAGATATTTACTAAAATAAACATATAATAGGCTTTTTACTGTATATAAATAAGCTTTAGCTATAAAAACTTAATAATATTTTATATTTATTATAATTTTTACTGTTATTATGTTTTTTTGTTTGGGCTAATAAATGAACTTTTTATGTTTTAAAAATATATTAATAATACTTTGTTTAATTACTTTAACGATTTTTGTAGCGCTTATATAAATGATATTTTTATTTACTTTAATAATTTAGAAAAACACTAAGTATATGTTTAAAAGGTTTTTATTTGCTTTTAAAGCATAGGTTTATAAGCAGATCTTAAAAAGTTAAAATTTTATGTTATAAAAACTAAGTTTTTAAGTTATATTATTAATACTAAAAGCGTTAAAGTTAATTTAAGCAAAGTTAAAGTTGTTTAAAACTAAGAATTATTAATTACTATAAAAAAAATTTAGTTTTTTTTAGGTTTTTATAACTTTTACTGCAAATTTGTAAAAAAATATAGCAAAATAGCAATTTTTTTAAACTGTTTTATAAAAAAAAACATGCTATTATAATAGACCTGTTATATACTAATATAACAGGTTTGCCCTTGAGGTCTTGATTTGCAGGTAATAATAGAATCTTTAATAGTGGTTCGTTAAAGAGGTTTTTGGAGTACTTTTACTACTATGCATTAATAAAAGTCTTAAGAAATTAAAAGTAATAAATATATTAGTGCTTAGCAGTTATAAAAAATTAATAGCTAAAAAACTAAAACTAAATAAATAACTAAATATAGAAAATATATAATTATATAAACAAAGAAAAAGTAAAAAAAGTAGTAATTCTTTTTAAATTATTGCAAGTTTAGTAAACATTAAATTACTGTAAGCTTAGTAAGCCTTAAATTACTGTAAGCTTAGTAAGCTTTAAATTACTGTAAGCTTAGTAAGCTAAGTAAGTTATTATATAACTTTAGCTTTAGCTAGTAAAAAAAAAAGTACAAAATATATATAAAAGCATTAAGCTGCTTTAAAAGCTATTCTTGTGCTAATTTTATAACATTATTTCTTTTTTTTTAAAATTATTATTTTAATAATTTTCCGTAAGTATTTTTCTTTTCTTTTTTTTTTATATATTGTAATGTTAAAACGCATTAAAAAAACCAACTGTTTATTTAAAACAAAGCAAAAACTTATTTTTGCTTTTTTTATTAACTTTACTAGCTATAAAGTTATACCTTGCTTTTGCTGCTTTAATTAATTATTAACGTGCAAAATAACAAATAATATGTTTTGTTATTTTAAATGTATACGTGCTAGTTGTTTTTGCAACAAATTAAAAGTTTTAATTAATTTAATTAATAATATAATTTTTAAATACTGTTGTTTTAAAAAAAAAAAAAAGCAAGCAAAGCAATAGCTATTTTTAGTTTAAAAAAAATTAAAACGAGCTTAAAATAGCTTTAACTTTGTTTTAAGCAAATTAGCTTAGCTTTATATACAAAAACGTTTTTTAAAAGCAAAAAGTATTAAAATAGTTTAGCAAAAGCTTTAGTTCTTAAATAAACTAAATAAAATAAAGTGCATTAAAAAAAAACAAAAAGCGCTAGTAAAAAAGCAAAAACAACAAAAAAAGCAAGCTAAAGCAGCACAAGCTGCTTTATTCAAGTTTAATTAAAATTTCTTAAGCGTTTTTTTTAAAGTTAACTTTTTTTTCTTAGTTTTAAGCAATTAAAATATTAGCAATAAAACTAATTTATAACTACTTTAGTAATCTTTAAATGTTTTTTAAATTTTTAAGTATTATTAGCATATAAGTATTTTTTTTATTTAATAAAATACTTTAAGTTACTATTATTTTAATAAAAATTTAGTATATTTTTAACTTTATAAACATTTTAATTTATTTTTATTTTTAGTTATATTTTAATAAATATTTTAATAAGTGCTAGTTTTAGTAAAAAAATGTAAAAAATAAAGTAGATTTATATATTCTTTAGTAATAATAGTTTATAATTAGTAAATAAAATAACTTCTTTAATTTTAAAAAGGCTAAGTTTTTTAAATTTTAATTTATTGCTTAGTTGTTTTGTTTTAATTTAAAAAATATTAATATTTGCATTTTGTTTTTATTATAGCAAATAAACTTTGTTTTCTTTTTTAAAAGTTAGTCTTTTAGTTTGTTTTTTATTATAATATATTAATATTTATTATTGTAAAAATTAAAAGCATAGTTATAATTTAGCTTATAGCATTTTAATTTTTGTTGTAATAATTTTTGCTTAAAGTGCTATAGTTAAAATAACAAATGTTTTTATTAATGTTTTTTTTTGTTTTTTAATAGTTGCTTGCTATTTATAAACAGCTTTATATAAAGATATATTTATATTTTCGTTTGTTAATATATTATATAAAATCTATACTATTAATAATAGTTTTACTTAATTGTTTTATTAATAGTTAATATAACTTTATAAATATTATTTTAATATTTAGTTTAGTTTTTTTATTTGTTTATTTGTTTATAAGTAATAAGCAGTTAAAAACTTTAGTTTAATACTAATAAATTTAAAAAAACTAGTTTTAAACTTAAAAGTAAACAATTTATTTTAGTTTAAAACAATTTTTTTTAGTAGCTTATGTTTATTTAAATAATAACATATAAAAGCATATATAAATTGTTTAGCTATTATATTTTCTTTAAATAGTAAAAAGTAAGCATACTTAGTAAGTTTATTAATAATAACTTATATTTTATTATATTATATTTTTATAACTAAATTGGTTAATAAAAATAATGCTATAATAAAATCTTAAGCAATAGTATATTATGCTTGTTTAAATATTTATATAAATTATAGCAGTTTATAAAGCTTATATTAAGCTGCTTTAGCTTTATTATAAATATTGCACTTTTTTATAATAGATTTAACTATGTTTTATAGTTTTAAAAAATTGTACTTTTTTTATAATTATTAAACTATTTTTATTGCTTTTTAGTGTTTATATAATAAATGTTTATAAAATTTCTTAATAAACTTATTTTATAAAAATTCTAATAAGTAAACCTTATGTTTATATATTAGCTTGTTATTTTTTAATTTTTTATATTTTTGTAACTATGCTAACTTTTTTAAGTTATAAGCTTATTATAGCTATATATTTATAAAGTTTTTAAGTATAACTTTAATTTTTAAGCTTTTATTTTTTTAAAAATATAATACTTAAATGTTTTTTTTTAAAACTTTAAATCTTTTTTAACTTTGTTAGCTAAATATATTTGCTTAAATGTTTTTTTTTTTTTAATGTAATATATTTTAAAGTTAAACTTAAAGAAAAAAACTATTTAATTTTTATATTATTTAGTAATTTTTTGTATAGTTATAAATTTTGTTAAGTTTTAATAATTTAAATAAATCTTAATTAGCTTTATAGTTTTTATAAAAAATAGTTTTTACTTTTTAAGTGCTATAATAATTATAAGCAGTTTTTTGTTATATATAAAGTATTATAATGCTATGTTTTGTAATGCTTTAAAGTAATAAGCTACTAAGTGCTATTTTTTGTTGTTTTTTAGTTGTTTTAAAACTTTTGTAATTATATTATTTAAAGCATTTATTTTTAGCTTTTTTTTTTTTTATAGATTAAGTAGTTTAACTATAAAATTAAAAATAACTTTTAGTTTTAGTTTTTTAAAAGCTTTTTAAGCTTTCTTTAAAATTAAAAAAGATTTTTTTTTGTATTTTTTCTTTATATACTTTATAAAGTAAAATGCTATTTTTTTAAAGTTTTAAATTAATATTTAAACATAGTTTAAAAATCTTAATGCTTATTATATATTTATAACAATAGCTAAGTTAAATATTTTTTAATTTTGTACTATATTAATTTTTAACTATTAAATTTATATTTGTTTTAAAATAATTATAAATCTTAAAAAGTTGATTTTTTATATATACTATATATACTTTTTTATGTTAAATTATAATTTTGCTTGTTTAAGTGTTTTTAATACTTAAGTTATATATTTTTTATGTTTTTTTAGTGTTTTAAAGTAAATTAAGATATTATTTAAGTAAATAAATATAAACTTATTTAAAAACTTCTGTAAAATCGTTATTATTATATATTAAAAGCTAGCTAATATGTTTTATAGTTTTTATAGCATAATTATATACTTATATAGTTTATATATTGTTTATATAGCAGTTTTTTATTTTTTTTCTTTAGCTATTTTAATAGCATAATATTTATTTAAAATATTAATTATTATAAACTATTTTGCTTAGCTAATGTTTTTTTTTATAATTATTAACAAAATAAAAAAATATTTATTTATAATAATAATTATGTTTAATAATTAGTAATTAACTATTATTTGTTATACTAGTTTTTTTTTTTTATTAATTAGTTGTTTTTTATTTTTTTTTTTAAGTATTAGCACTATAAAGTATTTAGCAAATAACTAAAATTCTTTTAGAAATCCTTTTGCTAGATTTTTTTAAATATATTTTTATAAAGCGTTTGTTTTGTTTAAGCTTATATAATATACTTAATAAAGCTTTAGTTAATATTCTTTTTTAATAAAAATATAATAATCTTATAAATTATGTTTAAGAAGTTCTTTTTTTTTTCTTTTTTTGAATAGTTTATAAAATTTATAATATACTTTTAGTATTTTATTTAAAATTTCTTTTGCAATTTTTTTGATTTTTTTGCTTTATTTTTTACTTTTTTAATTAATAGTTTTTGCTTTTTATTAAATTAAAAAATTGCTAGTTTTTAGCTATAGTATTTCTAAAATAATATTATAATTAAATATATTAGTAATATTTAATATAATTTGTTTTTTATGTTTTTATATAAATATATTAAAAAGTTTAGTTTTTTTAAGTATATAACTATTATTATAACTAAAAGTGCTTTTATTAAATCTTTTAATTTTTTAAGATTTTTGCTTATATTTTTAAGAAATTTTATTTTGTTTTGTTATTTTAAATAAAATTATATTAGCTTATACTTTTAAATTAATTAAAGTATTATATTTTTTTTTTAATATATAAGTTTAACTTCGAATTAATTTTTTTAGTTATTATATTAAACTTTATATAAAGCTTTAGTTTTTTTAGCTATTTACTGCTTTTTTAACAAATGCTTATTTTGTTTTTTAATTTTTTTTTATAAAATATTTAAATGCTTGTTTTATTTTATACTTTAGATATTATTACGCTTTGTTTTGTTTTTGCTTCTAGTTAAGCTTTAAATTGCAGTTTTTAAGCTTTTTTACTTTTAGTAATTATTTTTTAATATAATTATGCTTTAATTAGCTAGTAATATTTATAGCAGTTATTTTTATATTTCTTTAAAATAATATTATAAATATAATTAAAATTCTTTTTAAATGTTATAAATTTTTGTAAATTTTTATAATAAATTATAGTTATAATTAACTATTTTAATTTATAAAAGTTTTATATTTTTATTTTTGCAATTTATTTAAAAAACTAATTATTTTTTAATTTATTAAATAAATATTAATAATAATAATATACTATATAGCAATTTTATAATACTTTATTATGTTTTAAATTTTTTAAGCATAAAATATTATTATTGTTTTTTATTATAGTTTTATTATAATAATAACTTTTAGCAATTAGTTAAATTATTAGCTCTAGTTTTTAAAACATATTAGTTTTTATGCTAACTATTAATGCTTTTTTATTTTATTATATTTAAAGCAGTTTAAGCTATAAAAATACTTTATTTATTTTTATTAGTTTTTTTTTTATAGTATTTTTTATAGCTTTTAATTTTATTTGTTTTTGCTTTAAAGTTTTATAAGTTTTGTTTTTTTAAGTTTATTTAGCAATTAAATGTTTTAGCAGTTTATAATTAGTTTAATAATTATACTATTTATAGTTATAGTTTTATTTTTTTAAATATAATTTTTTTTTAAGCTATATTTTAAGCTTTAATAGTTTAAAGTTTTTATAGTTTTATAAGTTTGCTAATTATATTAATTTATTATTTTTTATTGTTTGCTATTTTTAATTAAACTATTTTTTTAAATTATATATTAAATAACTTTAATTATTTATATAGCAAATATATTTTTTTATAATTTATTTTAATAATTATAAAGCTTTTAAATAATATTTGCATGCTTATTTATTTTAATTTATATAAATAAAGCATTTAAATTTGTTTAGTATAATACTTTTGTTTTAACTTAAAACAATAATTTTATATTTTTGCTTTAAAAACATATTTTTTAAATTGCTTTATTGTTTTTTGTTATTTTAAACTTTTATAACTTATATTTTTTTTTAAGTTAAAAAATCTTTCTTTTTTTATAGCTTTTTTTTTTATTTTTTTCTTAAATCAGCATTATTTTTAAAAGTATTTTTTTTTTTTTGTAGTTATAACATTTAACTTTAAATATATCTTAAAATTATTATTTTTAAACTTTACTAATTTGCTTAAATCTTTATTTAATACTTTTTTAAGTATTTTTTTTTTTGTTTTTTTTAATTTTTTTAGTTTTAAAATATTAGTTAAATAATTATTAATTAATTATAATAGCTATATTAATATACGTATTAATTTTTGCTAGTTTATTTATTTTATATAGTTTATTTTAAATTTAAGTTTTAAGTTTACTATAAAATAAATAAAACAATATAAGCTTAAGTAATCTTAAAATTATTATTAATTATTTAAATTTTATAATATAATTTATTGCTGCTTTTGTTTGTTTTAAGCAATAAAGTGCTTTTTTTATATGTTTTGCTTTTTAAGTATTTTTAAATAATGCTTTTATTTAATTTTTAAACTTAACGTAGTTTTTAAAAATTTTTTTTATTTTTAGCTTAAAGTTAATTAACTTATTAGCTTTTAAAAAATTTTTTAAAATAAGTTAAAACTATTTTAGTACTTTTTTTAACAAAAATTATAAAATAATTATTACTTTTTAGTTTTTTTTTATAATAGTAATAAAGTGCTATTTTAAATAAAGTTTAACATAAATTAAAAAGGCTTTTATATTTATAAATTTATTATAAAGTTTTAAAGTAGTAAGTTTAAAACTTTTAATGTTTAATATTTTTAATATTATAAATAATTTTAATAATAAAAACAATAATAATAATAAAAAGTTAAGTTTTTTATTTTAAGTTATTACTTTAAGTATAGTAATAATAAAAATAAGCATTAAGTTTACTAATAGTAATATTAATATTAATTATAATATAATTATTTGTTTAAAGCTTTAATTTATTATTATAATAACAAGTATTATTGCTGCTTTAATTATTATAATTAGTATTTATGCTAGTTTAAAAGTTATAACGTTTAATATTTAAGTTATTTTTTAAGTTAAAGCAACTAATTTGCTTTATAACGTTAATATTAACGTTAGTTTTTTTTTATTATTACTGCTTAATTTTTTTTTTTTTGTTATTGCTTTTTTTTTAATAAAAATAGCTAATAAAAGTACTAAAGTTTATTGTTTTAGTATATTGCTAGTTTTAAAAGTTTTTAAAATCTTTAAACTTAATTTTTAACTTTTTATTTTTAGTAATATAACTTAAATTTAATTTTATTAATTATTAAATAAAGTTTATTTATGTAATGTTATTTAGCATTTTTATTTTTTAAATATTTCTTTAGTATACTTTTAAAAGTTTATTTTATAAATTGCTTATTACTTAATTTTTTATACTAATATTTGTTTTTATATATTAAGTTTTATTAATTAAAAAGCTATTAAAATATAATAAACTTATTATATACTAATATAATAAGTTTGCTTTTAGGGTTTTAATTTGCAAGTAATAATAAAATCTTTAATAGTAGTTCGTTAAAAAGGTTTTTAAAGTACTTTTATTATTATGCATTAATAAAGGTCTTAAAGAATTAAAAATAATAAATGTATTAATATTTAACAGTTATAAAAAATTAATAGCTAAAAAACTAGAACTAAATAAGTAACTAAATATAAAAAATATATAATTATATAAACAAAAAAAAAGTAAAAAAAGTAGTAACTTTTCTTAAATTACTGCAAGTTTAATAAGCATTAAATTACTGTAAGCTTAATAAGCCTTAAATTACCGTAAACTTAGTAAGCTTTAAATTACTATAAGCTTAATAAGCTAAATAAGTTATTATATAACTTTAGCTTTAGCTAGCAAAAAAAGAGGTGCAAAGTATATATAAAGGCATTAAGCTGCTTTAAAGGCCACTTTTGTGCTAATTTTGTAACAACTATTTAAATAAACAAAAAAATGCGAAAAAGCATTTTAATAGCTAAAAAAAGCTTTAATTTTTATATTTATGCTTAAATATTTTAGCTATAATTTATTAATAAAGGTAAAAACTAACGCATTAAATAAAGTAGCTATTAGCGTACTGTTTTAACGTTATAGTAATACTTAATATTTAATAGCCTTTTATTTTAAAACAATATAAAACGTAAAACTTAACTATAGTATACATAATAAAGAAATGTTAGTAGTAGTGCTAGCTTTGAAAAAATAGCAACTTAAGCTAATTAAAACTTGTAGTAGTTTATTTTTAATAATAATTAATTATTAAGCATTAAAATATTTTAGCAAAAAGTAATATTTTAACTTAAAACAAGCTAAATAAGCTACTTTATTTTTTAAATATAACTTTTTTATTGCTTTTTAGCTTAATAAAAATAATATAGTAGCTAATGCATTATTTTGTAAATAAAAAGACCTTTATATATAACAAAAGAAAAAAAAGGCATATTAATATTTAATGTTGTTTTAATTTATTAATTAGACTTTTATTGCATAAAACAAACAAACTATATATATATTTTTGTTTTGCGTAAAAAAGGTGCTTTAAAAAGTTTAACTAATAGATTATATTTTTAAAAAGAACTATAAAAACTTTAGTATAGCGATTTATTAACAAAAAGCAAACGTTACGCTTAAAAACAACTTATAGAAATTAAAAGATAGTTTTATTATTTATAAAGGTTAACTAATAATTTTTAACTATTTATTTTTGCATACTTAGCTAATTAAAAAAACTTATAAAGGAATGCTTACTATATACTTTAATTAAACTAAAACATAATAGCTAATAGCTTAATGCTATTAGTAGTTTAAGCTAAAAAAAAATTGTAATACTTATATAGCTAATTATATAAGCTATTGTTTAGCGAAAGTATTTTGTAATAAAACTTTTGGAAAACTAAAGCTATTTTTTATTTTTAACTAAGTGTAGTGCTACTTAGTAATTAATTTTCAGCAAATGCTTAAAAACAAACATAGATATAATAATGCTTTTATAATAGTAAACTATTTAAATAAACGCGTGTAAATAATCTTGTGTATAATATATATAACTATAGAAAATGCAGCTAAAATGTATTATAAAGGTTTTTTTAAAGTGTTTAAAATACTTATAATTATTATATTTAATTGTGGACCTTAGTTTATATTTACATTTATAAAAAAATTATGTAAGCTAATAAGCATAAAACATATATTAGCTTTAGTAAGTTATTACAAGTTTATAAAACAAGTAGAAATTATAAATAAATATTTAAATTAGCGCTTATGTTTTTACGTAAGCTATTATTAAAATAACTAGTTTAAAAGATTATTTGTTATAAATTATGCATAAGCTTTTGTTTTTTATGAATTTATAGGATTATTATTTTATAAAATAAAAATGGGGTTTTTTATGCCTTTTTATTTTAATTAAAAGAACTAAATAGCTGCAAAAGAACTTAATAATTTATTTAAGAAAAAAAAAAACTTATAAAAAAAAACGCAAAACAAAGCATAAAAAATTGCTAATTATATAAATATTATAAAGTTATATTTAACTTAAACATAAAATAAAATAACTTAAGCAGCTAACTGTTTAAAATATAATTTAGACTTTAATATAAGCAATTATGTGTTTATTTTTAAAAAACAACAATTATAAAAAATAAATAGGCTTTTTAATAAACTAAACTATTTTATAATATAATAGAAGTTTAAGATCTTGTTTAAAAATAATAACTTTTATATGCTTAAAGTGCTTGCTTTTTAAAGATTAACGAATTGTTATTATGCTAATTGCTTACGTAAATACTTAAATAACCTTTTACTAAAATAAGTATTTAAAAACTTAAAAGAAAAAATAGTTAAACCTAAGGGTAAAAAAGAGTTCGTAGTAAAAAAAGTATAGGCGTTTTAATTACATTATAAAAAACTATAATATTAAATTAATTAAAAAAAATAAAACTTAGATAATAAGTAATATTTTGCTAAAAACTTTAAAAATAGCGCTTAAGCTTTAAAGAACTTTTATAATGCTAACTTTAACTTTGCAAAACTACTAATATAACTAAAAATGTAGTTATAAGCAGCAAAAAATAACTAGTTTAAAAAATTTTATTTTAATAATAATAAAGCAATAATAGCAAAAAAAAAAATAATATAACAAAGAAATCGTAATTAATTAATGAATACTATTAATAAATAAAAAAAAAAGAACAAAACTTACATAAAAATAGTAATATGTAGTAAACTGTTAATTTAGCGGTAAAAAAACTTGCTTAGTAGCATAATAGCATAAAAGCTTTAATTAAAGCTAGCAAGTAAATACCTAAGGTTATTCCTTTTTTAGCTAAAAAGCTGCTAAAAGGTTTGCTGTTTAAAGCGTAAAAATAGCTGTTTTTTTTTTTTCTTTTTTTTACCTTTTTTTTCTTCTTTTTTTTCTTTAAGGGGGAAGTAGTTACAGTATAATAACCAATAGCCTTATAGCCTATTGTTTTAATGTAGCTAAATAAATGTGGCTATACTACAATCCAATGTAGCTAAACTAGTTTATGCATATGCATAAACCACCTATTAGTGCATGGACTACTTATTAGCTACACACACCGTAATTTAGCTACTTAGCTACTTCTTACAAATTACTCTATAGAATAGCTCTTTCTTTTTTTATACTTAGATTTTAATATAATTCTAGCTTTTTGGATAAAGCCCTGTTTTTTGTGATAGCTTAACGTATAACAAACTATTTAAGATTTTTTAGGCTAATAATAGTAAATTTATTGCAATAATTAAAATGTACTTTAAATTAATAAAAAAAGAAAGTTGCGTTTATATAAGTTATATACTTTTTTCTTTTAATTAATAAAATAACTTTAGATTAAAAAAGCAAAAAATAATTATTTAAAATAGCTACTTTGTTTAAAGTTTACAAGTTAATTACTAGTTATAAATGCAGTTTTTTTTTCTTTTATATTTAAACTATAAAAGTAAAGTACGCAAATAAAGTAAGTTTATTAACTTATTTTATTTAACTTTATACGTAAAGCTAATTAAAAATAAAATTAATAGCTTTTTTGTTATAAATGCTTAAAAAATAAAGTTAATTGTTTAACTTGGTTTTTTGTTAATTATTTATTAAAGGTATTTTTATAAGTTTATTTTTAAAAATGTTAATAATACTTTAGTTTTGCTAGATTTTAGGAATTTTGTTAATTAGTTATAAGATTTTTTTTGCTGTTATATTTCTGCTAATATAAATGAAATAGCTAGCTAATAATATAACTTTGTTTTTTTTGTTAGGTTTTTTAATTCTTAAAGTAGAAATAATTTTGCAAATTTTAAGTTTTAGCGCGTTTAGATTTATTATATTGTTTATTTTTTTTAGTAGTTAATTAGCTAATTTTTTAATTATGCTATATACTATATTAGTAATTAAGCTAATAGTTAAAATATTAGCTTATTTAAGCATATTTATTACATTAGTAATATTAGTTATATTAATATAAAGGTTAAAGTTATAGCTAAAAATATATATATTAGTAGCAATTTATTTAAGCATAAAAGTTAAATTAATTAATTTATTTATATAAAACGTATTAAAAAACTTAAAGTTATTAAAGATATAAATGCCTTTATTAGTAATATTTAAGCTAGCGCTAGTAACATTAATAGTTTTAGCGCTAGTATTTTTAAGTATTATGCTAAATAAAGCACTTATAGCTATAATGCTTACAGCTAATATAACTGTTTTTAAACATGCTTTTTAAAATCTTTTTTTAGCTTTACTACTAAAAAATTGCTTTTAAATAGTACTAACATAAGTACCCTTAAGTATAGTTTTAATTTAAAGCAAAAAATTAGCTAAAACTACACTTTTAAAAGTAGTAAACTTAATAAGTATAACTATACTATTTTTATAAAATAGCTTAAATATAAAGTTATAATTAGCAAGCAAAAGTTTATATATAGCTAAAGCTTATATTATAGCATTAAGCTTAAAAAATATTTTGCAAGCTAAAGTAACTTTTTATATATATAAATGCGCACGTAAGTATACCTAAAATGAAATTTTAAAGTTATTTATGTTAGCTATAATTACTTTTGCTTTTTTATAATTAATAATTGTACTTTATAGATTTAAACACTTAATGCTTAGTAAAAAACAAAGTGTTATGTTTTTTTTAACTACTTAAGCTTTTTTTTTAATTTATAAAAGCTTAAAAAATTTATAATTATTATGTTTTAATAAGTAAAGTTTAAACTTAGCTTTTAATGTGTAATAAAAGCAGCTTTTATTAATGCTTTTGATTTTTTTTGCTTGTTAACTTTTTTAATGTTTAATTATATATTTGCAAGTATTAAAAAGCTTACATGTAATAATGCTTTATAATGCATTTATGTTTAAGCATATTTAAACTTTTTTATTATTAGGTTTAATATATGCATTTATTTTAAAATATAAGTATTTAACGCTAAAACATTTTAATAAGTTATTTAAAGTATTAGTAACTAAAGGTGCTTAGCGTATATAAAGTATAATTAGCTTAGCTTTAAATTTAACGCTTTTAATTTTTGCAGAAATGCTTATTTTTAGCTAATATAAAGCTGAGTTTACTTATGATTTGTTTATATTGCAGGTTTTTAAGTAGCAAAACAGCTAATTATAAAAATTAAACAAAGTGTAATAACGCTTGTATATATGCGTTATTAAATCAGTAAATAACTAAAATATAATTTATTTATATAAGCAATTAGTATATTTATAAGCATATTAATTTTTGTTATGTAATAAATTAAAAGTTTTTTTATAATATTTATATATATTATTATAGTTTATTACTATAAAAGCTATACTATTTAAGCTTTTTAAAGAAAAAGAGGTTAAATCTTTAAACTTAAAAAAATAAACTTAAAATTAAAGTTTATAAAATAAGCTCGGTTGCAATTTTTTTTGTGCTTATTATATTTATTTTAATAATGCTTGTAATTATATTTGCGTTTACGTTTTTTTTTCTTTTATAAAAGCTTATTATTGTTGTTTTTACTATTTTTATTAAACTTATCTTTATTTTTCGATTTATACTTATATTTGTTTTTTTAGGACTTATAATTATAACTTTTAAGCAAAGGCAATTAGTATTATATGTATTGCTTTTTTTTTTTATATATGTAAAAAAACATTTTTTTTGCTGCTGCAATAAAAATTAGCTTTACTTTAGCAACTTTAGTTATATATTTAGCTAAAGATTTTTTTTTTAAAAGTATAAAAGTATTGCTTAATGTTTATATTTATATAAGTTTAAATAAAAACTATTATGCTTTGCTAATTATTATTATTTTTAGTTAAGGTTTTTATTACTTTAGTATATTATAGCTTTTTTTAAATAAAAGTTATTATTGCTATGTTTTTTTAAGCTATGTTTTTTAAAGTAAGCTTAGTGCTATTAAATTATTAAGTTGCTTTAAAAGCAAGCATTGCAAATTAAATTATAAGTTCGTTAAGTATTTTGTTTAATTTTTTAGCATAATAGCTTATATGTATAACTAATGTTAACTTATTATTTTATTATATTATTGCAGTACTTTTTAATAAGGTTTAAAACATTTTTAATATTTGCTTTTTATTAAAGTTATAAGTGCTTAAATTCTTAAGAAACAAAGAAATATAATTTATAAAGCAATAAATATTAGTAAAAATTAGTTTATTGCTATTTATAACTATGCTAACATTTTTAAAATTATTTTAATTAGGATTAAAATAGCTAATATTAAAACGTTTTAATTTATTTAATTTACTAATAGTAAATCTAGTTAATTTTTTTTTAAGGGTAGCACTTTAGTTAATATAATTATTTTAACTAAGCAAGCTAACTTTATTTTTGCAAAAAGATTATTTATTGCTTTTATTATTACTATTGTTGTTATTTAAGGAGTTATTATCTAGGTTTAAATTAATATTTATATTTATATTTATGTTTATATGTTTTTTGGTTTTTTTTTTATAACTATTAAAAGCATAATTTCTTGCTTTTTTAAACTACTAGTATATAGTAAAAAATTTAAATAGTTTATTTTAGTTAAAACTATTGTTTTTAAATGCTGCTTTATATATAGTTAATTATGCAAGTATAAAAGTAGTAGCTTTTATATTAAAAATAAAAGTAAAGTTAATTGTTATAAGTAATGCTATTATTATTATTGCATTAGCTGTAATGCTTGCAGTAAACAATATAAAAAGCATAAAAGCTACTATTTAAGCAAAAAGTGCTACTAAAAAAGCCGTTAAATAAGCAGTTTTAATTAATAAACATAGTACTATATTAAAGTTAAACTAAAAAGCAAAAAAACAATTAATGTTTATTAAACTAAAAGTTATTAAGTGTAATAGTTTTTATAGTAGTTTTTAATAAAAATTGCTTGCTAATTTAATAAATATAGCTATTATAAGTATTAAAAATAAAGCTGCTTTGTTTTTATAAAACAATTATAATTTAAAACTAAGTGCATTTATATAAAGTAAAAGCAAAGATAACTAAAGTAAAACTAGTTGTTTTAGTACTAGCTAATGTAGCATTAATGTTTTTAATAGCAATAGTGCTAAATTATTGCAAATATAAAGTATGCAGTTTAAAAGTTCTTTTAATATATTTTTTGTTTAATTATTATTTTTAATAACTTGGTTTATTATTTTTTAAAAATAATTAATTTGCTTACTTAAAGTATTTAAATCTTTAATAAATATTTTATTAGTTTTTAGGAGATTTAGCTTATAATAAACATTTTTGTTTAGTTTTTTCTAGTTTTAAACAATTTAAGCTATTTTTTGATTTTAATTAGCTAACTTATTTGTTAAATATTGCTATGTTTTTTTATTGTTGCTTATTTGCTTTAAGGTTAGCAATAAACTTTCTTTTTAATTAGAAAAAAAAGCATTAGTATTAACATTAGCTGTTTTTTTTAGCAAAAAAGCACTTATGGTTTATAAGTTCTAAGTTCTTTTTTTAAAACAAACTAGCTTAAAAGTAAACATAAAACATAATAATTATAAACTATAAAGTATATATAATATTAGCGGTTAATTTAATAAGTTAGTTAGTTTTTTGCTTTTAGAAAGTTTAAGCGGTTAATTTAGTAAATTAGCTAGTTTTTTGCTTATTTTAGCTAGTTTTAGTGTTAAGTTTTTAATAATAAACTTAGTTTTAAAACTTTTATAGTTTAACAAAATACTTATTTGCGAATTTAAAAGTAAGTTATTAAGATATTTGCTTAGTAAATTGTTTTGTTTATTATTTTAGCTTGCTATTAAGGCTAATAGCAGTAAATAATATAAATTAAAAAATAACATAAGGTATAAAGTATAAATATATAAAGTAGTACTAAGATTTAATGCGTTAAAGTGTGCAAATGTATAAATAAATACAAATTAACATGTTTATAAAACTTAGAAAATTTCTTTAAGTTTAACTAGGTTTATGCTTAATTAAGTTAATATTACTTGCTTATTAGCTGCTTTACTAAATTATTATATAATTTTATAAAGCAAGTAATTTAATTTAAAATTAAAGGTGCAATTAAATATAACGCAGATATAATAAAATTAAGTAAAATATATTAAGTGTTACATGTGTTAAAAAACTTAGTGCAAGCAAAAAATAGCTAAGTATAGTGCAAACTAATGTTTTAAGAACTAAAAGTTATATAATTATAAACGTTAACGCAAAGTTAAATATAGTAATATTTAAGCAATATAACTGTTTAACAAGTATAAAATATATAAAATACTTAGCTAATAAATAAATAATTAATAATTAATAATTAATAATTAACGCTTATAAATAGCATAAATTCTTGCAGATTAACTATAAGTAGCATAAATTTTAGCAGATTAACTTTAATAAAAGTTAAAATAAATGCTAAAAACGCTTTAAATGTTATAAAAACTAATTTAAAAAAAGTAAATAATAAGGTTTATATAATATAAGAGCTAAACTTTATTTATATTACGTAAGCTTGCTAAAAAAGGTTTAAATGTTATAAGAACTAATTTAAATAAAATAATAGTAAACTATGTAAGTAAAAAAGCTATACTATATCCTGCGTATATAATTTGCCGGCAAAAAAAAAAAACTAAAGTATAAAGTTTTAATTACAGGGTTTATTTTACCATTTAGTAAGGTTTACTATAAGTAGTAAAGCAATTAAGCATAAAAAGTATAATGTAAATTAAAAAGAGGAAGCTTTATAAGCAATTACAGTAATAATTGCTTTAAGCATAAAACTTTATATAGCTATTTAGCTAAGCTACTATAGCTACAGTAAAAATACTACTATAGCTAAACCTTATAAATATAAAGTCCTTTTTCTAGTTTGTATTATTTGCTTAAATTTTTATTTAATACTTTTTTAAGTATTTTTTTTTGTTTTTTTTAGTTTTTTTAGTTTTAAAGTACTAATTAAATAATTATTAATTAATTATAATAGC
>MU400601.1:107444-177158 GCA_022578965.1 Xylaria sp. FL1777 | reverse complement strand
TTAAATTTTATTTAAATATTAGCTTTTTAAAAACGTTATTAAACTTTAAAGTTTTTTAATATATTAATTATTTTATATATTTATAGCTTTAACTAATTATTAATTATAGTTTGCAATAAAAGCTATTTTTTTAAAAACTAATAAAAATTATAGCTTTAATTATAATTATAATATTAATATTTTTATATATTTATTATAACTTATTACTAATATATAAAATTAGATTTTTTATTTAAGTTATTACTTTTATAATTAAAATTATTTTTAAAATTAAAAGCAATAAAAGTAGTATTAAAAAAATTAATTAATTTAAATATAAAAAGTAATATAAATACTAATATAATAAACTATATAAGCAAGCAAAATAATTGCAAAAAAAACAATAGTAAAAAAAACAATATTTTAGTTAAAAAATTTATAATATACAATATAACAAAAACCAAACATTAAAAAAATATAAAAAAAATATAACTATATATTGAAGTAAAGTAAAGTGGCTAAATGAGCTAACTAGCTAGTTAAAGTAAGTTTAGGCTAAGTTATATAGTAAGAATAAGAGTATAAGTATTGCGCTAGATTTCGAAGTATAAACTAAACAATTATGCACAAAAAGATGGAAATTAGCTATGGTTGCTTTATTTGTATTATTAGATAGCCTTTTAATTAATTGTTTAATTCCTTAATTTATATATGGCCTAATTGCTTAAATGCATAAGTTATAACTTATTTTTTTGCAATTAAAGTATTATAGTAAATCTTACGCAATTATATTGCTTTATTTTATTAGTATTTTTAGTAAAGCCAATCTTTTATTTATTATAGATAATACTACAAAACTAATAAACAAGCAATTTATTATTGCTAACTTATATGTTTAATTTATTCATTTATTAATTGCTATAATTCTTATATGCAAGTTATAATATATTATACTTAGCTGCTTTAACTAATAATAAGCAAAGCTTGCTTAATGCAAGCAATTTAGTTATAATTAGTATAAACATTTAAGCTAGTAGCCTTTAATCAATAAAGCTTAAAACAAACATATAAAAATATTAAACTGTTTTTTTTAGCTTAGTTTGCAAAGCGTTTTCATTTTTTTTAGCAAAACAACAATCGAATGTTAAAATGCTAGTATAATCTTTAGGATAGCAAAGCTAAAAAACTGTTTATTAAAAGCCTTTAAAGGCCTAAAAAAAAAAGATTTTCGTTAAAAAGCTAGTGCTTTATAAAGAAAAAAGCATAATTGCCTTTAGAAAAACAAAAAAAAAACAAAAAACAGGCTTAAAAGTAAGTAAGAATTGCTAAAACTCCTAAAAAGCTATAATGCAAGCAAATTTAACGCTTATTTATACTAAATAAGTTTAAGTCTACGCATTAATATATAAGGCTTTTAATAATCAAAAATATACTTTGTTCTTTAAGCTAATATAGTTTTTTATTAAAAAACAAAAAGCAAGGTTTTTTAAGTATAAGCTGGCTATTGCTTAAAAACTTTGCGCAAAACGTAACTATTGCTTTTTTATAGCGCTTATTATTAAATAAAAAAGCTTTAAAAAAAAAAAAAAAGCATGCTACTTTTACAAATAAAAAGCTATAAAAAAATAAAGCTTGCTTAATAAAACTTACGTAAAGCAAAGCAAACTAAACTAAAAAACAAAAAAACTAAATGCTACAAAGCACACAAAAAAATAAAAGCGCACAAAAAACAAAAATATAAAAGCATTTAAAGAAAAACTCGAAAAGCTATAAAAAACAAGCTAGCAGTTCTTATAAATGCAAACAAAAAAGATCGTTAGGTTTTCTAAAAAAAAAATCCAAAAAAACAGCACAAAAGAACCTAAATACTTAAAATACCTAAAAACTTCTAGCACTTTATACCTTCTTTTTTTTCAAACTTACACTTTTACTTAGCTTACTTTTAGCATTTTTTGCAGCTTACTTTCCTTATTACTTTTATACAAACTTTACTTCGATTTATTATATAGCTTAAAAATCTAAAAACTATAGCTTAATTAAGTAATCTAGCTATAAAAAATTGTTAGATCTTTTTACTTTAATATATAAAAAACATTAAAATTACTTATAAACAAAAAAAATAAAAATAACTAGCTTATTATTTCTAAAAAATATTAAAGCAACTTTATTTAGCTTAAGCTATTTTAATAATAAGCATAATGCTAAAATTAAGCTATTATTTATGCTTTTTAACCCAAGGTTAAACTAGCATTTGCTGTTTAATAAGTTAAAAATAAACAAATAGTTAAACAATTTAAATGCTTCTTTTTATATAAAGCGTTTTAAAAACATTAATAAAATTAAACAGGTTTTCGTTTATTGTAATACTTTTTAAACAAAAAAAATAGTAAAAATAATACTAAAAGATTATCTGTTATAAACTAAAGCTTATAAACTGCTTAAACAAAAGTTTAAGCTTTAAAACTCTAAGTAAAATAAGTCTGCTATTATTATATTACAAGATTTTAAAGCTTGCTTAAAAGCTATATACTTTACTAATCTTAAAACTTACTTCTTTTAGTATTAAGTATATACTAAGAATATTAAGGCCTAAAAAAATTACTATTTTAATTTTTAACTTACTTAAAGTTTGCTTAAAAAACTAAATCAAAATACTATTAATAAAATAATAAAGTTTTTTAAGAAGTTATATAATAATTTAAACAAAATATTTTATAAAAACCTTTATAAAACACTAAACAACTAAATTAATAAAGAATTTAAGCTAGATTTTTACTCTAAAAAAACAAAAAAAGCATATAAAACATAAAAAAAAGTTAATTATTTATATAATTATAATTTTAATAAGCTTTTATATACTGCTATTAATACTGCTAAGCTAGCTATTAACATAACTATACTAGCTATTAAAACAGTTATTATTAAAGAACAGCAAATAAAATTAGCTTAATACTTTATTTATAACTAAAACATAAATAATATTACTAAGCAAATATAGCAGTTAAAATTAAAACAAAGAAATATAGCAATTATAAAAAAAAAACTAAAAAAAATGCTAAAAAAATTACAAAATTAGTATGTTTAGCTAGTTAATTAAAAACTATAAGTACTACAATATTACAAAATTAATATAAACTTATTAAAAAAACAAATGTTTAACATTAATGTTATAACTTCTAAATATTTATAAAAAAGTAAATATAACTCTAAAAAACAAAAATAAAGCAAACAATTGTTTAATTCTTTACAACAAATAAAGTTAAACAATCTTTATTTAGCAAAAAGAACTATTTATTAAAAATATGGTATAAATAATTACTATGTTTATAAATGTAGCTTTACCTATAAATTAGAAAAAAAAAACATTATATACTAAAACTCTAAATAGTGCTTAAAAAAGCTAAAATCTCTTGTAAGCCTTAAATGCATAAAGGTTTCCTTTAAAGTTATAAAGATTAGCAAAAATAAAAGAAAAATTCTTAATACTACAATAAAATAGATATATAACTTTGTTTTAAGCAATAATAAACTGCTTAAGCAAAAAGCTTATTATTAACTGCAAAAAAAAAACCTTATTCTAAATAATAAAGATTTAAATGCTAAAATAAAAAGCAAACAAAAAAATCAAAAAAAAAAGAAACTTTATTAGCTAAATAACAAGCAGCTAAACTAATTTTCGAAAAGAAAAACTAATAATTAAACTAGTACGCTTTATAAAATAAAACTAATAAAAGCCTGCAATATTAAAAAAAACAACTTAATAAACAGCAAGCTAAATAATAGCTTTATTGCAACTAATTAAAACTTTATATAAAGTATTTTCTATAATGCAAACAGCACTAAAGTTTTGCAGAGCTATATATTAAGCAAAGAAATCAGCATAAATATATTTTAAGCTAATTATTATAAGCCTTTATTTAAAAAAGCTACTTTTTATTAAACAAAAAGTAAAAAAAAACCTAAAAAACAAAAAAAAAAGCCTTTTATAAGTTAAACAATTAAAAAGATTTATTTAAATAATAACAAGTTTTTTACTTAGCTTAACACTAAAAATATACAAATAAACAATAATTCCTACAAGCAAAGTACTTTATTAAAACTAAAAAGCTTTAATTATTAAAAGCCCTAAAAAATCTAAAAAGCAAAACCTACAAAAAAAAGCTTAAAATTTAAAAAAATATAAGCTAAAAAGTCTAAAGACTTTTTAAACAAAAAAACAAATGTTATTTTTAAGAACTTTATACTAAAAGTTCCAAAGTACTTTAGTGTTTTTATTTAAATAATTGCTTAAACAAAAGCTAAGTTATATTTTAAAGCAGCAAAAATGCTTAAGCTAATGCTAAAAACAATATTACTACTTCTAAATAACCTTAGCAAAAGCTTAAATTAAAGAATTAAATTAAACATGCTACGTTTTATTTTAAAAAAAAAAAATAATAAGTTAAAATATAAAGCCTAACTAGAAACTTTATTATAAAAAATTTTAATTTAAATAAACATAAAGAATGCTTTTTTTTATAAAAGCATAAACTTTTTAAAAAACAATATAAAATCTTAATAGCTAACAATTAAAAAAGCACAAAAAAGTTCTTAGCTAATATTACAATTAGCTAGTTAGCTTAATAAACATAAATTACCTAGTAGCACTCATAAAACTAGCTTTTTATTAAACTATTTAATAACACAAATAAATAAAAGAATAAAATATAATAGTTTTATTGTGTATACTTATATGCTTTAACTTAGCTTTATAGCTGCTTTTTTAAAAAAGCAACGCTATAAAATAATAAAGATTTTTCGCAATTAAAACCAATAAAATAATCAAATAATGTTATTTTTTGCTTATATTGCTTTAAATCTTTAAACGTTAAAAAACAAGCTAAAATTCAATAAAATGCTTTTTAAAATTTTAAACTAATATAATACTATATATTTGTTATCTAAAAATAACCTAAAAAAGCAAAAGTTACTAATTATTATACTTATGCTGCCTTTAAAAAAAGTAGTATTTTTAGCTAAACTTTGGCCTAGTGCTAATTTTACGCCAGTAGCGCTAAAAGAAAAAAATAGGCTTAAAAAGCTAACGCAACTAGTATTAATAGTTTTAAAAAGCATTAACTAAACTTTTAACTTCTTTAAAATAAAGATTTATAAAAAACATAATAATTATACTAGTAGTAGCAGCTTAAACTTATTTAAAAAAACATTAAAATATAAGTTTTATAATAAAGAAAACCTAGGCTTAACAAATTACTTTAACTAGAAATACTTAAGCTTTTTAAATTTGTGCTTTATATTAGCTTTACTATTAAGAACGCAAAGTATTTTAGCTATATCTTTAGGCGTTATAAAGCTAAAAAAATATATATAGCTTTGCTTAAAGCTTACTGTAAAAATAGAAAACAAGATTTATAAAAGGAATATTACTAGGATTATTAATTTTAAAGCGTAGTTTAGCATTATTATAGATTTATTTATTAATAAAAATAGCTTTGTTACTAGAAATACAAATATAACCTAAAAAAGATTTAACCGAACTAGCAATTCTATTAAATATATAAAATGCTTAAAAACTACTATTTAAATAAGTAAAAAATTACTGCTTTTTTTGCTATATATAATTAGCAAAAAACAAGCTATTTACTTTTTATTACTAAAGATAAACTTTATTATAAAGTTTTAAATAAGTTTATATTTCTAAAGCTATTATATAATAGCTAATATAATACTTAAAACAAGCTAAATTATTATACTAATAATAAACTATATTAAAAAACCAAGTTTAAAAGCTTAAAAATGTTAGCAACTAAAAAACTAATGTATATTTGCTAAACTATTAGCTTAGCAAATAAGCTACAAAAGGCATAAAAATACTGGACCTTAAATAAAGAATCCAATAATTAACAAAAAAAAGCAAAAAAAAAATTAAAAAAACATAGTTTAAAAAAATATACAAGTGCAAACTTTTAAAAAAATCAAAACTTATATAATAATATAACGTTAGCAGCTTTTCTAATTTCTTTTATACAAAATATCAAACTTTTTAAGAATTTAAAAATATAAAACAATAAAAAAGTCCGCGCTATTTTTAATAATAATCAACTACTTGAAATACTTTTAGTTGTAATAAAAAAAACGCTAAAGCAAAAAAATGCTAAAAAATTAACAATTATAAAAACTAAAAATCCTGCATATAAATCAGAAAGCAAGTATAACTTAATTATAACTTTAACCTAAGCATTATTAACTCTTTAAGCCCTAAAAACTAACAAATTAATAAAAAGTAAAACAATAATTTTAAATATAATATATAAAACAAAAAATAAAAAGATCTATTCTAAAGATAATATACTATTTAATAGCACTATTTTACCTAGATCTTATAAGTAAAAAAAGCAAGCTTTAAAAAAAACAAGCTATTATTTAAAAAATCTTGCGCTATTTTAACAAAATAGCATTTATTAAAACATATATTTATGTTTTAGTACTACTTCTAAAAGCACTTAATTAACTACTAAACAACTAGCTGTTTTTTTAAAAAAGCTTTATATAATTAACCTTACTTAGCAAAAAGCAGCATTACTAACTAAAATATAATATTGCAAAAAAATAGCACTTTTTTAAGACTTTTTTAAAATAAGAAAAATATATAATAAGATCTTTCCTTTTTATAAAATTAAAACAGTTCTTTATAAAACATAACAAGTTTGCAGCATTTTAATCTTTAAACCCTTAAAAAATATTACTATAAAGGTTTTAAAAACTTAACTTAAGCATAGCGTTTTTAAAAAAGCCTATAGTTTATATTACAACGCTTAGTTTCTAGTGCAAAAAAAAAATAAAAAGGTTTAATTAATTAATTTAGCTATAAAAATAAACGCAGTTATTATACATAATACTAATCTTTTTTAAAACTATAATAAGTTTTTTAAAAAGTTTATAATATATAAAATAATTTTTGTAGTTAATTTATTTTTAAAATATAATTAAATATTACTTTTTATTTTTAGTTAAGCAATAACTGCTTTTTTTATACTAATAAGCTTTCTTTAAATAACTACTTTTTTATAAAAAGCAACAAATTTAGTAGCTTAATTTCTAAAAGTATTATTAAAAGTTTTATATAATATATTACTAATAAAGTGCAAACTTTTCTTTAATAACGTAGTAGTTAAAAGACTTATTACTAAGTATAATAATCGTAAAGTTGCTTTAAGAATTAAGCAGTTTATATTAAAGCATCTTAAAAATTTTAATGTTATGCTGTTTAATTTTAAGCTAGCTAAAATTATAGCTAACGTACTTAAAAACAAATAAGCAAAATAAACAACTAAAATAGTTAGCTATATATGTAATACTAATAGCAAAAGCCCAGTAAAAACAAAAATAATAAAAATTTTTAAGTAAAAGACTTGCAAAAATATTACAAAAGTACAGTTTTTTTTAAAAATAACAGTATACTACTAAATATAAATACAAAGGTATGCTATAATTACAAAACTATTAACGGTTTTATTACAAAAAAATAAGCCGTTTTGCTTTAAAAAACCGCAAAAAAAAGCCATAAAAAAGCTTTAAAAAGCTATTATAATAGCCCTTATTTTTATCACTTTTAATTATACAAAAGAACTTATTTAGCTAAAGGTAAATGCTTTTAAAACTAGCTAAAGCGCTATTTTATGCTAAAAAGTTAATAAAGCTATTAAACTAGCAAAATATAAGTTTAAAACATAAAAAGGCCTTAAAAAAAGATATAATGCTATAAAGCTAAAAAAGCTTACTATTATTAAAACCCTTTAAAAGTTATAAAACTATTTCTATAAAATTACATTTTATCTAAAAATTAATACAAAAGTTTTTATAGCACAACTAAATAATAAATTTTTAGCATTGCTAAATGCTTAATTAACAAAATAAATAATATATATAAAGACTTTTAATTTTATATTTTACTATATACTAAAAAAAAAACACATAGCTACTAATAAGCTTTTTAAAAAACCTCTTAAGCCATTAAATAAGTTAAATAATCATTAAAAAAAAAATATAAAAGATTTTATTAATTTTTAACTATATATAATAGCTATTACTATTGCATATAAGAAATCAGGCAATTAACTAGTTAAAAGCTTAATATACTAAAAAACAAAACTTTTGCTATACTTAAAAAAAAACTAAAGCAAAAAAAGTAAGCAAATTATTAAGTATTTTATTTTTAAGCAAGTTTTAAAGGAACTTATAACAGAAAAAAAGCAAAGTTACTTTAAAAAAGAAGCTTTTAAATTTTTTGTTAATAAGTCCATCTTTTAAAAAAAAGCAAAATCTAAAAAAATGCCAAAAAAAGTCATTAATAATAAAAAAACCCAAAAAGCTTTCATTAAGGAAAACTATAAAAAAATAACATATAAAAGCTAAATATTTACAACTTAACGAATAACTTAAAAATACTACTAAAAAGGCCTTTATTAAAACGTTTATATTATAATTGCTAGTTGCTTTAATTACTAAAAATCTACTAATAACAAAAGAACTAAAAAATACTGTTTTAATTACCTTTTAAATTCTTTAGTTTTTTAAGTTATAAATATGCAAACTATACTATTAAGCAACAAATTTAAAGCTATTATAAAAGCAAAATACAAAATAATAACTTATTTAAAAGCTAAACTTTTAAAACATATGGATTTTTTAAGAATATTTAAATTTATTAAGAAAAAAATCATGTTTTAGCACAAAATCTTTATAAAGATTAAGTATAATAATAGCTTTAAATTTAAAAAAGAAATAAAAAACGCAGTAAATATTTTAAGCTATAAAATAAACTATAGCTTAGTTTATTATCTTTAAGCTTAAAGCTTTATTAAAAAAAGCTATAAGCTAATAAAAAAAAGCTTTATATAAATAATAAATAAAACTAAAAAAAATTAGCTAAAATATTTAAACTTAGTAATATAAGCAAATTGCATTTTTATGCGCTACTATAGCTACAGCTTATATAAGCTAATATATAAAAAAATGCTAATTCTGCTAATAGAAAATATAATACTAACATAAAAAATAATTAAGTAATAAAATATTGCTTTTTATAAAGATTTTATTAAAGCTAAAGTTAAGCAGTTAAAACGCTACAACTAAAATATTATAAAAGTTAAAGCAATTATAACTAAGAAAAAAAAATTAGCTATAAAAGCTAAATCTTAAAAAAACGCTTATAAAATTAAGCAACTATTTAAAAAGGGCTTTTTTGTTCTTTTTTATAATATTATGCTTTTAATAAATAAGTCTAACAATAAAAAGCTGCTATATAAATAAATTAGCTTTTATAAAGTTAAAAAAAATATTAATTATAAGCAATACTAATTAGCAAAACTAACTAGTAAAAAATTAAAAAGATTATTTCTTTCTAAAAAATTAAAGCAATTTATATAAAATAACTAAAAGTACTAAAAACTAAAGAATTTTAACTTTAATATATAAACTACTAGTACTGCAGCTATTTATTAAAAACTAAACTAAAACAATAAAACTTTTAATAATTAAAGCTATAGTAGTTAAGCTGCAAAAAATAAAAAAAATATAATAAGTTATAAAGGCCTTTTAAATTTATAAAAACTACAGCATAACTTTTAGCGCTTTAAACATCTTAAGTATTAAAAAATATAATAGCTTACTTTATTCTTTTAGCTACTATACTACAAAGCGCCTTAAAAAGTAATAACTAATAAAAGCTAAAGCAATAAAATTTTCTTTTTTTACTTTTTGTTTTTTTATTAATTGTTTTGTTTTTTATTTTTATTAATTATATAAGTTTATATAATTAAGTTATAATGCATAAAACCATTTTTTCTTGCTTAAAACTAAGCGCGTTTTTTATAGCTTTTTTTTTATTAATTTTACATTTGTTAATTTTATAGCAGCTAGTTTGTTAGCACTTTTTTTATTATTACGCTAAAAACATAAGTTTTTATTTTATTTTAACGTTTTTTAAATAGCTAAGCAGCTTAGTCCTAGTATAAATTATTATTGCTTTTTTTTAGAAATGCATAAAAATAAAAAAAACAAAAATAAGAACTGTTTATTAGTTTTAACTACTTAAGTTTATTTTATTGCATTAACGCTTGTACATAAGTTTTTTTACTTTTGATTGCTTTATTACCTTTATTTAAAATTAAACAGCTTTTTTTGCTTCTAGTTTAAACTATTTAATACTTAATAAAAACTTTAGAACTACTAAAAGGCAAAAAACATTATTACTACACCTTAAAAAGTTACCGGTTTATACTTTACGCGCTTAAACTACTAGCAATAACCTAAAGCTACTATTAAGCAATAATAAACATTTAATAAAACAGCAAATATTTAAACAAAGTTTAAAGCAAGCTTAATAAAAACAAAACTTTGCTATAAAAAATTAAGCAGGATTATTTAATTATATAGAGCTAAAAAAATAAAAACTAAAAGAAAAACAAAAAAAAATTTAACAATTTAGTATTAATAATTCCTATTTTATATATTCTTAATTTTCTTGTTATAAAAGTTTTATATATTTGCTTTTATAAATATTGCAACTTAACTTCTTATATAATAACTATTCTTTTTTTATTTATTACGCTTAGAAAAAAATTTACAAGCTATGCAATAAAAAAAAATAATCGCAAATTATATTAAAAAAAACATTGCTATATAAGCAAATTGTTTAATTCTTTTATTTTATTTTACTTTATATAACTTATTTAATTTATTTTTTTAGCTATTTTTTTAAACATTTAAGCGTTATACTAATCTTTTAAGCAATACTAAATTATTGCTTATTAATATTACTTTTAATAAGCTAAGCAACAAAATTAGCTTAAAAAAAACGTTTTAACTTGCGTTTTAATTTAGTTTTTTTTTTAGTTAAACAAACAAAAGTATTTCTAGTTAAAACTATTTGTTCTTTAAAGTTTTTAAACATAAAATCTTTTTTAATTGCTGCAGTTACTATACTAGCTTTAAGATATTTAGCTATATTACTTTTAAACTTATAAAATAAACAGTTTTATAACTAAATAATAAACGCGCAGTTAATATATATATTAAACCTTTATTTTAAAATAATATAGCAAAAAAAAAAAAAATAAAGCCTTATATATTTTTTACTTTTAGCTATTATTAATAACTATTTATAATATTTACAAAGTATAACATTTTATATTTTAAACAGTTATATAAACATAGCTATAAGTTAACAGAAGTTATAAAAGATCTAATATATATATTTGCTTTAAAAACTACTTTTAGTTGCTTTTATATATAATAAGCAAAATTTTAAATGCTTTTGCTTTTTTATCTAGCTAAAGCTAGCTTAAATATATTAATTTGCATAGTATATATAAAAAAAATTATAACTAATTTTTTATTAAATATACTTATTGCTAGCATTACTACTAAAAATTTTAATTTATAAATAGCTTAATGCTTAATTATATAAAACAAAAAAAGTTAGCTAAATAAAAAAAACAAAATCTAAAAAAAAGAAAAGCATATATATTTTGCTATTTATTAGTAAACTTAATTTCTTAAATATTATAAATATAACTATTTACTAGCTAAGCAATATTAATTTTCTAAATATTAATTAACTATTATAATGCTTTTTAATTATTTAGGACTTTATTAATAATGCAAGAATTATTTTTTAAGTATTTAGTTAAGCAAGCATTAATTGTGCTACCTAAAAATAAAGACTTTATAATAAAAGCGTAATCTAAATAATCTAAAAACTTAAGCACTAAAAAAAAAGATTGCAGAAAAAATCTAAGCTTTAAAACTACTTAAAAAAAAACAAATTAAAAAAAAAAATAAGCTTTTTCTTTATACTTATTAAAGCTTAAGTTACTTATTTTACTATTAGTAGCAATAAATATTTAAAAAAAATAAGTTATAAGTATATTAAAAAAAAATTAAAAAGTAATTACTTAGTTAACTAAAACTACTTTATTTGCTTATTTTTTAATTAATACTAGTATAAACATATAAAAAATAATTGTTATAAAAGCATTTAGCAATTAATGATTTATTTTAGCAATAAAATAATTAATTAATAAATTAAAAATAATATAATAAGTTTATAAAAAAAAAATGTACTAGTTTAAAAATATATATTTTAGCTTTCCTTTTATTATATTTGCTTTATTAAACTTTTTATTTATACTTAACTTTGTTATTTTATTTACTTAATAAGTTTTAACTTTTTATATTTAGCATAAATACTTTTAGCATTTATATTTAAAAAATTTTATAATTATTAAAAAGTAATAACTTAAATTAGCAATTAAAAATATTAAACTGCATAAAGCAAGCAGTACTAATATTAATACTTGCACTTTATACCTTTTATATTATTTGCTTTTGCACTTTTAACTTACATTAAAATTTCTAACTTGCTTGCATTTTTTACTAAATTATAAAATATAACAAAAGTATATATACGCTTAAATATTATTAAGAATTACTTTTATTATACGTATATACTTTTAATTATTATATTTCTTATTTTTAAAGAAATTACTAGTACTGCAAATTAACTAAAAATAAAAGCATTCCTTTTTAAAAGTTTTGCAAAGCTAACATTTAATACTAAAGCATATAAGCAACTAGCATAAAAAATAGCAAACTTTAAAAAAAAAGCAAAAAAAAGAAAAAATAAGCATATATATATAAACCTAACTGCTAATTATAAGAAGCTTTTCTTTAAAAACTAATAGCTTTTTAAAAATAGCTTTAAAAAAAAGCCAGTAATTATTAAGAATTTAAAGTACAAAAAATATTTAGCCTGCTAGCTTTTTTTATGAATTAAAGAACTAAATGCAAAAAATGTTTAGCTAAAAAACATATTGCTTTTTTTAGTTAATGTTTTTTTAAAGTCTGTTTTGAAGTTTTATTTTATATAAAAAAAAATAACCTTTATAAAAAATTTGTTTTTTAAAAACCTAAAAAAAAAAAAAAAAGTAGTACTAAGAAAGCACTTTAATTATACGTTCTTTAAAAATAGCAAAACTTGCTAGAACTTATTTTTAGACTTAGTTTAATAAATATAAAAAAAAGCAATATACTTAATATACAAAAGGTATTATAATAAAAAAACGTTAAAATATTAGTGGTTTATATTATACATAATCTTAATAAAAGTTTTTTACACTTTTAACTTGTTGCTTAATAAAAAAGCGCTTAATTTTTAAAAAAAAGCTTTTATAGCATACTTTGCTACATAAAATCGCTTAATAAACGTAAATAAAACGCTATTTTATATGCTTAAACTAAAGATTAAATATTTAAAAGCATTTTTATAAGCTGCAAACTAAATATTAAGATTTATAGCTATAAAAAGTTTTATAATATTAATATAGTACTTATTTAAGATTAAAGAATATTACAAAAATAATAATTTCTGTTTTAATAAGTTTAATGTTACGTTTATAAAAAATCTAATAGTTTTAGTAATAAAGCTAAAACTACATAAAAAATAAAGACCTATAGTATAAAAACTAAATATTTAGCAATTATTGTTTATAAAATCTTTAAAAAAACCGCTATTAAAAAAAGCTTTAAATAATTATTAAAAAAATAATAACATAAAACATTTTAATAAACTAAAGCTTTACAATAAATAAAAGCCGGCTTATTGTTTTTTGCTAAGTAAAGTTCTAAAAACAATACATAAAAATAATAAAAAACAGTAGCTAAAGACTTTTTTTCTAAAACAATAAACAGCTACTAAAAAAACTTACTAATATAAACAAAAATATTTAAATTACTAAAAAAGGCTTACTGTTTATAGCTGCTATAAAAACTTTTATAAAGTAAACATTACAAAATAAAAAATTAAAGCTATTTATATTATAAATATCCTTATAAAGCTAAACGTTAAAAAATAGCTAAATAAACGCAAAATAAAAGCTTTGCTAAATATATTGCTTTAGCTATATATAAATAAAAGAGCTAAAGCTCCAAAAATAAGTATTAAACTTAAGTATAGCTAGTTTATAAAAGATTTTCTTATAAACTAGTAAAACATAAAGTAAGCTGCAATAATTGCTATAACTCTTTAAATAAAATATTTTATAATAAAATATTGCTTAAATAATTATTAAATTACTATTTTTATTAATACTATTTTAAAAGTAGCATATATTTTAAACTTTAAATATATTACTAATAAAAATAACAAATAAGTTTTCTAAAAATTGCAAAAGTATTAAATAATAAAACATTTTAATATAAAAGTTATATTAAGCTATTTTATACTTTTTTGCTTTTATTAGCATAATAATTATATATGCAGGTTTATTAAAGCTTTATATTTATACTATATGTTTTATAATTTAATAAGCTAATATTTAAAAAAAAGTATTAATAATTAAAAAAGTTATAAATAGCTTATTTAATTTTTAAAAGCAAACCTTAAAAAGCATTTTAGCTTTAAGTTATAAAAAAATCTACGTTTATTGCTTTTAATAAACATTAAACCTTATTATTTCTTAAAAAAACTAAAAGCAATTCTTTTTAGATCTAATAAGTTAGCTTTTTTACTATTAAGCGCTAAAAATACACGAAATAAAAAAAAAACGCCAAAAAAAAAACTAAAAGTTAATTGTTTTGTTCTTTTAGTGCCTTTTACTTTAAAGCATAAAAAGAATTCCTAGCAAAAAAAACCAACAATTATACTAAAAAAGTTATATTATAAGCAATATAAAAACATTTTAGCAGTACAAAGTTATTTTACTATAAAAACCTTTATAGATATTTTTTTTCTTAAGTATAGTAAGCTAAATATAAGATTTAACTAAGCTTAATAGTTTAAAAGAAAAAAAATATAGACTTTTTATAAGCACTTTTACAAAAAAAACGCTAGGCATTCCTAAAGGCTTTTGCTTATATATTTAAATACGTAAAAAAGCTAAAATTAGTTTTAACAAAACTATAATGCTTTTATAAGCGCTAAAGCTTAAGCTACTTTTAAACGTAGCAAAAAAAATAAAAAAGAACTTATAAAACTAAATAAACAAGAAAAAATAATATTAACTCCGTTCAAAAAACGCTAATAAAAATAAGAAACTATATAATTATAAGTATTAAAATAAACTAAAAGCAGCTATATCTTAATAAAGAAAAATTAAAGTAAAATAAAGTAGCTAAATAAGCTAACTAACTAGTTAAAATAAGTTTAAGCTAAATTATATAGTAAAAATAAAAGTATAAGTATTACGCTAAATTTTAAAGTATAAATTAAATAATTACGCACAAAAAGATGAAAATTAGCTATAGTTATTTTATTTATATTGTTAAATAGCTCTTTAATTAATCGTTTAATTTTTTAATTTATATATGGTTTAATTGCTTGAATGCGTAAGTTATAACTTATCTTTTTGCAATTAAAGTATTGTAGTAAATCTTGCGCGATTACATTGCTCCATTTTAATATAAAATATAATAATTAATTAATTAAGTATAACTTTAAACAAATTTAAAGTTGCTATATAAATAAATTATAGTTTATTATTTTTTAAATAAAAATATAAACAAAAAAATTAACATAGTTGCTTTAAACTAAAATTCCAAGTTTGTGTTAAAAGAGGTAAAAAAGGTTATAATTAGTAAAGAGATAATATAGCTAAAAAAGTATAAACGCAAGGACTATTTTAGTTTAAAGCACTTAAGATAAATATAAATGTAAAAACTTTGCGCGCTTTACTTACTAAAATAAGTGCATTATAAGAGAACTTATAAGGTAGCTCACCTTAGTTTTTCAAGCAATGCAAATTTTTAGACCTAAAGAATTAATATTAAGACCTAAATTTAAACCTAATTTAATAAACGTTTAGCTTTACTTATTTTTTATAAAAAACAATATAACATAAAATATTTTGTAAACACTAATAAAAATAATAGTTAGTTATGCTTTTAAAAATGTTTTATATTAATAGTTTAAATATAAAGTACATTATAATATAGTAATATTAATAAAAAAAGTATGCTATAATATAGTAATATTAATAAGTAAAATACGCTATAATATAGCAACATTAATTAATTTAGTTGCATACTTGTTTTTTTTAGCTTAGTTTATAGGTAGCCCTTATAAATATATAAGGTTACTTCATACTTTATACAAATACAGGTAAAGTAGAAAAGGACCCGCAGTACCTGTAGGGGGATTGCTGCATTAGGTTTAGATTTAGGTCCCGATATTAATTCTTCAGGTCCGAAAATTCGCATTGCCTTCCAAGGTTCTCTCCAGTAAAGGCCCATTATTTCCCACCCTATTGATTACTATATTCGGCACCAAAACAACAGCTATTCCCCAATACGTGTCTCGTTCGGTGCTATGACGTGCCAGCCGATCTGTGATAGTGGACCTAGCGCGGGTATCGAGTCCGGGGTCTTGGGCTGGTTCATGCTCGTCGGTGATTTCACATGATCTTCCCGTTCGAGAGATTCATGTTGATGAAATCCCTCGGCGCTCGCTTCTCCATAGAACGGCATTTTGTTGGCAGCAAGTGTCTGTCGCCTCCCTAGCGTCGCGATTAGCTGCATGATGGATTAAGTGCCTAATGTTGTTTCTTGCATTCGAATAATGGCATTTATCATCTTCCCCATGTAGATCAGACACAGCCGCCCCCCTTCAGTGCCTCCTCGTTCTCGGTCCTCTGCTCCGTTCCTTTTTGTGCGGCCTTATTCAAACAGCTGCAAGTCAGCAAATGAGCAGCTTCTCCAATCTCGACCCCGCCAAATGATGTGCTTCCACGTCTTCCGGCGGTGAAGGCTCTCAAGACTTGGTTCCCTGGTCTTCAGATGAGACAGCCCAATTAAGAAACGCTTCGCAATCTAGGCATCTTAAACAAGCTTGAAGCCCTGTTTGCCACCCACCCGCCTCCTCTCTCCTGCACCACTTATCTTGCCCCGGGCAACGCTAAGTGGAAGACTACTTATGAGCAATCATGGTCGGACAACTTTCTGGGACATGATGAGGCGTCCTGAACTCCTGCAGTAATTATTTCGGTATCCTGCTACGGAGCTTTGACCTTGATGAAATGCTAAGGTCCTAGCATGGAAATGAAGCAACGAACTCGCCTTCAGCTACACTTCTAATGCAAGAACTAGGGTGGAACTAATACGGTAGGCCTTTCTATTTTGGACATCCATCTGTGTATCGCTTATGGGATACGTTAGGATACGTTAGTTTTGAACTTGGCACGGCTGTGGCGCAACCATCTCGCCGGCGCACAGCACGACACTGTTCCCGATCATTACTAGGCAGGTTGACACTAATGCGATAAAGACGAGTTAAGCCCTGCGGGTGGCTGCAATAAACGCGCCCAACCCGAAACCCTACAACCAGTAACATCTCACAATGATGGACTTTGGTGAGACATTGGTTCGCCCACTTCGCCTTAGTGTAGATATGCCAGTTAGGACATACGCAGTAGGTACATAATCTATCCTCGTATAATCTCCAGCAGCCCTTTTTCATAACAACCCGTCGGGAGCGAGATTATGATTCGCTATAAACAGAAATTTGAAGACGAACGTCCTGGGACAACAAGCTGACACTCTCGAGGAGAGTGAGCTCGCTTCTACGAGTCTGACATCTCTCAAACAGAATGTCGGTACTTTTAGCTATTCAGCTGATGCAAAGCGAGCTACAGCAAGGGTGGGACCAAACTTGGTGGAGTCGTCAAATCGTCGATCTGGAAGCTTTGGCCGCTTTCAAGGAGTCCTTTAAAAAAAAAGCCACACAAGATTGAGGCTGGTAGCTCGTCCCGGCAGGCTGGGACCACACAACCTATTCTAATGCGACCTTGCCCCAACAGCATAAGCCTGCTTGTTTGAGCAGGATCGTAGAGTGGTATAGCCTTGGAGTTTACCGAGATAAAGCAGAATCCTCCAAGATCTGGCTTCAATTGATACCAATAGTGTACACACCTGGACTGGCTGAGCAATACATACGTTCCGTGGCTGGGCGTATTGTTCGATATCAGAGGGAATATAGTTGCCCTAAATTGGCCGGTCTTCTGTTTGTGATTCCTATACACCAGACACTAGCCTAAAGTATCATATTGTGAAAACGGACACATAAGACAAGGGCCAGGAAAATTGTGTTCTTGGGGCTGAAGTTGCATCTTGGGGGCAGTTAACATTCTCGGCAACCTGCATTCGAACAGGAAGCATCATATATTCCGATTGACGATGTCACATTGTCGAGGGCGGCTTGGAAGAAAGGGCAGCAGGCCGTACTGCCTTGGGAGTGCGTAAGAGGCATCTCTCTCGTGAAGTGTCATCAGGTACCTAACTGCTGAACCTCCAACGAGGCACTTGGACCTTCGGAAAAGGGGACGGCTAATACTCCAGGCCGCTTCTTTCGCATGCTGCAACGCACCGTCACATAGGCAGTGCTTTTACATATAGAGGAAATTTTGGCGAGACTATCGACAGGCTACTACGAATCCTTGCAGATGCCACGGCCGCGTCCGCAGCGGCCCAACATATGATACCTATACCACGATCTTGAGGCTAGGCCGCTTCGACACCATCAGGAACACCGCAGACTTCGAAACGTAGATCCAGATCCCCTCCTGCTCGGCCAATTACCTGTTCAATGAAACGTACCTATAACAACCCCCGCGCCGCCGCTTTCCCAAATTTCAACATATCACCCGAATCTGTCGTTACATTCGGCCTGTGGGCCGCTGTGCTCGGATCCTAACAGTAACATATATATAACTGGGTTGCGTGGTATACTGAGATGCGACGTCTTGGCGTTATCATTATTTGGTCGTTTGTTGGTCGAAGCGGGAATGGTCGGATTTCTCTTTTTGGGCACCATTAAATAAATGGCTTTGCACGGCCCGGAAGACACGAAAATCCCGGCGCGTTGGGTACGCGACGCGCAGGATTGTGCGGGCGCCGGAGACAAAGGCGGGCTCTTGTTATAATTAGGCTGCCCTTAACGAACTTTAGAACTCGAGCTAATCCACCTTTGGATATCTTGAACGCCTGGGCGAGCCGCAGATTTGAGTCCTACATACTGCGTAGGTAGCTCATGTCAGACTCACGTACAGCTAGCTATAAGCACACATACTGTACGCACTAGAGAACACCGCACGCTACAGTATATCCTCAAAACTATAGTCGTCAAGACTCCATTAACCTGCAGTGTTCGTCCCGGTGGGCTTGTATCGGTCCTTCACCTTGGTACGACGCCTTAGTGTAGAAAATATCGTGTAGACCACAAACAGGGAAATGCACGAGTATCACACTGTACAACATGAAAGCCTGTTACTGTCGCAACAAGATCTACCCGACGACGGCTCGTTATCCTCTGTAGTACGACGGCACTGACTGAATTTTTTTTTTCCTCTTCGGCACCGGCCTAAGATCCACCTATACAGGCCGAATTTATGCGTAGGAGTCCGGCTAGGGTCGTGCTGCTTAGTGCAGAGTTACATCTAAACTGGCCGTTGACGCGAAGACTCTGGATACGGGTACAGGGCCAAAGAGTTTAATAGCGGTCTCTCCATCGATTACTTACTTACCTTTACTTTCACTTGCTCGGAACAAGCCTACTGTCCATTTATAATCTGACATTATATATACCAACTGTTGGTCTGTTTGATCAGACGACATACGCCGATCCTATGTAGAAATGCCTTATGCTGTAATCCACTACTAGTGCCTTAACTCCGCATTCAGGATCTATCTAGTGTAGGACCCTCTTCCAATCCAATCCATTACAATGTATTTATCATCTCATTGCATAGCCTGATCAGTTAGTCTCTAGCCGGACAAGGGTCATAGGAATGTAGCTCGGTCAGCTAGCCATGGGTCGTAGACATGACACTTTAGAGGAGGACTAGAATTAATAGGCTTACAGGGTGAACACGGGACCATTTAGCAATATTCCTTCAAGGCAGGACAGTCAGTTACATGTTCATGGTTTCATCACCTCGGGCTTGTTGGTTTGACAGAGCCCGGCCCTATTTAATATGCATTTAGTGCGGCACGTAGTACTGTAGTAAGTGTATACGCAGTATGTCGCAGTATGTACTGACATACCAGTAAATCCATTTTGGTGGGACGGCTGACGTTATTGTATCTGCAAGTCATAATTGAATACCATACTGCGTAAGTGAACAGTGTCCATAGGATATTGCACACTAGGTATTATGTACTAGCACTACCTCCGCATAAGTTTAAGCATAACGCTATCAAGCGTCAAGGCTTTGGCCGCTTGCTGTGATGACGCTAATTCTCGTCGCCCACCCGTTGTAGAAACATGGAAACGCGTTTCTCGTCTACTGTCACATTTTGTAACACAGTTGGGCACGAGACTGGAGTAAAAAAAAGACTGGAGAAGCGGTTCGGCATGGAAGTTTCCACCGTTCATGGATAGCAGGCCATTTTCGATGCACGGTACCCCTATTTGGCAAGACGCCGCGAGACTCTTCGGCCCCTCCCTTCTAGCGTACGAGTACCACTACTTATGTACGTAAGTGTACTTACAGTCAATCAGCGTTTTAGTCTTGAATGGCTTTGTGAAGATTCTATCACAGCATTAGATGTATGAGATAGGGGCAGTACACTTCTCTATTTCTTCAAATCTATTGACGAGCGAATCATAGCTATTTTTAGGTGGATTTCCAGAAGGTGTGCAACCAGGCTGGTCTCAAATAATGACGAGATAGCCGCCGTAGCGCCCCGTACAGTGAAAGTACGACACTCTATCCTTCATCGGCCTCCCTCACTGGCGTAACTTATTACTTAAAGAATTGCTTGCGGAGGAGAAAGAAAAAAAAGATTTTTTTTTTTCATTCCTCTCCTCCTCATCTCTATTACCTCGGTTCCATGACGGCTTAGTTCCACGCCGGTATTATGAAAAGGGAAACACAGGGGGGGAATGAGAGAAAAGAGTCCGCACCTACGGAACGTTTAAATAATGACCTGATGCTGAAGCTCTTGCAACCCAACCCTGCTATAACGGTTTAGCAGAGTTATTAAACGTACTTCACAATACAGTACGTACATATAGAACTCTATCAACACTACAACCAAGATGCTCCTATTCGGCTCTTTCGAGTCAGAGTCACTACGTATACGACTGTTTCAGTGTTTCCTTCGGTGATGCTTTCTCATCCCCACTTGGACATAGAAACTGCCCCTCTCCTTTGCTTGGCATGCTTCAAGATTTGGAAACCCACGCCTCTATCACTTCATACCAGCCTCTCTCATTATCGTCACATTCATCTAACGTGTTGCTTTGTTTCCATACCATTTCGAGTCTAGCGACCAGCTACCATGGTTCTAGGCAGTTAGAATGGAGATAAGAAAGTAAAAGGTCCCCGCTACATTGTACATCATATCATTGTTGCTCGAATACCACCTTAACAACATCTTACAGGATCCGTAATTCGCCGAGGGATGAGGAGCGAGGAACCGAAATCACGCAGAAGCAGGTGGATGCCGAAAACAGTGCATCAAATAGCTCCATAATGTACATTGCATCTCAACATTCTGGTGTCTCGAGTATGCCCCCACAAGCGAGTCGCGAGGATCGAGAACACCATCCGACGGGTAAGGCTGAGTTTGCTGCCGCTATCTGTAATCCGACGAGATACTAGGATTTGCGCCTCAACATCAAGACTACCCCGGCTACACTACTTCTTAGGGATGGCCTTGACTACAGAGTTTATATGCATCTATCTACGCTTTGGTTTGAAACCTTATGACATTCGCTAAAATCTTTTCAAGGTGTTGATATCATACCTTCAGTAAGCCTCTGAGTCTTAGGGGCTGTCTCTCGTAAACTACTTAGTCGATCAGCTCATCTGATCCAGGACCAATGCTCAAACTGTCGCCTTTTCCGGTACGATCAGACCAGGCCAAATGCATGCACCCTGTAGATGAATAGCGTCATGCTAAGGATTCCATGCCTGACCAAGAAAAGGAGAAGAACATCATCATCTATGCTATGAGTTTTTTGTTTTTTGAATACTCGACCGCGCGCGAGTTGCGTACGTAAGTATAAGTTCCATTACTGTATACATCATGTTACTGTTTTGCAAGTTCATCGTCTTGCTAGTCTCGGACAATGACGCTCCCTTCTACCGTCTGCGCAGCTTTCACTCGAGCCAGCATAAATAATATTCTAGACTGATGCATGTTTCGCAAAGTCCTTCTTCCACAGGCGCCGGTTCCCTCTAGGCACAGTCTTAATGCCTCCCCTCCGCGGCTCAACATAGATAACCCGACGTGCCGCGGCACTTTGGGTTGGTTTCTCCCCCGGACCATTATTCTCAGTTTGGTACTCTCCAATAGCAAATTCACTCTTCCCATGCACCTTTGTATCACTATCAGTAAATAGGAGGTTAGGCTTGTCCGGAAATTCGTGTAAAAATATTACACGGTCAGGTGTCCGCGCAGCTTGCCGAAGACTTTCAAACTCCTCGGGATATTGAAAGATAAACGTCTTGTCGGTGTCAAATCTGAAATGAGCAGGTAATCGGCTAGTACCCAGTACGTCTCTCCGATCCTCCCCTAGCCAGATTCGCGCCATGCCTGGTGCTGAAGACATGTAGCAAGCATCAAACGGCATCATGCCGCTGAGGCGTTGTACAAAGCTGACGCTGCCTGCTGGGTCTCGCTGAGCCAGAACCGGACAGAATCCACCCAAGCTTCGCGGTTCCGTTGGCCATACTGCTTCGTTTCCCTGGCCAACCAACGAGGTGCCATCTTCAGAGCATATGGACACATGCATCTCGTAGAATCTAAGCTTGCTTTTGCCGCCAACGATGTTTACATCCATCACTCCTTGAGCCGGGTATTCCGAAACATTCATATTCAACCGCGCCAGGTCAGATTCGAGTATTATGGGAAAAGTCGCGCCACTGTCCAGAAGTGTCCCCAGTCGACATGAGGCATCAGCATCCTGTTCCCGATTCATCTTGTTCTTAAATTTTATTTTATTTGGGGCTGTCTGAGATTTCCCTTTGGATACTTTATCACGTAGGACCTCAAGTTTAAGAGTGACTTGGTAGGTACCAACATGGTACTTATCAATGTCAAATTCCCGGTTGAGACAAATGCCTTTCATCCCCAGAACATCACTCCCGTGACCAGCTAAAGGGGGTTCTTGCCAGAGCCAACCGGGTCCATGCCTAGCAAAGTAACGGTCGAGCCTTTCATATCTGTCGATGCGGAAAGATTGGTAGTTTGGACATTTATCCACGACATGGCCTGCATATATCAACGTGAATTCATGAGAATATGGTATATATCCGGACTCGTATCCGTGGATCGCCGCTCTGACGTTAATCCTCTCGTCCTCGCATCGGCTGCTCTCGAGGACCCATCGCAACAATTCCAAACGTCTAGAAATGCGTTCGCTTTTTTCTCGTTGATCTCTAACGCAATCATTGTTAGCTTAGGAACCTAGCCCCCCCGTTGAGCGAGCCAGCCTACTGGGGCATATTATTCTCTTTGTTATCCGCCATTTCAGCTCTCTCTTGGATTAGTTGATTCAATATCCTCCTATTATGCTCTACTTGATGTGGCGAATGCTCTTCGTGAAATTGTACGATGAATTTCTGTTGTTCGATTTCGCGGTTCTTTTGCTCGATACGGCTCAGGTTTTCGCCTACGCTGCCAATGACTAAAGACTCCCACGGTTTCCTCGGTCGGCTTTCAGGAACTCCAACTGGTAGCTGCAATGATTCCGACTCCCCAGCCTCAGCCGTTACCTCGGTCTGGCCTCCAACTACCTCTGGCGCTTCATCGCTCGGTCTTTTTTTGTTCTTGGATAGAAAACGAGCTCTCCGTCGTTCTCGGGCTCTCCATTCACTCTCGGGCATTCCGAACGACCGGATGGCGCCCCCTCGATGCCTCCCGGACGCATTTTGACCTTCGCTGTCGGAATGTTCCTCGGTCTGACGCCGTCTTTTCTCCGACATAACTATTCAGCAATGTCAAATAAAGCCTGGGGCGATGCTGAAGGTAATTGTGAGCCGTCGGATGAATACTCTAGTATATTCAGCCACCAGTATAGTTGTCAAATTCGAGACAAAGCTAATTCGGCACCTTAGTAAGCTACAAAATCTGCAAACGGTAAATGGATGTATAGTGGTTGTCTCACTTGTACCAACGAGGGTTATGGCCGCATTCTTTGTCCGCAATGCATTGTACAAGTCCAAGAGCAGCCGGTGAAGGAACGCCGCTACCCTCGGAATGTTCGTGTTCCATCCCTGGCAACTATTGAAATCCCTCTGAATGGAGACACGAACCACCGGCCTTGCCTACCACCGACTCGTAGAACCGTGTTACTTCATTTCCTTCACCTTTTTGCTCAGTTGAGCGCCAGGCATTGTGGCTTCTTTACGACCGTTCTCTACCCACAGACATTGCCCTCCGTCAATCAGTTGCATCTGAGTACGATGGCGCCGATGCACCACTCAGACGAGGGGATTGAGCGGGCGCGTCTTCTTCGGCGGCTTGAAGAGCTCTACCGAACCGGTTTTGTGAAAAAGGACGAGTATCAGTCTATGCCCACAGTAGTTGCGGATGCCAGCCTTCAAGGAGGCACAGTCTACAGTCCAAAGGAGTTCGACCCAAGCACCACAATCCCCCGCATCCTTTCCTATCTTCGGGACAATGACGCAGACCGAGATGGCAACTGGAACGCCAATTTCCCGCTCATACGAGGGTATATTGCAGAGGCCAGCCAACAAATGACGGCTGGTGCCCTTGGATACAGCGATCCTAAACTACGCGCTGCCTTAGAAGATGCGCGCGTGATGATCAGCGTTCACCTAGCTTCAGAGAAACGTGACCGGGAAAAAACACCATGGACAACTGATATTCTTCGAGGTCAAACTACGCAGGAGCGTCTCCTAAGTTATCCAGAGGTGTTTCCTCTTCCTGAGCCTAATCGTGCAAAGTCCCAGTATCGCCCAGTGGACCCTATCCCGCGTCCCAAGGATAATTCAACAATTTGGAATACGACTCTCAAGGCCGTTGACCCGACCACGGGGTCATCAGTCTTAGCTGAGGTTGATGAGTATGTTGAGAGCGAGGACAGGTTCTTCCAGGCCGTCCGGAATTTTGTTAAGATTGGCGAGACGAACAACTCCACGTGGAACGACAACAAGTTCATCACCGAAAATAGAGTGTATGAACAATATATAAGACGTGGCATAGCTGAAACCCGTGCCAAAGTGGTCCCTCCATATGATAGTCAAGAGATAGCCAAGGGCCCATCGTTCTATAATAGACGTGGGTGGCAAAGAGCTGCTCTTCAGCAATGCCTTAACCTGTTCACCAGCCACGAGAATCGTGTGATCAACACTCCATGGCGTCGACTCGTCTTGCCATACGAGCCGCCCGCGCCTTTGCCTAAAGATACCGTTTATGTACCACGAGTGGTCGATCCTAAGGATGTAAACGAAAAAGAGAAGGATCCATTTTCGTGGCTCTATTGGTCTTCTAAATATGCGGAGACGGTCGATTGGCTGGCTGATTCCCAGCGTCGACGCTACAACAGTCTGTCTTGGAACGATTTCTCGGTCTCGGCATTACCCGTTAATTTTCGAGGGCCACGTATCTACAGAGGCTTTGCTGTTCATGATCAACACTGGTTAAGAATTGGTGAACAGCTTGAGAATATTGAAAGCTTGCTTCATAGTGCATGGGGCGCAGCGCCTCGCCCTCTCTTGAGAGCTATTCTACGGGACATCGATGCCGGGAGACAGGAGAATACGGGTGGTCCCAACATGAACAACAGCCTACAATTACCAGCTGAGGACGACGATGATATACACGACAGAAAGCGTTATTGGCGCCGGGACATCAAACGCAGACTGGGAATCGATAATATCAAAGACAACACTGATGATGATAACTATAAGCTTGTAGACGACGTTGAAATTTCATGGTTGAAATATTTGTGCGAGCCATCACGCACGCTGGAAATGTGCGATCCATCCAAGCTACCTACCCACAATCTTGCTATTGTATTTGATGCGAAGCTCCAATCATTCTTCAAGAATCTGGAGTTATCGGGTGTACCGGACAGTAGGGAACTCTACCTATGGGGAGAAGATCGCAATGATATCCATGAAGTTATGCATGCCTACGAGCCGAAGCCGCTCACTACGGTACTAGCATATATAAATGGCTGTGCGGAATCGGAATTGAAGCAAGGCGGAGACACAGATCCCAATCCAGAGCATCCTAACTCTTGTTACCAATTTTCCATGGACGAAGCAGAATTCTGTTGCATAGAACTGCAGCAGCTTGGCAGATGCGTGTAAGTTTTAGGTAAAGACGTAACTGGCCGAGGCAGTATGCTAATCAAATCCAGGTTCATACCAGGAAGAGGCGGGAAGCCTGCGAGAGTCGATCGGCCAAGTTACAACGTACATCCCGAAGATCGTGTCATGTGGCGCTACGAAGATTTACAGCATTTACACGAAACCAACGCGGAATATCTGGCTGACATGCTGGATCATTATGACACTGCTTATGGCAACTGGTCTTTATACCATGAGAATAGACCCAGATTCGCTCGCGAGCTAGAATTCATATTGGACCATGCAGGATCGGACTTCTCTCCCGAATTGGAACGCTTGGAAACCCAGGAAAAACATCCAGGGACAGCTACGGCTTCTGCCAAAAGACGGGCGTTCATAGAAGGGTACCTCGTACCAGAAGGGCTATGCCGTGTTGGCAACACACTGGCAGACAGCGCTGACAGTGATCGAGATCCACCCCTTCGAGATGACCTCGCTACCTGGGAAGCAGTCGGGGCTTACCTAAAGAAGTATCACGAGCAAGTCAAAAAGCAGCACAAAGGCGAAACTTATTACTATTCGGGTGAACCATACTATCCACAAACGCCTGAGAGAACTGCTCAATTTTTCCGGAACATAGCTTATCGCATGGGCCGGACGTTGAGATACGTGGACCAAGTTAAGGAGAGATTACAATATCTAGAAAACGGCCCTAAAACAGGAACAATGAAGCCACCTCTAGATCTTTCGGCACATGCCAAAAAGCCACGGCCCGAAAATAACGTTAGTGCGGATCCTGGCCCGACTCTTTCTGTAGTTGAGAAATGGTGGCAGGCAATATCTACGAGTGACTACGATCTTGCTATAGAGAAGTGGAGCACGGCCGTCACAGAAGGTTCTGGCGAGGTGGCACTCATGCCTCCGGACATCAAGGAAGTCCTGGCGAGGGCAGACCCTGATTCAACGTTCCAAAATCCCCTCAAACAGGACCAGGACCCCTTCACCATCATTCGGGAGGGCATCATTGATGACTGTTTTCGGAATCGGCCCACTATGTACCCAGGTCGGCTAAGCGGGTTCAAAGACGAAGAAGACAAAGAATTCCAAGGCTATGAAAGACCTAATCTCTTTGTGTGGGCAACAAAGGACCAAAGACGGTACCAGGCTCAACACACCCGTCAGCACTTCTTTAACATGCAACGATGGCCACCCTCTCGCATCCTTCCACATAGGCTCGACGCCATCCGAGAACGTAAAGACGAAGTACTTAGGACAGATCCCTCACGGCCTGATCAAGCCTATGGCATCTTGACCAATCGACTACCTATCGGAAACGAAAAGCCCCTTTATGCCCACCCTATCATAGATCATCATCACGGCCGTGATCCAGAGGACTGGCACTACCTACAGCCAGATTCACCGAGGCATATCAACCCTGCTCCTTCTGTTTCACTCGATAGTATTTACGGGGATAGTAGCACTGGTAGTAGTAAATCTAGCAAAGCTGGCAATAATACCATCGCCAACAACAAAAACATCATCAGCGTCAACACCGTAACCATCGACCCTGTCAATATCAATCCCTTTAGCGTCAACTTGTTCAACGATAACGCCGGCGGCAGTAGCGGCAACAACACCACCAGCAACAACATGCCGTTGACGGGAAAAAAAGGAACAACGGGGCACAAGGGGACAAGAAGATTGAAGGGAGGTCTCATCCCCTTTAGACGAACCGATGAGAAATTTGCACCTGGGCCAGCAATCTTCCCCATGGGTGATACATTGCTGCAAAAGGTAATGATTAGCAACGAACTTAATAGAGGTAAGTGAGAAAGATATGCTACCGAGCCATAGCTAACTACGCCCACCGTGTTTGATGCTAACACTCCATTTCCAATCAGCACTATACCCGGCACGACCTTTCTACAAGGACCCGTTACTGGGTCTCTCGAGGGTGTGGAAAAAAGTTGCCGGTGGAGAGGTACCACTGATCCCGTTGGTGCCCCCAGTCGCGAGGTCAAATATTCCCCGCAGCAACCCCTCGAAGCGTAAGATGCCCATCGAGTTCTTAAACAGTTCGGCGACGACCAAGAGATTCCGCAGTGATACGTCCGTCCCCCTGCAACCAGGCGGCAGTGGTGGCCAGTTCGCAGCAGCCACAGCGGTGGGCAAGAAAGCCGAAAGCACAGTGAAAGGAGAGCCCTTGACCGAAGTTAACACGGGCGTGAAAGCTGAATACGGTACTGGCCAGACCGATAAAATCAACCTCGGTCAGATCCCTGCAATCCCTGGAAGTGGCAGCACGACGTCACCCCCTTCACTACCTGTATACCCGGAACCCGATAAGAGAGAGGCTAAAAGGCTACTCCTTCAGACTTTCCCTAATCGATATATTTCAACGCGGTCTACTCTGCATAATATGTCCACTTCGGCTTTGATTGCCCTCGAATATGGTATTAACTATCAGTTGGGAAAGAAGACCGGGCTATATACGACTAATAAGGAGCTCGTAAGTCTTCTCCGCTCAGAAGCGTGCGCAGCCATCGCGCCGTACGCAAACTCGAAGGACAACTTCGACATACACTGCTTGAATCTGCTAGCACAAGTATGGGGCGAGACACATGGTTACAAGGTGCAGCTTGGAGTCGTGCACGAAGACGCCGCCCAGGCGATTCAGATGAAAGAAGCTCCGAACAGCGAACTCATCCTTGCTGCGTATCTAGTGGGATCCAAATATGACAAAGCTACGGATAAGTTTGTCGTCTGGGTGCGACTCACAAATGCAGAAGATTTCGAGGCCAAACTTCTAAATCCCTACAACAAGCTGCCGTACAATAACTACCGAGGACTTGTTGACCAGGTATTTACTTAACCGGGCAGAGGACAGGGGCGTTGCAACGGACCAAGATGACGGTGACACGGCCAATCCCAATAATTTCCTTTGTTTTTTTTTTCTAACAATAGTCGTGGATCCACAATCATCATGTTCTTCCCTCTTTCCTTTCTTGTTGGCAGACGCCGTAATCCTTTGTCCTCCCCCAAATAGTGCCACAAATTGACGAATACGGACCCCGCGTGCGTTGCTTCATTCCGCGAGGACCGCTTTCATATATTCTGGCATTCCATATAGATAACAACAAAAAAATTACACCGTTTAGATTAATTGTTGACTCCTTCCGCAATGATTGTGACACAAATGACTGTCAGCCAGATCTCTCAAGGGATTTTGACTACCAGCTTCCCTATACCTCCCTTACCTGTGTACACTTGCTCACACCCCTTCCTGACCGCCGCAATGTCCTCGAGATCTACTAGTCTCCTGACGGCCTTCACCTTGCCCGTCGCGATGAATTCGCCCGCTTGTTCCGCTTCTTCGCGGACACCAAAGTTCCCAGACACTTGGACAGCAAGGATTAGCGATTACTTTCATTAGATCGCCGCTAACGATACTAGGAATGTCGGAAAATGAGGAAATTCTAATCAGAGGCAGAAATATGCAAAATGCATTATTGGGGGAGAGGGGAAATGTGTTAATGAAAACCTCCCACTCACCGAATGTGTACTTGATGTTCGTACCACGCAACTTAAAAGCATAGTACCACTGCGCCACAGTCAGGAGCCAGAAGACCCAGAACGGCGCCGTAGGCAGCATCTCGCGGAGTAGACTCGGGTGCGGCGCGCTGCTGATGGAGATGACGACGCCCTTCTTCGGGTTCACGAGGGGGAAGGTCCCGATGAGGTCCCACTGCGTGTTCAGGACGAAGTCGACGCTGCCGGCCGGTATCACGTCCGTGAGGCGCTTCGTGGTCTTGTAGTCGATGAGCTGGTCCACGAGGCCCGGGAGGTACTGCTCCACGAGCGGGAGCTTCTCCGTCGACACGGTCGAGATCAGCCGGCCGACCCCGTAGTGGTTCTTCAGCAGCTGGATGGCCACCGAGCCGGTGGAGCTGAGAGCCCCCGGCACGAACACCGTCTTGCCCTCTAGGCCGTCCTTGACGCCATTTTCGCGCAGGAGGCGCAGCCCCGTCTCGACGCATTGGTAGGCTGTCACCGTGAGTCCCGGCAGGGAGGCGGCATCCTCGTGAGGTATGGTACTCGGCTTGTGTAGTGTGCAGGCTTCAGGCGACACGGCGTATTGCGACAGGAAAGTATTTTCGGCGAAGAGGTCCATCGGACGTCCAGTAAAGGCCACAGCGTATACCTCGTCGCCCGGCTTGAACTTGGTCACGGCTTTTCCGACAGCTACCACTACGCCAGACTGTACGGATAATTTAACACGACGGGACATGAACAGGAAAGCTGATGACGACTACTCACACCTTCAATTCCCATTCTCAGGGGAAACTTCAACTTTCCGGGCAAGATCTTCGTTGCCCCCGCCGCCCGCTGTGTGTCGCCTGTCTGTACAGCACCCGCGTGTACTCTGATGAGGACCTCATCGGGTTTCTCAATAGTTGGTAATGGGGTGTCAATGACTTCATATTCGGAGGGTTTGCAGTGCTTAGGCGCCACGAGAGAGCGCATAGTCGACGGGAGTTTCGACATGATGGGCTCTTCCGTAGTTGATCGCGAGAGGAAAAAAAAAACAAGTGCCTGCGTACTTCAATATAAACTGGTCGTTTAGGAGAGACTGGAGATTCCTGTTGAACAATGGGAAGAGTTGAGAGAGCAAAGGCTGAGAAACCGGGGGGTTTTAAATATAGGTATTTATATGTACACTCCTGCATCATGAACAAGAAAGAACGTTCTATAGAGCGACTCAAATGTGATTATCAATCCTCCCATCCCGGCTGAACTACGTAGGCTTCGTTGTGATATTCGGCGACGACCTCCGAAGTGTGGGTGCACAGCCGCCGAACCCCCACCGAACGCCGCCGAAACGGCTCCCGACTGGCTGTATACTCTTCGCTTTGTAATCATCACCTAGACTTTGAGAAGGAAATGATCTAGGTAGTGTTTCTTATTTCGTCGAAAGCCTCAGCTATTGTCAAGGCGAAATATTAGGGCATCCTGGTAATTGGTCTTGTCGGCTTCGGGGTATTCTACTTAGTTGTCTCCTGGAACTACGAGTCAACTAGCTACCAACGTATGTAGTACCATCTAGCCTGTGCATTTCCTCTCAATTACTTTCTGGTGTCTAAAGGTTTCTTAAATCTGTGGGGTTTAAAATATAGCATTAACCTGGGGACAAGAGATAAATTCCATTTAGTTAAGGAATGTCTTTCATGCTGCACCCCTCTCTGTAAGTGGTTTGAGATAGAGAACCGACCGCTGCGCTATTGAAGAAGACGGTGATATACCTTATAGGTCGTAAAGGAGACTCTTAATAATGGTTACCAACAACACCACTAGACAGGCAATGGCTATCTTTATCTAAATGTATCAATTGAAGATGCATTGGTTAGATGGTACATACTACTTTGCCAAACAGACGCATTGAAAGGAACGACGGCATACTACGTAGTCCTGGCCCACCTCCAGCTTGAAGCCCTGTCGCTGGCATGATCCCCCTTTTCGTCTAAATAAAGCAATTGAACGGCTTCGGAATATGGGGTCATATCACATGACTCCAAGGAATTCCTGGCTAGAACTATACTGCGTAAATGTACGTACGTGGCAGGTTGCAAAAAATTCCAAGGTTAGCTGATTTGGGGCTTCCCTTTCATAGCTAGGGTCCCTGTGGAGTAGATTAATTAGGCTATCTAGGGAGATGCCTCAGCAAACGACTTCGCGATGCCAATCATTTTTGCTGTGCCTACCTGTATGAAAGCTTGTAACAGGCCAGTTAGCAAACGCACCAAATCTCGTTACCACCTAACCCAGGTCGTGACCCACGATACTACTTAGTACCGGTATTCGTAAGCGCAGTTAGCCGCGACAATGGGTAAGTATTGTAATCTCGCCAACGAGTCTTGTCGATTGGCTTGTCGATTGGCAGACGTTTCTGACCGTACGCAGCATACGCTACACTGTGATGTAGTAGGATACTGCGTATGGTAGAAGCGCCTTGATCCCTAAATCCTCCCTACTTGGTTGGGCTGGCGAGACGCTGACTACACTGCCTATGTATACACTAAGGTTAGCAGTAGTATGCATGAACATCGAACGAACCACGGCCTACCATTTATGTTTGTTTCGTTGGCAACCCCCAAAGACCCCCTAACCAGAACCCCGGTTCACGATGTGCGGATTTAGCCTGGCCAGGGATGGCATGAAACGAACCTGGCTGCAGGAGCATTGCTCCATCGCCCCCAATTCGGACTGGTCGGCCCATCGATTGGCGCGTAATCGCCAAAGAAACGCCGAGCTTCCTCTTTGTCGAGGGAATCTCCTCGCAGAAATCGACTGCTAACGTGACAATCGTGTCGGGCATGTGAGGGACGATTGGACATGGCGATCGACAACCGCGTGGGCTCGGGCGCCACGACTGGCTGCTGTCAGCTCGTATTTTCCTCCTCAGTCCTAGCGTGGCGATGTATACTACAATACCCGGGTATACTGTATACTGTGTATGCATGCATTTGTAGATTCGTAGGGGGCCAGCTAATAAATAACGTTACTTCAAAAGGGCAATGGATCCCTCATCTGTGCTGTCATGGAGTCGACTCATTCATCCATACACTCACTCACTCATTCATTTATTCCTTCGTTATCTCTTTCATTCCTTTCTGTTCTTGGTCGTCTGGAATTAATCGCGTTGTATCAAGCTGGCTTGGGTTTTGACAAAATAGAATGAAGGGATCATCGTCGTCGAGACTCGCCGCTGCGGCGATCGCCTTTGCCCACGCTGGCTCGGCCCTGCAGCTCAACACCGGGGATACTAGCTCCATCAAAACCGCCGCCAGCCAGGTCGCCAAGGGCTTGTACGTCTTCCACAACGAGGCTGCCACGACAGGCCAGTTCAACCAGCCACAGCCATGGTTCTGGTGGCTGTCGGGCTCCGGCTGGACCGGACTCATGGATTACACCGTGTACACGAAAGACACGACGTACAAGGCGGATCTGCTGTCTGCGCTCAGCAAGAATGTCGGTCCTAACTTCGACTTCGTACCTCCCGAGCAGTCCGGCTGGGAGGCGAACGACGACCAGGTAAGAACCTGTCTTTGAATGGACAAGAACTAGCGCTATATAACGCATGGTATCTAACCCCTGTCCCTAGGCGTATTGGGTATATAATGCTCTAACGGCTATGGAGTACGACTTTGACACCTTGCCGGGCGGCCCCTCATGGGATGTCGTCGCCACCAACGCGTTCAACCTCTACGTCGAGCGCTGGAATATAGACAGCACCACCTGCAACGGCGGGCTAAAGTGGCAGTATGATTCCAAGGCAAATGGCTGGACAGTGAGTCTTTTATCCAACTATTTCCTCTCATCAGTGGTAGTTTCTGACGCGGGAAATCTCTTATAGTACAAGAACGCCGTGACGAACGGCGCCTTCTTCCAGACAGCGGCGCGCCTAGCCCGCTACACGGGGAACCAGACGTTCGCAGACTGGGCGGTCAAGGTCTGGGACTGGTCCCGGGCTGTGGGGCTCGTCAGCAACGACTACCACGTCTACGACGGCACGTCGGACGACAAGGGCGCCAACTGCTCCTCGGTGAACCACGACGAGTGGTCCTACAACATCGCCTCCTACCTGCACGGCGCGGCGCACATGTTCAACTTGACCGGGGACCCGGCGTGGGAGGAGCGCGTGCACGGGTTCGTCGACACGGCCGGCGCGACCTTCTTCACGCCGGCCAAGACGGGCATCATGTTCGAGCAGAAGTGCGAGCCGGGCCACGCCTGCACGACGGACCAGACGTCCTTCAAGGCCAGCCTGTCGCGCTGGCTGGGCAAGACGGCGGTGCTCGTGCCCAGCGCCAAGGCGACCATCATGGGCATGCTCGAGAAGAGCGCCGCCGGCGCCGCGCAGAGCTGCGTCGGCCTCGGCAACTCGACCTGCGGCGTCTCGTGGACGACGGGCACCGGCTTCGACGGCCAGTCCGACTTCGGCGTCGAGCTCAGCGCGCTGGAGACGATCCAGAGCCTGCTGGTCTTCGAGGCCCCGTTCGCCGTCGCCGCGCAGAACAATACCGACGCTACTACGCCCAAGAAGGGGGTTACCGGTTCCCCTGCGCAGAGCACCTGCGGGAAGCGAAGGAGACGACACATGAACTAGATGGACCGGGGAGGGGGAGGAATAGGAGATTCAATTGTACATATGGAACCGCGGCATCGCACGTATATATATAAGATTACTCTGATTGAATTGCATTGCATGCTATTCTGGCAAAAAAAAAAAAAAAGATCAGGCGAGAGAACAAAATTGGGGCCATGTATGACGAGGCTGGTTCGGCTATTTGGTTAGTGATAGGTTAATAGCATTACACAAGGAGCGGAAGGGAAAATCCTTGTTTCGAACGGTATTACATTGTTTTCTATAGATGATTCTAGGTCCATGTCTCAGTTACGTCCTCATTCTGTAAACCAAGACGTTTTACTCGCTGTCAGAAGGGACGAGCCGAAAGACCAAAAGCATATAGCACATCGGGCAAACATTCAGCTATGGATTAATAATAATTCCAGCTGTAATTACCGTTATTTCATGAATCCATGTAGAGCTACCCTCCGGTCCAGGTCTTCCAAGGCGACCGGCTGGGGACGCAACCGAGGACAACAAGGTCCCAAGCAACCGGTGATGGATGCCCCGAGATCCACGGCAAAACGTAAGTTTGAATCCCTGTCAACCAATTCGACGACGCAAAACACCATACCTACATGAACAGATACATAAAACAATACCAACACGCCTCGCAACAACACCAGCTCCTTCTAATAGACACGATGGATAATGCAAGCCATGCCCATGAACCTGGTATCACTCACCCGTATAAACAAGGTCCCAATTGTCCATATCCCTTATTCCCATAACACTCTGAATTTTACAAGAACCCTAGTCTTATTGTGTCCGGTAGAACTTCCGGTACAAAAGGTGCAGTAGAAGGTTGACGTTCACCCTCAGGTTGCCCTCGAAGAAATCCATGAACTGGCGTGCCTCAAATTGAGCTTGTAGGAGATCTTCAATTGGGATGACGGCGCTAGCTCCAGGAATCTGGATATGGCCGCGGCTCCCTTCGACATTGAATATGCCTACTTGATCACATGCGATCGTCAAGTTAATGCTGCTCCAGTCGCGTTCTGGTACACCCTGCCATGATACGACCACACCCTTTCCGAATAGAGCGCGTACACTGTACTTGTAAGAACCAAATTTCGGCACCCGGCCGGATCGCTCAAGCTCTCGTTGATGGTTGTATTGTTTGGTGAACGGAAAGAAGTGGCGTTTTCTAGAATATGGATGTTAGTAGGGACTACGACCGAAAAAACAAGGAAGCTTACCCTTGGTTCTTTTGTAGTGTGGCCATGGCCTGCTCGATGTAATCATCGTAGCTCTTTCGCTGTTGTTCAAGGTATTTGGCTTTCTCGTGAAGGTTGCTGAGTGTCAGTCGTACGCCTTCTAGCTCCCGTTGTCGCTGAACCCGTCGGCGGCTCTTGGTTCGGATATCCAACGCAATCGCATTGAGCACGTCTTGATAGTAATTGTGCTTTGTGATGCGCCCCATCTGCTCTAGACGCATAATGTTTTCTAGGGCGTTACGTTTCATATCATAGTACGACATGCGAGTTACGTCAACCATGTTCACGTCTGAGTAGGCCCCTTTCGTGTTACTGCCCGAAGCAAAGTCCTCTCGCAGCAGTGCTTGCCACTTCTGCTCGTCCTCTTGGGTTGGCGGACGGACAAGGATTTCCAGCAAGTTGGCACCCGTCTGAACTCGAATGATGTATAGAATGCACCTCTTCGTTTCCATGAAAAGAGTTTTAACATCCGCTTCGGGGTCATTGACATCATGGAGTTTGGGTGTGAGAAACATCTGTATATCGGAAGACCCTGCGGCGTGCATTTCGTTCTCATTGCTCTTGGCGCTACCTAGATCTTGAAATATCTCATATAGCACGTCACTACGATTAGGGCAGATGCTAGAGATTTCTTGGGCTACTAGGTTGTGAATGGCAAACACATCGCTCATCTTGATATAAAGTGTCGGTCTGTTCTTGGCGTAGAGGTCATTGAATTCGTCTACTCCGAAAGTATGCTCAGCGTCGGCGACTGAAATGAGCCCATGGGTGGTATGTACGAGCCGCTCGATTGACTCGCCCACGAACGCATTAAGAGGCTGGAGGTAAATATTATCGCCCCCAAATGGGCGGCCTGAGGCCACCTGGCCGAGCACTTTGGCGACTTCACTCAAATTCCGCTTCTGAAGTGGGCTAAGAATCTTTTCGATCACACCAACTTGCTCTGGGTTGACGACAGCTGGCTGAAGGTAGAATCGCCAAATCCAATTGCCTACAAGCTGGAGTATATGGTGCTGAGGCTCACGTTTGAACCGGTTGCATAACGCCTCAAAGATCTGTTGGCATACGAAACGTAATCCATATGGCATTCTTGGGAGTAGATCTTCCAAGGCGGCGAGAAATTGGTCACAAATCTCCCTGAGGTCTCGGAGATGGTCGATAAATAATTCGCGTGTCTCTGGGTCTTTGATAGCGAGGTCCCGCGGGATATCTAGAGGGCGCCTGCTAGGCTGACCGGTGCGAAGCTCCTCATTATTGACGGCTGACCGGTAGATCTGCATGGGATCGCTTTCTAGATCTAAAGCAGGGTCCTCAACGATGTTGTCTCGTATCAGTGGACCGAGAAGCTCTCTCAAATACTTCCTATCGCGAGGCGATCGGCTGTAGTTAGTTAAAAGTCTCGACCAGAAAAAGTTGCCTCGGAGATAGTCTTGAACAGAGTTGCAATAATCAACCTCTTCGCGGATCGATTTGGCAATGAGTTTCAGTAGGTAATACTCTTCTCTCGTCTTCTGCGCATATCCAAATAATCCCATGATCAAGTGCTCGATGCGCTTGCACTCTTTCTCGGCAGTGCCTTGTTCCCGGAGCCGTCTAAAAAGCCGTGCAAGGTACTGCGGCTGTGTTTGAAGATTGAAGAAGAGCTGTTGATACGAATCAAGTTTCTTCCTGGAGCTCTTGTTGAGTGCCTTGAGGTCGAACTGGTTTCCAGATGAGATAGAAGCATTGGCAAGAAGACTGGTGGTGTGGCCTCCGTAGTTATTTTGATGCTTGACTACCTCATCCAGCGTGATTTTATTTTTCACCAGGAGCGCGATCTTGATATCTAATTGATCGATATACTGCTCAAGCATCTCGTTCTGTCTAACTTGTTGAACCACCGTCTTTCGTATACGTTCGAATTCCACCTCTTCGTTGAAATCAAAGCCACTATCGTTGAGTAGGTGAACGAAGTTCTTGACGGCACTGACAGGGGGGTTCTTCCCGGTTGTGAGGCTCTTATAAGCTTCTCCCTGAAGCTTGGCACGAACGAAGCTCTGGATTTTGACGACCTTCTGCATATTCTCATTGAAATGCTTCCTCTTGGCCGCAAACCGACGTCTTACGATGAATCCTCGGGTCAATGCTTGCAGCTCAGTGATTGCGTCTTCATGTTCGTCGAGCTCATTCAAGAGGTCGCCAATATTACAGCGTAAAAGCATCGCTCGTGCTAAGGCTTGTAAGGAAATCACTTCTTGCTCGTGAGAATCGAGCTCTTCCAAGAACGAGTGATGTTGCTTCCTAAACAGAAATCCGCGAGCTCTAGCTTGGAGTTCAGTTAAGACTGAGGAATGCATATCGAGGGAGTCGAGGATTGTTGTTATACGTTGACGGGTAATCATGCCACGCGCAAATGCCTGCAAATCAAGGATTGAGGTTTCCTGGGCGTATAAGGCTTCCTTTGTTTGAGCGATTTCCCGGCGGATCGCTGCAGCTCGTATGTGAGACTGCAGATCAAGAATCGAGGCTTCGTGGGTGTGTATGGCTTCATTTTTCTGAGAAATTTCCCGGCGGACTGCTGCGGCCCGTATGTGAGCCTGCAGAGTCCCAATATCTGAACTATGCCGTTGAAGCTGCAATTTGGTAGCTGTGATGTCTCGTCGCAGCAATTGGCCTCGGCTCGCCGCTTGAATTGCAGCCCATTTTGGCCCGAAGCTCTGAAGCGCTTCTTTCTGAAGATGTATCTGGCGTCTCGTCAGCGTCGCTCTGGCAATAGCCTGCAAGCTTGCGACAGTATGAGCTTGTTCTTCCAAAGAATTTAGAACGCTTTCCACCTTCTCCCTTGCCTTCATTCCACGAATCGCAGCTTGGAGTTGTAATACAGGACCAGCCATACTACTAGTTTCCTCCTGTTGCGAATTGAACCGCTTGCGTGCAAGATGACCCCTAACTATGGCCTGAATATTACGCACCGGCCCATCGGCCCGTTTCAATTGAGATTTGGTATCTCGTACCTGATTTCGAGCTTTGATAGCCCGCATCAAACTCTGAAGTTTAATGACATCCTTTTCTCTGGCCTTCCAAACGTGCTCCCTTTGCATCATTTGACGACGAACGAGAAACCCTCTAGCGGCGCTTTGAAGGTCGACGGCAAAGCGCTGCATCTGAAGCCGATAGTCCATTATCTGGCGAGTCCAGTCTCCCCGTATACGCGACTGAAGATCGATAAGCCATTCTTCAGAATCCCACAGCTGCTGCATAACGTTGCCAAGTTGCATTCGAAGCATGGCACCCCGTATCTGCGCTTGAAGATCGGTGATGGCTATTTCGTTCTCGGCTAATTCTCGATCAATTCGTTCTTCTTCTGTTTCTACAGGCTCTGGCGGGGGTACCTCAACGCCAAAGTCGGCGCCCATGTTTCCAAAACTAGGCATATTGACGCCGAGCTTATCAAGCCCCTTCTGCGTGGCTTCTAACTCATGGTGCTCGAATTCTAGTTGGCCCACCAAATTGCCTATTCTGAAGTCTACAATGCCCTTTCTGAAGAGTAGCCAACTGAGCGCATGTATGCAGTAAATAACTTTGGGGATATTCTTTTTCTCGTACAGGTCTATCAACTCGAAGCGAAATAGGTCAGGCATTTCCACCTCGTCAAGGTAGCGGAAAAAGGTTGCAACATTATCCCAATGCCTAGCCTGGAGGCGCGGGTTTCGAAAGATACGGTATCTTCGATTGGGGTTGAGGGCCTCCACAACCTCAGAAAGGGTCACGCCGTCTCTGAGGGCTTCCTCAAGCTCGACAATGGGAGGGATCTGGCGGTGGATGATGTCTTCGATCCATTCCTTGGCCTCGCCGATATGGCAGAGATATTCGTAGGCTTGAATGAATTGGCGTTGCTTGTCCATCCAATTGCGGCCTTCGAAGCCGTATCGATCGCCACGCTGTCCATTCCTCCCGGCGTCAGCGGACCCCATGCGTTGTAGTCTTCGTCGACCCCGCAAGCCCACAACTTGTTGTGCTGGAGAAGTAATGGCAAACTCATCGGATGACGCTTGTTCTGCTAACTTAGATAATGTTCGAAGCTGATTGGTTGAGGAGCGGCCTAATTGCTGTAAATCGGGGGCTGCAAGGGGGGAGTGCACGATAGCATGTTGAGAACTTGCTGTAACCCTGGCGGCATCTGGAAGTATTGAATCTGAGCGTGTTAGAAGCATAGAGGTCGGGCGAGCGTTTGCTGAGAGAGAGATGTGCGTAGGCGATGTTGCCGGCGACGTCCTAGTTTCATAGAGAGAGAGCTTGCCAATGTCGATACTTTGGCCGCGTTCGTGACGCTCACGACGGTCGTGACGGGGAGGGGTGCGAGGTGTAGGTGTAGGCGGAGGCGGAGGCGAGCCGGAGGCGGGTGGTTGTGGGAGAGGCCTCAACGACTGTCGAGCCATGCTGTACATTTTCTCGGGACTCTTGGGTGGCTCATCAAGCGTAGTAGCCCGGTGTCGGATCACGGCTTCACTCTTGCCTCGTTTGTGTCCGAAGGTCGATGGGCCGTGGCCATTGGAGACAACGGAAGAATTGGTGCTGGCGTTGCTGGGGTTGTAGAGGTCAGAGTTGAAGGAAGTGTGCGAGTAGCCAGACGACGCAGACGACGATGTGGTTGATGGCTGGCGGTTCACAAGAGCGGAGTCAACCGTGTATGACTGGCGGAGAGGATGCGGCCGGTACGACATATCGTTTCCTAGCACGAACAGAACAGTCCACTGGATGGTCTTCCTCGGGTGTATCAAATGCTTCGCTAGAGACTAAAGCCTGCATAACAGCGAGTATACAGATAGAGATGACAATCGCTCGTTTGATTCGATATGCCGGTGTTATTGTTCGAGTGTCGTCTTGGTGTTGGATTTGCGACTTAACGATTGTAGGTAGAGGATGCTAGGTACTTTGTGTCCAGGTCTTGCTAGCAAGTGTTGTTGTTATTGGGTGTGCCAGGTCTTCCGAGGGCGAACACCTTCTTTGGGTGTCGGATGCAGATAACGCGCGCTCTCAGCGCACCCATGTGGTGAAATGGGCTATGCAATGGCTGTCGCGTGGGAATGTTAAGACCATTTGCTGAATTTTCTAGAGTGCAATGTGCAGTTTGCGTGCCAGTTCAGCGGACGATCACTAACGATGGACGGGCCCCGGCTAGTAGTGCAGCGCAGAATTCGGAGGAAAGTATTGGGCATCATGGTTCTCCATAACAGGCAGTTTGTTTATTTATTTTCCGAGACAGCGGAGGGGCAACCCGTCAAAGCACCGGCCACTTATCTCTCTACGCATAATGCCCCTCCCCAAGGCAGTACCCAAGCCGCTGTGGGGTTATGCAGTGTACCTACCTATTTAGGTACCTGTACTTACCTAAGGTTACGCGGTAGGTACCTAGTGTACGCCACAATCTTAAATGGTGACCAATTAAGAATTACTGTCAGGCACAATACAGCTCTGCTCGAGGTAGAGTAAGGCCATTGACAGCATTATCGATAAGACAAATTTTCTTGGAGAAGCCCGCCATCGGCCAATCAACTGAGCAGTGTCGTCCTAGCCTAGCCTGTAGCTTGCCCCGCCGTGCTTTGATATTTTTAAAAATCCAGTGCACGTCGGCCCGCATCGTGTCTTTCTTCCTTTTTTTCTCTTGGGAAGAAGATCACTCTCAATTGCGTCGACCTGGTTAATCGCTTGATTCTCCACGCCTTGTCGTCCATCTTCGACCTCGCTGCTTATCGAGCTTCTACCATTGTTCACTCATTATCTCGAATAAGTTACGCCACGATGCCTGCCACCAACGGTCAATCTCTTGTCGTCAACGGCAAATCTGACTTTTTGGACCACACCAAGGCTGTCGAGCTCCTCGAGGAATATGAGTCCCGAGATGGACTCTCTCTCACTGAGTTAATGGATACCAAGACCCGTGGCGGCTTGACGTACAATGACTTTCTCATCCTGCCTGGCTACATTGGTTTCCCTGCCTCCGAGGTCTCTCTTGATTCCCCAATCACCAGGAATATTAGCTTGAAGACTCCCTTCGTTTCTTCGCCGATGGACACTGTCACCGAACATGAAATGGCCATCCATATGGCCCTGCAGGGTGGTTTAGGTGTCATTCATCACAACTGCTCCCCCGAGGCTCAGGCAGAGATGGTCAGGAAGGTCAAGAGGTATGAGAATGGCTTCATCAACGACCCCATCGTCATTAGTCAGGGTACCACCGTCGGTGAGGCCAAGGCCTTGAAGGAGAAATGGGGCTTCGGTGGTTTTCCTATTACAGGTAAGTCTTTCACTTCTTGATATGCGCCCATCGGTTTTATAATGGCATCATATGATTATATCTCAAAACTCAATAACTTTCGTTCCACCGTATAGACAGCAATGTCATGGGGAGAAAAGTATGCTCTTTATGATGATGCTCATCTCAACAAACTCGCTACTACCTTTGTTGCAACGAGCCAATTGCTAACTAGTAGTTAGCCACGGGCAAGCTCGGTTCCAAGCTCCTCGGCATCGTCACCAACCGCGATCTCCAATTCGAAGAAGACTTGAGCCAGGCAATCGACAAAGTCATGGTGACAGATCTCGTCACTGCCCAGTCCGGTGTTACTTTACTCGAGGCAAACAGAATTCTAGCTAAGTCGAAGAAGGGCAAGCTGCCCATCGTAGACAACGACTTCAACCTCGTCTCCATGATCTCCCGCTCCGATCTGACCAAGAACCTCGATTTCCCCCTGGCCTCTAAGCTCCCTGATTCTAAACAGCTCATCTGCGCCGCCTCCATTGGCACCCGGCCAGATGATAAGATTCGTCTTAAGAAGCTTATAGATGCTGGCCTGGATGTCGTTGTGCTTGATAGTAGTCAAGGAAACAGCATGTATCAGGTTGAAATGCTCAAGTGGGTCAAACAGGAATATCCCAAACTCGATGTCATCGGTGGAAATGTCGTCACCCGCGAACAGGCTGCCACTTTGATTGCAGCGGGCGTCGATGGCCTGCGAATTGGAATGGGTAGCGGAAGCGCCTGTATCACCCAAGAAGTCATGGCTATCGGTCGACCCCAAGCTGCTGCCGTATACTCTGTTTCGGCCTTTGCTGCGCGCTTTGGTGTCCCTACTATTGCTGACGGAGGTGTGCAAAATGTTGGTCATATCGTAAAAGGTCTGGCCCTTGGTGCCTCCACCGTCATGATGGGCGGTTTGCTTGCTGGTACAACCGAGTCACCCGGCACATCGTTTGTATCGCGAGAAGGTAAGCTTGTCAAAGCCTATCGTGGTATGGGCAGCATCGACGCAATGCAGGACAAGAAAGCTGCTGCCGGCAGTAAGAATGCTCAGGCTAGCAATGCCGGTACCGCTCGGTACTTCAGCGAGGGAGATAGCGTCCTTGTTGCCCAAGGCGTGTCTGGCGCCGTCGCTCATCGCGGGTCCATAAATAGCTTCATTCCCTATTTAGCCGCTGGTGTCAAGCATTCAATGCAAGACTGTGGGCAAAAGAGCTTGGGTGAGCTTCATGAACATGCTGCCGATGGTAGTCTGCGGTTTGAAATTCGAACTGCCAGCGCTCAACTTGAGGGTAACGTCAACATGGAGAGTTACGAGAAGAAACTCTACGCTTAAGGGTGCCATCCGTGTATCAGAAATGTGTATACGGGCGTGTCAACCTCTCTGAGGCTTGAAATAGGCGGATGGGTCTCGATGGGGCTTAATGCACTATGGCAACGATAAAATACCTTTGCATAAATGATTTGATGGTGATGATGGAATAATGAATATATAGTGCACACTAAAAGGCGTTTAGGACGGGGATGGGCTTGCCAGTATCCGAGCGAGGTAAGGGGAAAAGTTACATAACCTATCTAGACTGGTAGCAATGATGCTGAACCATGCTCAGATTGCACGAAATACCTACTACTGGTAGTCAGTAGACGAAGATAAATTTCAATCAACTTTTTGATTCAGACAATTCGTTCATCATTTATCATAGGTGAATTTCTTTCAGGTGTTCGCAAATTAGCCTTAAGCCAATGGTATTACCTAAGGTATAAGAGCCTGCGTCTAACATTCCAAACTCAAGTCCAACGTATCAGGCAAGATATGAAGCAAATCGTAAAACATGACTTATCTTTTTGTAACCGTAACGCCCTACCATGATTGTAGTTGTGTCGATGATGCAACATGCAAAACCCCAAATTCTAAACAACCCCTCTTCATATGTCGATGACCCGTACGTACATTACCTCGTTTGCAATGAATCTATCCAATCATCGCGATGTTCCGTAACCAGCACTGCTTGTGTCCGCTCCCCCCTTTTGCAGCAATCCTTGCTGCTCATGACGATTTCCGCTGTGCGAGGTGCTAGAATTACCAGCTGAATCATCGCGGTCCTCATCCTCCTCAAATACGATGGCTTCCTCATCTTCCTCGACTCTGGTATCATCGCTGTCCTCCGTGTCGCTAGAATCCGAGCTTCCTGCGCTCGGCCCCTCACCCTCCTCGATCATCCAGACGGGTAGGGCACCCACAGTGGCAATGAGACCGAGTATCCACCACGGGGCACCTATCATGTTATTCTTCACGCCCCAGGAGAAAGCGAGGCCGGCGAGTGCGGGGCCGCTGGCGCGTCCGAGGGCGCTAAAAGTCGTCGCGAAGCCGTTCAGGGTACCCAGAATACTGAGACTGGCGGCGCTGTTTGTCAGGAGGATTGTGGAGCAGGGAAAGCCGATGATGACGGCAAAGGCCTTGGTGACCATCGCTACGAGCAAGGCCCCGTAGCGCCAGGTCGTGTCCTCGATAAGCACGGTGAAGGGCACGACGAAGTATACGATGGGGAAGATGAGGACGCAAACTCGGAAGCACTTCAGAACGCCGTAGTGCGCGCATAGCGGCGGGAAGAGCACAAATTGGATTACGCCGGACATGATGCCGTAGAGCGTGAAGATAGTGCCGATGCGCCCTGAGTTCAACCCGAACCCGCCCGAGAAGAAGAACGGCAGCGAGGTGTTGAGTGGCGTGTGTTCTTGTGTCGGGTAGTTCAGGAAGACCGGTAGCACTTGGTCGAACGCGACGGAATGCAGAGCGAGAAACGTGTAACTAACTAGGTTGATCACTGTTTGGCGGGTGAATACGGCGGACATACTTGGCGCGGCGGTTTTCTCGTGAGCAGCTTTGGCCGACCTTGACCTCCCATCAGCCTGTAACAGCGGTGCCGAGGCCTCAGCATCTTGGAGGGAATATCGCCGGAGCTTCTGCTGGCGTCGGAGAGGGTTGTCCCTAAATGCTTCTTTGATACGCTGGCCCAGGACGAGACCCCAGTCTCGGGAATGCCGCTTGCTGTGCAGCGTTTCTTTGAGGAACAGTGTTGCCGTCGATAAAGATATTAAGAAGACGACGCCACCGATGAAATTGGGCAAAGCAAAGGGGAACTTGTTGAAGAAGTAGCTATTGCCAAATAAACCAGGGAACTGCTGGGCGGGCTTTGCAAAGAGCCCTCCGAATGCAGGTCCGAATACTGAACCAATGCTCCAGACTAGAGGCATGATGGAGAATGCTTTGGGCTGCAGTTCTTTTTCCTGTACCATTTCGGCTACCATAGTTCTTATTATACCAACTGGAATTTCTGTTAGAAAGGATGTCTCCCTGCACGATCAAGCAAGTACGTACCGTTTCCATTACATGCACCTTGAAGGCCACGGACGATGATAGCCATTTTAAGACTCGTTGACATTCCCCATGCCAAGAAGAACATCATTGTACAGAATAATCCGGTTATAATGGCAGGCTTCCGTCCTAGGTGTCTGTTAGTGTGCTTCTGACTTAAACGGAGGCTTGATGCCAGCTAGTACGATTATTACTTACCGATCTTGTCGGATGCTCGTCCCCACGGTACCGCTGTCAAGCTCTGTGCAAGGGAGAAGACGGCACTGGTAGCGCCAGCCCACTTAGCAACATCTTTTTTCTCGACTCCAAAGCTTGCTATCATTTCCGGCAAGTAGGGATACACGGAGGTCATAGCTAGAGGCTCGGCAAACCGTGCAACGGCTGAAGAGATATGTTAGCAACCAATATCAGGAGTGGGAGCGAATACCTAGATCGTGCCACCGGTGTTTCTTGGTCAAGGATTACTGCTGTCATTGGCCTTTTCCTCTCTGGATTGACCGATTGCCCTTTCCTGTAAGAGCGCCTGCTTGGAATTTGGTAAGACGACTTCGACACCAAGATCAACAAGTCACGGAACACAAGCAACCAGGTCAGGAACTGAGGGGAAGTGAAGTGGATGGTAATTTGACATCTCTTATTTTCTCCTCCTCACTTTCTTGATTTATACGCTTATGACTCGAAAGTTGATTCCAGTGACACCAGCCCAGGCGATTCTTCCCTTACAGCAGCACATACTGGTGACACTAGTCAATTTGTTCGGCCGCCATTATCCTTTTCTCGTGATGCTAGTCATTTGAAGGCCGTAGAGCCGTATAGAGATACCGAGGACAATAGAAGTCAGCTATGCTTACCCAGGATGGCCAGCTGCTGGGCCGGTAGCTTTGGACGTTGCGATTTCGTTGCCATAATGTGTTCGGTGCTCGGGAGTTTTGACAATATCTCGATTGGCAACAGAGCGGCAGGTTGCCAGACAGGAAAGAAAAACAAAATGGTCGCACAGTGACGGGACAGCGAAGTTATATAAATACAAAGCGAACTTCCCTCTTACACAGCGGCAGACACACCGCGGACAGTATTATTATAAATGCAGAACATGTCTCTCTCCCCACCCACACACATACCAACACCGTACCTATTATATCCTCCTATACTGTATATACACTTCGTCTCAGCGCCTGCTCGAACTAGACCAAGCCGAGACTAGACCAGGCGCATTAAGGGCACGAGGCTCACCGTTTCTGGTCAAGCACGAGTTCTGATTTGCCGCTTTACCAGTCTTTTGCCCCCTGTCGGTGCCCCCGTAACGATGCAGTGGCCGGCGAAGTGGATACATCCGACAAATTTTTACGATTTATTTCTCTTCAATCGACAATAGTTTGATCACCGTAAACGAGTGTACAATCCTTCTGCTACACTCGTATGTAGGTATGAGATCTACCCGACTTATTAATATTTACGCAAAGCCAACATTCACTACCAACATATCGAAGAAAAAGACATACTGAGGAGGCAGCTTGAAGGCGTCTGCAGCCACCAGACCGATCCATGCATGTAGGTCGCGGGGCTTGTACATAGATCCACACTCTTCGCAGGTCCGGTACCAAGAACGGGGCCGTCCGATGCACGAAAGCCTGGAAGGATCTGACCAATGTCCGTTGTCGGAGACCCTTGGCTTGGACGGCATGGTCCTAGATACTCTGATGTCACCTACAGCACATTACCGTACAAAAGGATTGGTCACGAGATCGGGTAGATACAGCTTGCAGTTACATCCAGCGCCGCACATGAGCGAGACCCATTATATTGCAGTATGGTAAACACTATTAGTACACCACCTTTCAGCTGAACCGGAGTAGGTCTGCTGGGGTATGTATCAACATGTACATACATATTCTAGGACTTAGATACTGCATATTGTAAACGGTGTCCGTAGTAGGTAGTATGCATGTAAGTTAATGCAACTTTGGCAGGCTTCCGATGGTTCTGATGACCCCTCCCCGTGGTTGCGAACGTCAGGCTAAGCTCCGACTCATAGTGTAATCTAGGTATTGTTTCATACCACTGTGATGACCAGTAACAACACGATCTTGGGGGTATTCGTACTTCTATTCGTACTCCCACGGTAGTGTAGAGTAGTACTCAAGGACCCCCAATACCACCTCCCCCACCAGCATCAACACCGGCCCCACCACGAGTCTCGCCTAACTTGCCTACATAGTACGGGAGGTAGTATGCATACTACCTGCACAGAGACGGCAGATGAAGTACCTACTGCGTAAAGCGAAACCCATCAGCGCCGTTAGGAATCGAACCCAACATTGCCGCCAGTGAAGATAGCTCTCCGGGTACGGGTGTCCCAGTCTCAGTTCGAATAGGTTGTTATATCGGATGCCAAAGCTTGTTTACGCCGGTATCTCGATGAGTCATAGGCCATACGTATACGCTGCCTATATACGGCTCCTAGTATTCAGGGTTTATTATTTATTGTCTCTATCTACTGAACTAGTATAGTCAAACTAGGTACATTAAGTTCAATTGCTATGGGTACTTTGCACCTCTGCTTAGGTGGACGAGACAGTCATGACAACCAAGTATCTGTATATACTCCTCATTTCAATCTTATAGGAATAGAAATTAAGAGAATTATACGTCTAATTACTGTTACCTCATTGACTTCAAGTCTTTGACAAGAAGGTATATACGACTTATGTAAAACTCTAGCTACTAGCCTCGGTCTACATCTCGGTCTATATCGGGGTTAAGTGGAGCTAGCCGGCCTACTTAGATAAGGTATATGGCTCCGTGGGGTATGTAATTCGGTACCTATGCGTAGGCAGAACCATAGGTACTCCTTATCTGCAGCCACAATGACGTGCGAAGATAGCCGGGTGGCGCTGTGCAGAGAAGCCGAGCTTCTATTAACCTACCTAACATACTACATAGCATTATCCAAACACACGATGCGATCTCCCATCATTTCTCTATGATGGCCGTCAAAGTTATCATGGCTAATGAGCGCACGCCATTGTTTACCACGGTAGCTGTTGGCACTCCGCGCCCGCGCTATCCTCACCAGACCGTGCGCCGCTTCTGCACCATTGCCTTGGGTTCATCTCTGTTGGCCTTGTTGATTACCTTTCTTGTCACTGCTGTTACTGATCCGCCTTACAACCACTCTCACCCGTGGCCGGGGCATGGGCATGGGCACGGGCACGGGCACGGGCACGGGCATGGCCGAAAACACCTCACTTATGAACAGCTTCAATCCATCCTTCTAGAAACTCCGAGTGCCAAAAAGGCCTCTGAATGGAGCAAGTACTATACATCTGGGGCCCATCTGGCCGGCCAAAACCTCTCACAGGTAAGATTCACCTCGTCTTATTTATGGGAGGGTGGGAAAATCAAACATTGGACAATGATTGACCCTCATAGGCCGAATGGACTAGAGACCGCTGGGAGGAATGGGGCGTTAAGTCTGATATCGTTGCTTATGACACTTATCTCAACTATCCATTGGATCACAGGTTGGCCCTGTTAGAGAAGAGAACGGCTAGTGCTGGCCGCCACTCCGACGCTTGGGAGGTGACTTTTGAGGCCACCCTGACTGAGGATGCACTGGAGGAGGACCCTACCACTCAACTGGAGAACAGTATCCCTACTTTCCATGGCTATTCTGCCAGTGGCAACGTTACCGGCTCTTTCGTCTACGTTAATTATGGTACTTTTGGGGACTTTGAAGACCTTCTTCGTGCTAATGTTAGCTTGGAAGGTAAGATCGCTATTGCCCGGTATGGCGGCATCTTCCGGGGTCTCAAGTTGAAGAGAGCTGAAGAACTGGGCATGATTGGCTGCATCTTATATAGTGATCCCGGCGATGATGGCGATATAACGGAAGAGAAAGGGCACAAAACGTATCCAAATGGCCCTGCCCGCAACCCCAGTAGCGTGCAACGCGGCAGCGTACAATATTTGAGTATAGGACCGGGAGATCCGACTACGCCTGGCTATCCCAGCAAGCCTGGTGTGCCACGTCAGCCGGTCGACGGTGTGCTCACCAGCATTCCGTCCTTACCCATTTCCTACGCTGAAGCCTTGCCTATTCTAAAGGCACTAAACGGCCACGGTCCTCAAGCCAAAAACATCAATGAATATTGGACAAGGAACACGGGACTCGGATACAAGGGTGTCGAATATAACATCGGCCCTTCCCCCGACGATCTAGTCATCAATCTTGTCAGCCAACAGAATTACACTATCACCCCAATGTGGGATGTTATCGGTATTATTAACGGGACAATTCCTGATGAAGTCGTAGTTGTCGGGAACCACCGCGATGCCTGGATAATTGGCGGTGCAGGCGATCCTAATAGCGGCTCAGCCGTACTCAATGAGGTGATCCGCAGCTTTGGCGAAGCACTGAGTCAAGGCTGGAAGCCTCTGCGAACCATCGTTTTTGCTAGTTGGGACGGCGAAGAGGTGCGTATCAAAATCTCCCGTGCCCGATTTCTTAAGTCTTTTTCCCTCTATGGTCTAGCAAGTTCTATATTACTGAGCTTATATATCTCGACTAACACTTTCCATGTACGCAGTATGGCCTTGTAGGTAGTACCGAGTGGGTGGAAGAGTATCTGCCTTGGATCTCGGCGGCCAACGTGGCTTACATTAACGTCGATGTTGGCGTTCGAAGCCCGACCTTCTCGGCTTCTGCCGCTCCATTATTACACAGTCTTCTGTATGAGGTAACAGCGCTCGTCCCATCCCCTAATCAGACCGTTCCAGGCCAGACTGTTCGTGATCTCTGGAATGGACACATTAGTACCATGGGCAGTGGAAGCGACTTTACCGCTTTCCAAGACTATGCTGGTGTCCCTTCTCTAGACATGGGCTTTGGTGGACCTTCGGATGAAGCGCCCGTCTACCAGTACGTTTCTCTTTTTCCTCTCCTTTTCTATTTTTTCTTCCTCTCACATGCTTTTGGTAAATTGTTCCGTTTCGGCCAAACATTGTTCTCATGGAGCAAATAATCTGACACACACCGCCACCCCTCTCGGGAAAGAAACGGCCGAATCTTTGATTTAAGGGACAATTTCTAACTAATGGTCTTCCGTTTCTAGTTACCACAGCAACTATGACAGCTACTGGTGGCAGAGCGTCTACGGGGATTCCGGCTTCCTTTATCACAAAGCAATGGCACAAGTACTTGGGCTCACAGTTGCCAGAATTGCTGACACGCCACTTCTTGCATTGAACGCCACCGCGTACGCTGTGGCGCTCAAAGAGTACGTCGAGAAAATTGAGTCAAAACTCACAAGTTCGGACGTCAGGCCATCCAGCGAAGCCGAAATCTTCGAGTTTCGGGCGCGAGGCGCGAAAACAGAGGTGATAGGCGACCGGGACGCCTTCGAACTGTCTTTAGATCAGTTATACCAATCTATCAACGACATGAACTCTGCAGCTGTTAAGCTTGATAAAAAAGCCGCGAAGTTGGCGGAGCAAGCCAAAGAACATGTCCCTTGGTGGCATTGGGTCAAGAAACTAAGACTGTTGCACCGTATTCGATTGGTTAACACGAAATATAAGAATATCGAACGCGCCTTCTTATATCCCGGAGGTCTAGATGGCCGACCCTGGTTCAAACACGTTGTCTTCGCGCCAGGCATCTGGACTGGGTACGCCGGTGGTACGATTATTTACTTCTTTGGTCTCTTCCTTTCTCTAAGATTTGATGCGCTGACATCACTTTAGCTGTCTTCCCCGGTCTCGTTGAAAGCATCGACAACAAGGACTTCACAAATGCAATCAAATGGGTTGGTATCATCAACAGTTGCATCAAAACTGCCACAGAGACGATTCAATTATAGACCGTCTGACAGGCAGTAAGGCCAATTGGATATACAAGAAATGTTCGAGTTTTGGATGACAGCAGTTAGACGGCATGCCATACCTGCCACTAGGCTCCCTCACGGGGATTGGTGTGATGAGTGAGTCTTGGGGGCGCTTCTCATCTATGGGATGAGACAATATGTATGCATAGCTACGACCAAGGTGTTCACCTATACTACGGGGTGGCAGTATCAAACATAGTTCTACGATCATAGATTTTACTGGCTGGATGCTGAACATATCGTTATAGATAATTATTACTTTATCATCACAGATAGTACACCGTCAAGTCAACCGCTGGCATCAAACTAGACAGACCTAAGAGGTATTTCACTGTATTAGAGAGGCACCGCTACACCATCCCAATCTTTCGACTCTCAAGGAGATGGCCGCTTCCCGCGGCTCTCAGCTGCCAAGACTTTACCTAATGCAGTGTCTGCATGTCGTCGCAGCGGGGGATACAGCGATTACAGGAGGCTGATTGATCTGCGGTCTACCGAAGAAACGTTGTGCATGACATCAGCCAATATCTAATTGGCCACTATCCGTTGAAGGTTGTCGGGAAAGTGCACTGCTGCCTCACTGCCTGCTTTGTTGCCTGCCGCTGCTGACTTTTCTGCCTGGAAATGCTGTTTTATGCTGCATCATGCATGCTGTGTGTAAGCCGGCACAGTCACCGACCTTTCAGCCACCTTTTGGGGGGGAAGGGGGCTCTGTTCTGCCTTGTTTACCTAACTATGACCGCCCTCGATGAGTGTGAGATAGGTAGATACCTAACTAACTCTTAAAGTCGATGTGATCCTGATAATTCCAACACTCAGATCCGGGGCTAGACTAGTCTCATCATCCCCTCACCAGCCTGCACGTTTCCCCTTCTCTCCCCAAATTTCACATACTTCAAGTCAGGATGGAAGATACAAACTCGATTGCAAGCTTTGAGGACATCGCGCCGTCTACTGGCCGCACTAAGGATGAACTAGTAGTTGATACATCGTCTTCGGTAGACCTTGCTGACGACGACGTCCCTGATGTCTGTTATGTTCTCCAGTATAAAGAAATCGGCAAGGGGCTTGTGGAAGGTTAGTTTGCCATGCCTTCATCCTCTATCATTTCCCTTATTTCTGTTTTTCCCCACGGCTCTGCGTAGCACTGTCTTCTAACAATAGTACTTCGGGACTTACCCCGTCTTCATATGGCAAAACCGATCATTTTTCGGCCTTACTAACATGCTACCAGTTCGCCGTGGCCCTAAGCCTATCGACCCCAACCTCGGAGAGGCTTTAGACCAGGAAGCCAAGAAGGATAAGAAGAAGCCCGTACTAGAGATCGTCACAGTCGTATCTACCTCTCTTGTAGCAAGCCAGCCAAGTTATGACGACTATCCTCCTCCTCACTATGGACATAGATACGCCCCTCGCCGTCACGAGTGGGAGTATGGCCCACCACGTGCCAATGGCGAAGATGAATCCGGTATGCGGGTTGCCAGGTCTGAAAATACTTCTATGGTGATCCGGTCCCGTCATCTCATCAACGCCCTCGCGGCCGTGGTCGGCTACTATCCCGGCACGTCCTTCACGGGCGATGAGGTCGAGATTGGGGCACCCTACTTCGTTCTAGTGCATCACCGTGCAGCTCTCCTGCAGTACAAGACGTCCCAGCCCAAAACCCATGACGAAGAATACGCATCTACCACGTCCAAGCATATCGACATCCTTATAGGATTCCTCGACCAGACGTACGGTCAGAAGATTCGCGAGGAAGCAGACCGACACAGCCGTAAGATACCGACAGTGACCTACGACTGGCTCTGGCTCCTTCTACAACCAGGAGAGGTCATCTACACCCGACATGACAACGCCTGGTCCCCTTTTGTGATCTCTCGTGTCTCCAAGAAGGTCACTACTAATGCAGATGGGCTGTGTAGCTATTCTAGTAAGTACTAACAGAGATCTCTTTACCCTCTAACAGTTGGCTATGATCTACTTGGAGGGTTTGATCTTAGTTTCTTATCCCGTAATCCCTATTGAGCTAGCAAAGAAAAGAAGAAAAAAACAGAGATTACTAACCCCGGGCTCGATAGTCGATTGCTGGAACTATATGTACTCTGACGGTAAACTGCGTCGCAGGATGCACACATTCGATATCGACCCATTTTCAGGAGAGGAGGCCATCCATAATCTCCCCGTCATCCCGGTTCGGTTCTTCACGGGCGAGGACAAGAACAAATTGCCTTCGGAGGTGAGCGCCGAGCAGATTCGGCTGGGTAAACTTACCTGGGAGCTCTACAAGAAGCCGAGCTACAAGGCGTACGAGGGGGATCTTGCGAGGAAAAGCCTAACCCGCTCTGTCGATTACAGCAGCTTTCCGACGGGATACATGAGCGGGCGAGTCATCGTCGACGGCGAGGGCTACGAGCGCAACTGGCAGAACTGTCCGCTGAGGGGCCGCCGCTGCTTCCCATATGACGACAATGGCAACCCGCCACCACTCCCGACTTCGTTCGACCAGCTCCCCTACTTGGCGTCTCGTTGCGGCTGCCGCGACTGCGGCCAAGGCGAACACAGCGACGAGCTGAGCCCATTTGCCGTGTTCCAAGACCTGAGCCCCCAAAAAGACAAAGCGCCCGAGAACGACCTGTACTACCACGTTGTCTCCAAGGTCATCGCGGGATTCTTGCTAGACGAGCGGCGATGGGCCCACTTCCACGTGGAGAAGCTCTCTGACATCAAGTTTGACAGGGAGGCGTTCAAGTACCTTGTGCTCGACTACGAAATCAAGGCAACAGTCAAGGCGCTTATCGGGAAGTTCGCCAGCGCCGACGGCCAAGTGTCGGCGTGGCCCAAGGACTTCGTGAAGAACAAGGGTCAGGGCCGCATCTTCTTGTTGCACGGCTCGCCGGGCGTCGGTAAGCAAGCATCATCATCATCCATCTATCTAGATATCGTGAGTTGCTGACATGGTGTTTGTGTTATAGGCAAGACATGCACGGCAGAGTGCGTGGCCGAGCTGACGCATCGTCCGCTCCTGTCCCTCACCAGCGGCGACCTGAGCACGGACACACACCAGGTGGAGATGAACCTCGAGTACTTCCTGTCGCTGGGCGAGCGGTTCGGGGCCATCGTACTGCTAGACGAGGCCGACGTGTACCTCGAGTCACGGCGCACCAAGGACATAGAGCGCAACGGGCTCGTATCTGTGTTCCTGCGGGCGCTTGAGTACTACCGTGGCGTGCTCTTCCTGACGACGAACCGCGTGCAGACGTTCGACTCTGCCTTCACGTCGCGCATCCACGTGGCGCTGCACTACGGCGCGCTGACCGACACGGACCGCGAGCGCATCTGGATGCACAGCTTTGAGCGCCTCGAGCGCGACGCCGGCGGCCATGTCCACGTCGCCGTCACTGCCCGCGAGTACGCCTGGGCCAGCGGCGACGTGCGCTCGCTTCGCTGGAACGGCCGCGAGATCCGCAACGCTCTTCAGACGGCCGTCGCGCTCGCCGAGAGCGACGCCCTCGACGACGACGCCGACGTTGTCATAGTAACTGACAAGCACCTCCGTAGCGTCGTACGAATGAGCCGTGGCTTTAAGAACTTCATGCAGCGCCGACCACGGCGGAGCATCGATGACGATGACGAGGAGGAAGTAGCAGCAGCAGAGGTAGAAGAAGAAGAAGAAGGTACCGCGATTTACGACGACGATGACCAGGGCCCACACGAGGACGAGAACGCCGAGTTCTCGGGTAGTGAGCAGGATGTCCGTCGTTCGCGTTATTGATGGAAACGGGATTGGGTGTCGCTGTCACCGGAAGATCGGGTCCCGCGTGTCGCTGTTTAGGTAGATAAATTAGTAAAATCTCATAGAGACTAAACGTCGTTCGTTATTAAACGATTGCTTTAGCAATGCTACCTTCCAATCTACTAAGATCTACTGTCTTTTCAAAAATTTCTAGTCAATAAGTGGATTTGTACCAAGATAGTATTATACTATATTTAATTATGTTTCATCGTGCGCGCATCAGCGCTTCACTTCATCAGCGATATCCATTAACTAGACTGCTAGTGCGTCTTGAGAGATAAGTTGTCACAAAGGCTGTTTTCATGGGAACGGCATCCTCCGCATTTACTTAATGTCTTGAATAATAAGTATGTATGTCTAAGTGTGTTGGCGCGCGCGGACGTCTATGTACGACGTATACATATGCGTACGTATATGGACTGCTGCGTACTACATTGTATTTGTAGCACTATCGTCACAGCATCGCCGGGGATCCATCACCAGCTGTGGATATTGCGAATCAGATGGGTAATGCACAGAAGATGAAGGAGATAGTATTAGTAAGATTGATACTATACAACTACTTACTAATATGTCATAGAAATAACCTATAGTGTAAGAGCCACCACCGGGACGCTCGGATATGTTGTCGTGATGTTCTTCATGAAATGGCCACTAGATTGCACACTACCTACTTAGCTAGCTCCCAAGGCTCTAGTAGTGTAGTAGATGGGAGGTAGGTAAGAGCAGGCTTGGAGGCGCGCTGAGGAGTCCCCCGGATTTGCGGCTACCAAATGCAGTGTATACCATTTTGGATGTTTTACTGTAGAGCCGGGGCATCCCAGCAGAGGAGGATGGATCTAATGTCCTGAGTAGGCGTGCTTCCTGTTGTTAGTGATTTCATGCGCATGACGGACCCTGCAGGCCAGATTACGCAGTAGGGTTGCGACGTGCTCGGATGCGTGGGAGAGTCTAGATACACATCGCCAGTAGTATATTAGACCAGTGCACGTTATATGTATGCTAAAAGGTACCCACCACCTATCGAGGTCTGTTAGGTCAGCTGTACTCTGCGTATGTAGTATTTGTATGTAGGTATGTCGCTGGGCGTCTCTTGGTGCCAACTACACGTACTGCGTACTGCGTATATCGCATTGCATGGCGGAGGAAGCGTTCGTGTTGTTGGCTGTCGTTTCCCATCACGCTAGCAGGTCACAACAACCCATTATCAACCCATTCTTCGTTTTCGGTTCAGCCACGTTTACCGATGCGATCGATTCCTTCGAGTTTGATCGCCTGTTCTTTTTTGCTGGATGACCGTCGGAATGGGCTGATACTCGACCCGGGAATTAATAAGACTCATACATCATATACTATAGAAGCCCGGATAAAGGGAAGTGATGTTACGTATACACTACTAATCTTTGGCGGCTCTGGAAGCCGTTGTGTTCTGCCGTGCTTCTGTTCTAGAACGTTAGCGAGGCACTAGCCTGACCTGGATCCATCCTACTTCTTGTCATTGCTGTCTCTCTTTTTGTCTCTTCCCCTCTTACTCTCACTCACTGTGTGTGTATGCAGGTAGGTAGCTGGTTTTGCTGGTTGGTCTTTGGGTTCGTTGTCGTTGGGGTCCAAGAAAAGACGGAGAAGATGACAAGATGCGGGGGAAAATACCCTGATCCTGGGAGGTCCTAGGAGGGCTTCGTTGACACCCACTACATATACAAAGATGTGGGCGGAATTCTGCCGGATCTAATGCCTATTACAGTATCTCACCCAGTATTCTTCAGGGTCTTGTCCCACTGCCTACATGGCGTCAGCGGTGCCAAGAAACATCAGCTGGGGCACTGGCGGGGAGTCACCAAAGCGAAGCGAGAACCCCATCCTCATCCCCAATCCCTACCGCGATCGCAATCGCAATTCCCCAGCTCTGCCCAGCCTATGCGTACGAGCAGAGCCATTGGTCCGATGATTCGAGTGATCCTTCACACAACCCCATCAGCAGATATTGCGTACGAGGTTGATGTATACGTATATCCCTATGCCTGACTAAAAAAAAAAACACATCAGCTGAACATCAGAACATTTGTAAAGAGCCGAAAACCGCATGGATGAGGACAGGTCCATTATCAAATCATCCCAGCCACGTTTCTATTTCACGTGTGTGTATATGTAGTACTGGTATGGTGTACCTGCATACATAATCACAACTCCAATGTACGCAGTGTTAGCGATCCATCATGGATGGTCTGGTTCGGAGAGTGGCTTGCTTTTTGGCTGATTTGCTTTTTTGCTTTTCGGGCTACACTACCTTTCTAGAAGGACTGCTGGGTATGGTAATTACAATGCACTACAGTAGCGTACAGACGTACAGACACTAGTGTAGTCTAAGTAAGTCGCGTACTCTTCGAAGCTCGTACAAGTGTGACGGTAGGAGATGTTTTGGGACGATGGCTGTTATTGCCGGTGCTACTGTGTGATAGCTTGGTGGCAACTACCGAGGCTGAATGTTAGCGGACTGAGTTTAAAACTAGCGTAGAGAACACCGGTTCTCCCCTTAATTTGAAATTCTGGCTTGTAAAGCAATTGTTCATCATGTACGCATAGTCGGCGATCTGCGATTGCGACGCTCTTCTTATACACCATCATCTCGATCTGTCGACGTTTGGTGCTAGCAACTCCGAGCCAAGCGTAAGCAGTAACTGTCTACGCATATGCGTGTGTATTTTACCAATAGCAGATCAGTAGGTAGGTTGCTTTGAAAATGACCAATTGTTCACTATCTAGAGCATGAAAGAATTTGACAGCACCAGTACCATGGTGGTACACCACGCATATATTCTATAATAGGCATTTGCTACGATACTAGCGTAGCCATCTAATATATACTGGGTAGTATTATGAGATGATCTTACAGGGCGGGCTTCACTAGTGTATCTCCGGTGGCACGCCTGTCTGGTGGCCTTCCCCCTCCTCGGTAGCCCTACTGCGTATATTGACCCAGAACGGTTAGGTATTTCCAATGCACACTACAACCAACTATTCTATTACGTGTAGCCAACAAAGAATTCGCTATTCCCGAACAATAGCTACTGTTAGTGCTCTTCTAGAAACACGCCAAAATAGGTATCTTTGACCGCAGGTATCAACATTGTCAAGTGTTACCAGTATACATACCCTAATCTGTGTACGTACTTAAGTAGGTATGTAGGTAGGTAGTACCACCTTGCCGCCTATACATATAAGACCTATGAGAGAAGGCTTGTCAGCAGAAGCCCAGCAAATCAAAAGAGTCGCCGGGCTACTGGCCGGGGCTAACTGGGGGAGTACTAGGGTAGCCAGGACCCTGGTTGCACGACCAGCGAAGAGGCTTAGTGTACTGCAGAGTGAAACAGGGAAGAAAAGGAAGTGGGAACAGGCCTCTGTGCCCTCGGCCTGCAGTAGTCGAGTGAGGAGAGCATACCCTAGTGCGGTTGTGGTGTACTTACAGTATCTGGGGGTGCCAAGCTACCTACCTACAGGTACCTGGTATACAGGCAATTCCACGATCACCCACATGGATTATAGTGTCCTATAATGTACCATGGACATGCTTCTCCGCCCAACTATTCATAAATATCATTCCTGTCTCTCTCCCCTCTTACTCCTCTTCCTTGATTTGAGTCTCTTTTTTTATATCACTTGTGCCGTGGGTTTCGGTTGCTTCGTGGCGAGTTCCTCCACACAGATCGCTTTCTTAGAGCCTGGCTTGTTCTATAGCTAGCTATATTATCAACATCAACACCAGTATCAACATTAATATAAGGCCCATATCCAACTGATAGGTCACAAAAAAAGTACAACACCAAGAAGAATGGCCTCTCCGGATTACCAAGCGGCACCACCTGCCGGGGAGAAGGAAATCAGCACGGCGCCCGACAGCACCGGCGCCGATGTCAACGGCACGAACCCGCCCACTCAACGTTACGACTACGGCGGCAACCCCCTCTACCATGCCCACACTGGTGGCGAGCCAAGGCTCGCTGCCTTCGGTGGTGAGTTCCAGCCTGGTCTGTACCGGCCTACCGAGCGCAGGAAGCTCGCCAACCCGGCTCCTCTGGGCCTCTCCGCCTTCGCGCTCACCACCTTCGTCCTGTCGCTCGTGAACGTCCAGGCCCGAGGCGTCGCCGTGCCCAACATCGCCCTCTCGCTCGCCTATGGCTACGGCGGTCTCGTCCAGCTTCTCGCTGGTATGTGGTGAGTGAAACCCCCAAGTTCCATTTCCGCTCTGTTTGCGTCCGCGCCAGTCCCACCGTCGTGCCTTGACTATCGCATGTTCTCGCTAACACAATTGCTTGTCTTACAGGGAGATGGCTGTGGGTAACACTTTCGGTGCCACCGCCCTATCCTCGTATGGTGGTTTCTGGATCTCGTACGCCATCATCTTGACCCCGGGCTTCGCGGTCCTCGCCGAGTACACTTCCGAAGCCGATACCGCCTCGGTACTCGGCTTCTTCCTGATCGGCTGGTTCATCTTCACCTTTATTTTGTTCATTCTCACTCTACGCTCAACCGTCATGTTCTGCTTGCTGTTCTTGAACCTCGACCTGGCCTTCCTGTTCCTGGCCGCATCCGAGTTCGCCGCAAGCAACGGTAGCGGGACTGCCGTAGGCCTGCAAAAGGCTGGTGGTGTTTTTGGCTTGTTTGCCGCTTTCTTGGCGTGGTACAATGCCTTTGCTGGTATTGCTGACACTAGGTAAGTTTGATGAAGCATAAATAATACACCAAGTTTGTTTGTTTGAGGAAGAAACATTGGCTAACAATCCTCAATAGCAACTCGTTCTTCATCATCCCCGTCTTCCACTTCCCCTGGTCTGAGAAGGGTCGTGAGGCCCGCGCCAAGACCGAGCGCGAGACTGTCTAAGCGCATATTGTATGCGGCCATGCGAGGATACCCCGGGCGAAGCCCAAGCGTATACATGTTTTCGTTCTTGCACAATGACAAACGAAAACAGCTAAAAACAAGCCAATTAAAAAAAAGTTAATTATACCCCGCGGTTTTATACGCACGGATTTTTACACGACTACGATATATAAGATAAACCGGGTTTATCGCCTTAAACAATAGGAGACTATGACGCCTTGGATCCTTTTTTTTGGTGGGGCGGAAGGGAGAAGGAAATGGAGAACGAGACAAAATAAAGTTAATGGCTTTGGAAATTGCACGAGCCTGGTTTTGCGTTACGACGGAGAACAGGTCATGTACATGATAGAGAAATGGGATTTGTGTGATACGGAGGCATCAGCCTTGTGCGGATGGGATAGGGAGGAGCTTATTGATACCACATTTTTAATAGTAGATGATATCCACGGGGCTTCGCTTCTTCATAGATGCTCATGCTCTTTGCTCAATTGCTTGATGTGAACGTCGTTAGTGTAGAGCCAAAAGTAACTGATTGATTCCATCATTTTCATTTAGACGATTTTGTGCTGAGGAACTAAATATATCCACTGTAGAATTATCATCATTGCATGTAAACTCATCTTCTTGATGTACAAATGTATTTTTAGTGACTACTCATACCCGCGCATAGTCTATCCGGTATGAATACTATCTTGAGACCCGTTTCCTTTTTAAAGTTCCGAACAATAAGAATGCCGATACGTCGTATGGATGTTAGGATGTCATAGTATAGATAAAACCGACAAACACCGTGTAACATAAAAAATAGGTAACGAAAAACCAGCCTTGTTAGACACATACTTAGTGTGTATTCCTTCCGATTGGGACAAGTTGTAAACATGCAAAGAAAAGGGGGTAGGGAAATGAAAAGAGCATGGGTCTTTAGTCAGTCATGGTAACATCGTAGCCGCCGTCCCCACCCGCGGGGAATCCCTCGCTGAGATCGGGCATCCAACCCTTGGGCCGCTCGTTGCCGCGGACCGTGACGCCGTAGCCTAGGCGCTCGACCTTGTGCACCTGCTCGATCATGATGGCTAGCTTCTTGGCGTAGGAGTTGAATCTGCCGCCCAGCGGCGGGCAGATCTGTAGCATCGAGCTAACGTCTTGCATGTCCGTTAGAATCGTCCTCCTCGTCCCGTCACTCTCCTCGTCGCCGCGGTCCTCGCCGCCGCTGCCCTTCTGGGGTCTGTCGCCCGCGGGCATGCTTCCGCTCAGCGCCGTGACTGCCGTCGCGAAGCGCATCATCTCGCCCGTGAGGTCGAAGATGCCGAAGGCATAGTCGGGCGCCGTCAGCTGGATGTCGGCCGGGAGAGCGTCTTGGGCCTCGGCGGGCTTCATCAAGGTCTGGTGACGCAGGTAGTGGGCGAACGACACGGCCTCGACAAACTCCTCGAGGCAGATCAGCGGGTACCGATGGCGGTTCATACCCTGCACGTCGGGCTGAATGGTCTCGAGAAGCTCGGCAATCTCCTTCAGGCGACCATCGATCTCAGACTGGATGCGCTCTGGGATAGGCTGGGAGAGTTTCCGGACACTAATAATAAATGTCAGTATTTAAATAATATTATGAGATGGTATCAAAAGAAGAATAGGCTGGGTGAGTGAAGTTCGTGACTTGATGAGAGGAATATGAGTTTATCCAAGAGGAAAGTGAATAATTTACCGTTGTAAGGAGAATATACTAGTGAACAAGATGAAGAGTTAGTGTATTATTTCTCTCCTTCTCACGCACATTCAGACATACATCTTCTTGCTGAGGGCGGTGACGTCTCGCGACACCTTGCCGATCCTCATGCGGCGATCGTGATGCTCGTCGAGCTCATCCCGGAAGGACTCGAACATGGAGGTATAGGCATTGCGCGGCTGGTCTACCGCTCCCGAGTCTTTCTTCCCCTTTTCTCTGCCCTGGTAGTCGCGTTTAACGCCAGCTCCCATGGGCCCGTCTTTCTTTTTCGGGACGATAACTTCAGACATGCTCGGTATTAGCTGTTACACGTTGATGCTGCTGGTATCGTTCATGGGTGGGTGACTGCTCTATCATTATTGCTGAGGGTTGTGACCATGATTGGCTGTTGGCTGTTGGCGGAGCAGCCCAGCTGGCCGCAGCTGGGGATATTCCCCTACCTACAAGAGGACTACAAAACTACAAAACTTCCATAACGACATCAAATATCCTGTATACAACATCAAGCTCTGCACAGCAACATCATCATTGCGAGATAGAATGATCTCGTCTCATTTTGTATGTCTACATTAATACCTAATTATATGTAGCAACTTAAAATTAGCTAAACGATACTCAGTTAGTAAAGCTACATTCACGGCACATAGGGGTTTAAGCCCCTTAGATTCATTCCCCTAGATTCGAACCAAGTATACAAAGCAAGTCAGTACATGGCACTCCAGTCGTCTGATGCTCAAAAATGGCATTCAATATTGCAGCGCTGATATCGAGGCCATCCCCGCTCTTCGCCTCCGCAGCCCTGCTGCGCGTCGGCATGCTGCTGTACGGGCTATGGCAAGACGCCAACTCGCCTGTGAAGTACACCGACATCGACTATTTGGTCTTCACCGACGCGGCGCGCTTCACATTCACATCCTCCTCTTCTTCGTCCTCCGCTTCCCCATACGAGCGTGAGACCTACCGGTACACGCCGCTGCTGGCCTGGCTCCTGTACCCAACCACCTTCCCCGGTGCCTTCTGCTTCTCGCTGGGCAAGGTCCTCTTCGCCGCCGCCGATCTGCTGGCAGGCTATCTGATTATCCGCGTGCTGCGACGCCACATGCGCATGCCGCTTGATCGTGCCTGCAGGTTCGCGAGCATCTGGCTCCTCAACCCCATGGTCGCGACTATTAGCACGCGCGGCAGCTCCGAGGGCCTTTTGGGCGTGCTAGTCACGGCGCTGCTGTGGGCCGTGCTCGAGAGGAGGGTGGTGTTGTCCGGCGTGCTCCTGGGGCTTGGCGTGCACTTCAAGATCTACCCCTTCATTTATGCACCGGCTATTGTCTGGTGGATGGACGATGAGCACATGGTGGCCGCTTCTACTACTGTTACTACCACAACAGCTTCTCCTATTGAGCTAGAAGACACATCCAAAGGCAAAGGGGCAGCGAAGGGAGACGTGACGGGCGAGAGAAAACCGGACCACGATCTCCCTATAACTCTACTAGGGACAATCACGGCCTTCGCTACACGGGAGCGTATCCAGCTAACCCTCACCAGCCTCGCCACCTTCGCAGGCCTCAACATCGTTATGTACGTGGTCTACGGGATGCCGTTCGTGACGCACACGTACCTGCACCACGTGACGCGGATCGATCACCGCCACAACTTCAGCCCTTACAACGTGCTCCTATATCTAACGTCGTCGTCGTCTTCTGCTTCTTCGGCCTTGCTGCCGTCGACTCCTCACCACCAGACAGCGCCGTGGACGATCAAGATGGAGTCCGTCGCCTTCGCGCCCCAGCTCCTTCTATCCACCATACTGATACCCCTCGTCGGCGCCAAGAAGGACCTGGCCACGACCATGATGGCGCAGACCTTCGCCTTCGTGGCCTTCAACAAGGTGTGCACAAGTCAGGTACGTGCGTTATCTTTTTTTCTTTTTCCTCTTCTTCATCTTCATCTTCTTGGTACCCCTTTTACATTCCACGCAACGAGTTCCCTTCCCTTCCCTTCCCTCCCTCCATCCTCGTATCACTTTCTTTTCCCTCGCCTTTACGTATATGCCTATCCCTATACTACCATAAACCTCTCCCTTCTCCCTTACGTCCTCTACTGATTGACAATTGTTTCTCCAAGTATTTCCTATGGTACATGGTCTTCCTCCCACTTTACCTCCCAAATTCATCGCTATTAAGAAAGCCCACCCTGGGTGTGACCGCCCTCGCGCTCTGGGTTGTGGCTCAGGGGTTGTGGCTCCAGCAAGGTTACAAGCTCGAGTTCCTGGGCCTGAGCACATTCCTGCCGGGTCTGTGGCTGTCTTCCCTTGTCTTCTTCGCCGTCAACTGCTTCATCTTGGGCTTGATTATAGACGATTTCTAAGGGATTCTTTACGTATGAGATGTATGTTAGTCATGCGCCATGGTCACGTAGATAGATTAGAAAACTCATAGCATGACGCGCTGTAGATGAATTTGTCTATTTATCGTAACTTTCGTTTTCTTCCATTTGGTAAGTGTCATCCTTGTATGAAGAGTTAAGACGGGGAAAGCCTTTATGCTTTGCCATCTCGGCGCTACTGATACATGTAGGCCCCCATATGACCTTTTGTCACGGACGAAAGCGTCCCTGTACAACCTTGTAACGCCGTGAAGAGTATCATAGTGGGTATTATGTACGGAAAAAAAAGGCAAGGCTAAACACACCCCTCAACAACGTAATAAAATTTCCAGAGCAAAAGCCAAACTGTTCGACGCTGGCCAGCCACCAAGCTTGGACTGCCCCGTGGCTGATCTGGGATGCGAACTGAAAACGCCAATGGATATCTGGAAATTGTGACGCGAACCACGAGTAGAATCCAAGGTGCTCGCATCTGTGGATGCCGAGTGCGCGTGTGATCGTCTCGTGGAACGTGTCATTGATTTTTGCTATCCCCATTCGCATGTACTATTATCGCACTTCGTCATATAAGTCTGTCAGATCCGCTATTGCCGCTCATAAAATGGTTATTCCCCCGGCAAGCATGGCGTAGTTGGCCAACTTGAGGGAGAGGACGCGCGACTTGGGGAAATCCGGGCTGATGATCAAGCGCCCTTCCTTGTTGTAACCCACTTCACCGAAACTGTCGACTATTTCCTTAAAACGGATATTGGGCCGCACGCGATGAATCTCTTCGAGTATCTGCTCACTCCAGACGCCAGAACACCACCCATCCCGTACTAGGAAGTAAGGATTCAGGGGCGGAACTGGCGAGTCTACGGTCCGACGGTTAGCACACAAGTCATGAGGGTGGGAGGTAAGATAACAATGCATACCGAGATCAACGTAACGAATCCGTAACAAGTCTACCGTTTTAAGCCGCTCCAGAGCGCGGATGCCACTCAAGACAAGCTGCTCAAAAGCACCGATGAAGTGCATATCGGTAATACCTGAGCCAGATTCGTTCCACTGGGCATTCTGCCTGCAGCAGTTCTTGACCGTGATGTCGATAGTCTTCAGCCGAGTCATCCGTGGGTTTGTGTATCGGGCCAGAATGTCAAAAAAGCTGTGACAAACACGACCTGTGTAAGAGAGGTGCTCAAGATGACTTGCAGCCCTCGCCAATTTCTCACACCAGTGAACCTGCTCGCACACTTTAAGATAATAAGGTGGGCAGGTGATCTCTCTTCGATAATCACACTCAAGACAAAGGTTGAGCTTCGTAATTTTATGGTCCAGTATATCTAATGTATGGGCCATGCTTAGGTAGCTCTTCGATTTAGGTTTAGCATATGTGCCATGCCATTCCTCAAGACACGGCAATGCTTTTGAAATATTTTCCCAGTCCTTCGGCTGCCGTATAATATTCCACTGACCCTTGACAATGAGGGTCCGAATAGTGGGAATTTGCGGTAGATCTACGTCCCCGGTGGCGGGACCAGAACCTGGAACGTTATAGCGTACCCGTGGCGCTTTTTTCCTCTCTCCACCCTCGAGGGTCATAACTCGCGCCTCGGGAAACGTCAGGCGAACGAGTGAGAAGACTTCTTCCATAGTAGCGTTGTCGGTAGGTAAGCCGTAGGTGGCACTAGCAATTCCTTCGGGGGAGACGGTGGGCAAGGCCAATGAACCCTCTTCTAAAACTGGATGATGAAATTTGGGCTGAAAGACGGGAAACCAAATCTCAACGTGCTTGACATATGCACTTAATTGAGAATGCTCTACAAAGAAGGCCATGACATCGTGGGCAGCCGAGACGGTCGCCTTAAGCTTGATGTGTCGGTACAGACGCTGCTGAATTAGATCTCGCCATAGTCGACTGACCAAGGCAAGGTTAGATAATTCTTTTCTTCTGGAATGGCGCAGCGCAGTGCTCCAGCTTCGGGCGTTGACGCTGGGTATGCTTAAGGAGCTTGGAGAAGATGTAGATACGCGGTAGCCGAAGATGTGGTCTAATATGCACTCGTGGATCTCGGCCGGCAGCTGAGTGAGGGTCAGAACGGGTTGCTCATCGATGGCAGTCGTGGCAACGGGGTCTTGCAACAGACGCACGTCGGAGTCGAAGCAGGCCGGTTGACAGGTTAAACAGCGAATCTCGGACGGACCCTGTTGAGCATTGGGAAAGGGTGTGCTGCTGGGACGGGTCGGTGGAATGAAGTCGGCAGACTTGGGTGGCTCAAGTGGCGGACTGGAGGGGCCTGGTGTCACGGGGGTCGATGTAGCCGTCATGATAGCAGCCAACTCTACAGACGCAGTTCCTTCGTCATCCTGGTCATCGTTGTGATCGACATCGCGGTTCCGGTCAATGGATACTTCTCGGGGCAGATAGGAATCTCGCGTAAATGGGGGATCGAAGGCGTCACGCACGACAACATCATCGGACGCAAACACGGCAGGTTCCCTCACGGCCGTGGCCATGACGTCGAGTGCTCGGTTGATTATCGCCAGCTTCAGGAGGTCCGGCGGTCATGACCGGCGTCTCCACGGGAGGAATGGTCAAGACGGCAGCCCGGCCTAATCCCCGTCGTCGGGGGTAGATGACGGTGGCAGCAGCAGCGTACAACGAGAGCCCAACGAGGCAAGTTAGAAAGAGACGTAGACAGAACAAGGTTGGACTCGGAGGGGTGGCAGTGGTGGTGGTAAAGAGGAGAGAGAGAAGATGCCACCAGCAATCGATAAGGTTGGGCTTGGGCGGGAGTTGGCGATCGGGTGCCGAGTCGGGAGCGATCTGTCTACAAGTCGATAAGGTGTGGTCGCGTGTCGTGCGAGGTTGTGGACCGACACACAGGAAACAGCAGGACACGGGCGAACAGCGGATGAGCACGGCAGCGAGAGGATGTAGACTCGACAAAATGGCGGATGTTTGACCTGGTGGTATCGAGCGCAGCGTCTTCCTCGTGCTGTGCAGGCAATACAGGTTTGCAGTACAGCTTGTTGGCAGAGGAAAAGAATTTTTGGGTTGGATTCCACAATGGTCGCTCAGCGAGTAAGGAATGGGCACATGCGCTGACAGCAACAGCAGAGAGTGTGATGTCGTGTCAAGCCGGGCTGGTGTCTGTCGGGATGCAGGAGATTGACCAGACTCTGGGCTGATTTGCTTGCGGAGGTGGGTTCTTGGAGGTGGACGCTTGGAGGTCTCTCTAGAGGACTAGAGGGGGGAGATGGGTGCAAGACTAGGTGCCTGATAGGCGGAGGCGGGCCTTGATGTTTGATGCTATCTACAGCCTACAGGTAAGGTCAGATTAGATTAGATAGGCGGGTACCTCGCAAAACACCCACCACGCATGGCGGATACGGGTATCCATCTAGCATGCAGCCTCTGTAATTTCGTGCTAGGTCCACTGTCAAGCACGTTAAAGTCTAACGGACGACAGTGTGCAACTCTGAAAGCTTGAATGTACGCATACGTACTGCGTAGTATACCAAGTAGATACTGTACCCGGCGGACAGACCTACCTACATACATACATAGGTACATCATGGCTGAGTAGGTAGGTACCTACATAGGTCCCTACCTCACCAACAACCTACCCGTGATTGCCTCCACATGCACTCCGTATCACAGATCACACACCACACTTCAGACGTAGCCAATGTAGTGTAAATGCGTGGGAATGGGACATGGAGCAGAATGGAGTAAACAGGCCACTCCAACGCTCGTTCCAGCATAAGACTAGTAGGTACTTATTACCAGCACTAGCACCAACCTTAAAACGAAGACACACCTGCGGACAGCTGGCAACCTCTTTTGAATCTCGAGCCTAATCCGTCTGTACCTTGAAAATAACACTGCCATCAAAGATAGCTCATGCGTAATTCGAAATGACCGGAGCTTCCCGCTTCTAGCCTGCACTTCGGAGATGAGATACATATGAGTAAGACTGATGGGGCGCAAAAAGGAAGAAGGAAAACAAGGAAGAAAAAATCATACGAGTGGTAGCCAGACATGATAATCAGGTGTGTGTCATCAGCTTTTGTATTTCTTCGAGGGACAAAAGTTGGTAGAGCATCTCTGTCCAGAACTGTTCCCAGATACTTTCTATCTGGGTGGCATTATTCTACTTGTACCATGAGTAAGCAGGTCATAGCTTTGGAATGCACGCGCTTAGAAGATGGCCGTAGACAGGTAGGGTTGCTAACCAGCCTAGTGTATATGTGTATAGGATTGACTAAACATCAAATCCTACATAATCTTCACATTTCCAAGTCCATTAATGCATGGGAATATACATAACAACATACATCACGGCTAACCAAATATTTATTACGTTTCCGTAACCAAATGCAATGATCTTCATAGAGAGGCTCTTAAGCACTCCTCAGCCTAGTATATACTATAGCCAGCCATATTATAAAGTGATGTTATTCAAGCCAACCTTTATATGGCGAATCGGGGTACGGAGCATAGTATACCATAGCGAGGACTTTTGATTTCCAATTTGACCCCCAATCTAACAAGGAGGAGGCCTGAGGGTCTAGATAGTAAGTAATAGTAAATTTGTTTTCACAAATCCAACATTCTGTCCGGCTGTCCCGTATGGAGGTCCTCTCTGGACGTACACTGTGTTGATTGTTAAACAAACAAGAAAGAAACGGCGGCATACTTGGTTAGCTGCCTGGCGATGTGTTATCCTTGGTTTTTTCGATATTTCTCCTCTTGCATTCGTTATACAAAAAAGTTATTCAGGTGTATACAATACAATATACATTACATTACAATTAGCTTAGTCCTCAGTAATATGGTAGTGTATTCTGGCTCTTTTATGTCTCTTATGATTGCTTGCTTTTTGTTCTTTGGTTTTTGTTTTTGGGTTTTTTGCCAAATGAACGTCAAGTGTTACATGAAATGTAGCGAACGAATGTATAAGTGGAGGAGCCAATAAACTACATAAGCGACAAAGCAAATAATAAACCCGAGACATGATGAAGTGTTAGCGCCGAACGATCGTTTGAGATCGCCCCTAGGGTCCGTGGCCAGTCGCTCCGTTACACCTTGCTGCGTACGTAGGCGTACTGAGTACGGAGTGCATGCATGTCCTAAACAAATGCAGGCCGAGCACATCATATTAGGTACCTGCTAAGTACGGAGTAGGTGGCGTAAACACTTCGATTACATACCTATTTAACTTTAGTTCTTATTCCAAAAGAGAGAGCAACATATTCCATATATAAACGATAACTGAGGCGAACAAAGCCGGCATTGCCGATGAGAGTCTTCGCGGTTGCACGTTGTAAGGAAAGATGGTCTTTTTCTCCTTACCACCGCATGTCCTTACTGCGTAGAGTAGTGTACGTATAGGTACCTCAACGGCACAGCCGACTTGACCGTCCAACGCAGTGTTACTCTCCAGGCAGTGCAGGCACAGGAGAAGTTGACATTCATGCCTACCTAGGTACTATGCATTCTTGGTATTGCTTCGATAATTCCATACTTCAATTTCCTCGGCGTTGTAGATCTACCCGCACTACATACTCATCATCGTCACCGATAAAAGCTCCACGTGTAGGGCCAAGATAGAGTAGATGGAGCAGAAAGCAGAAAGCAGAAAGCAGAAAGCAGAAAGCAGAAAGCAGAAAGCAGAAAGCAGAAAGCAGAAAGCAGAAAGCAGAAAGCAGAAAGCA
>MU400601.1:0-107346 GCA_022578965.1 Xylaria sp. FL1777 | reverse complement strand
AAAGCAGAAAGCAGAAAGCAGAAAGCAGAAAGCAGAAAGCAGAAAGCAGAAAGCAGAAAGCAGAAAGCAGAAAGCAGAAAGCAGAAAGCAGAAAGCAGAAAGCAACATAACACTGAACGAGATGCGGCTCTTTCACGCTGCTGCAAGACCTTCATCTTCTCATAGTGACGACGACACAGTTGGACGACCTATTACGACCATGTTTGCGAGTGCAACAATAGAAACCTGATTATTGTATGAACTATCACATGGTCAAGGTAATGCATGATGCTTCTTTATAAAATGATCGGATGGGTATGTGCTTTTCTATTCATTTTACTGCAGGCAGTCGAAATTTCCGTTATGCGTGTTGAATTGGAGTTTGAAGATGGTATAAAGAGGAGTCATGCGCCTACATACCTACTATCTACCTACTTAGTAAGTAGTTCCAGCAGCCTCATCGTCAACACCGCCTTCCCTCAATCTATGCGTATACTATGTTTCGCTACCTGTTACCCGAAACTCAAGAGCTGCTAGTTGGGCTTGGCGGTCCAATAGAGTTGCACCTAGACTAGGGGATATTGTCGCGAAACCATCCCTGTTATTTCCCGAGCTGGCCTGTCGCAGGGCTTTCTTCTTAGAACTAACTCCCCGCCGACTGGCAAGGTGGATCTGCGCTGCTTCGCCAAGACACTTCTACTGTACGGTACTCTGCCTACGCATAGGCAGGCTCTGTCCAGGGAACTGGCGAGGGAACTAGCGAGAGAGATGCACTGGACAGGAGAGGGAAAGGTGGAAAAGGAGTTTAAGCTTAACATACATAGTTGGGGCACAGGGGACCCCTATCAGCCAATCGTTTGACTTGGCGGCAAAGGTCTTGCAACCTCAGCCCACCCGCGCGCGCCTCTGCAACGAGAGCCTCCGAACAAGCCTCTTGATTCGGATCAATATCCTCGAAATATGGGGACCATAGGGGGACGAGCTGGGGACGAGATGGGGACGGTATGCCTCAATTCATGTCCCAATTCACGCTCCTAAAACATTTCACCCCATGTTCCGGGGACACTACGTACGCCGTGTAGTCCATCTGCAGACCAGAGACCCTTGCTAAGAGAATGTCGTAAACAATGGTACGTAATTTACCGTCGCAGGGCGCTGGGCATGTGTGGACGTGAAGATGCTGGGGGACACGGCGGTTGCGGTTTCTGGTCAGCTGGCCGAGGCCAAGACCAAGCTTCACAGCCGGCTCTTTAAAGACCACACCTCCATCGCCAACTCCACTGCCTCCGGGCCGTTTAGATTATATTCTGGTCTGCTTGACCTATTTTCCATATTCATTCTCCTCTTGTCTTTCTGCCTTCCCCTCACCTGAGTCTCTTTCCCCTCTTTCTTCATCTTCTCCCGCTCTTTGTTTGAAACGCCCGGAGGGTCTTTGATAGACACAGGCACCGTTGGATCTTGAGATACCGTCACTCTCTCCTCTCCATCTCATAATCCATTTATTATATACCACCACTTACGTCGTTATTCGATTCCACGTCGTATTTTGTCACTTTATTCGCTCCGTTCCAACCCGACCACCGACGATCTCTCATATCTTGGACGGACCTTGTTTATATAATTCTCTTCGTCAATATCATAGACCGGCAGTTTTTATTTTTCTCGCCCTCTCTCGTTCGAGCCCATTTCGCCTCAACTTTATAGATCTTCTCGTCAATTTATCTCTTCACCTTGTCTGTGACAGCCGAAGAAAATACCACATTCAGATCAGCTCGGCTACCTTTTGAAATCCAGTCAAGATGGCTCCTAATTTTTCTGCTCTTCTCACGGGTCTCCTATCCCTCGCCCCCTTGGGCACGCTGGCAGGTCCCCTCCGCAACTTCAATTCTCACGCCCATTCAGTCCCGACAGTGAGCGCCTTTGTCAGCAACCCCGATGCCAAGAACATTGTCCCGAATTCGTACATCGTTGTGTACAACACCACGTTCAACAGCGATGACATTGACGCCCAAGAGGCCTCCATTCGGACGACCATCCAAACACGCAACCTAAACAAGCGCGGAACTACGGGCCGGTTGCTATCGACGAGAGTCCGCTCCTTCTCCATGGCCAACGGCTGGCGCGCCACGGCCATGGAAAGCGACGATGCCATGGCCGCCCAGATCAACGCCATGGACATGGTATCCTACGTTGAGGCCAACCAATACGTCAATGTCTCTGCGTTGGTTGCCCAGGCAAATGCACCTCCGGGACTAATTCGCATCAGTCATGCCGCGACTGGCGCAAACAGTTACGTGTTCGACGACTCAGCCGGCACGGGCATCACGGCGTACGTGGTTGACACGGGTATCCTGACCACGCACGAGGAGTTCCAAGGACGGGCTACGCTAGAGTTTAACGCCATCGAGGGTTCTGCTGTAAGTACTGTTTTATAACCTCCACCCAAGCTCCACGTGGAGACAACTTCGGGAAATGAGAAACTCACATTGCAAACTAGGACACCGACGAGAATGGCCACGGGTCTCACGTCTCAGGAACCATTGGCGGTGCTACCTTCGGCGTGGCCAAGAACGTTAAGCTGATCGGCGTCAAGGTGTTGGATGCCAACGGCGGCGGCACCAACGCCGACGTGCTCGACGGCCTGAACTTCGTCGAGACCGACGTCAATAACAAGAAGCTGAATGGCAAGGCCGTCATGAACATGTCTCTAGGCGGTGGGAAATCGCAAGCCATCAATAGGGCCATCGAGGCCATCGCAGCTGCGGGCGTCGTTCCCGTCGTGGCCGCCGGGAACGAAGCCCAGGACGCCGTGAACACGAGCCCCGCAAGCTCCGCCGACGCCATCACCGTCGGCGCGTTGGACGCCACCAACGACCAGCGGGCGAGCTTCAGCAACTTTGGCAGTGTCGTCGACATATACGCGCCCGGAGTTGACGTCTTGAGCGTCGGTATCAAGACCAATAGCTCCCAGGAGACTCTCAGCGGAACCTCCATGGGTGAGTAAATGACACATCCCCCATCCCCCCTCGTCGTGGAGCCTCGGTTATGAGGAAATCATGCTAACTTGCCGTCATCGCAGCCTCGCCACACGTCGCCGGACTCGCGGCCTACCTGATGAGCCTCGAGGGTTTGACCAACGCCACCGAGGTCTCGGATCGCATGAAGGCGCTCGCGGCCTCCACCGGCGCAAGCGTCAAGCAGAACGTCAAGGGTACCACCAGTGCCATCGCCAACAACGGAAACCAGTAGACCTTTTTTCTTTCCTTAGAAAGGAAAAATCTTAATAATATCTTCAATCTTTATTCTTGCCGCTTCAGGGGAATTCTTCATCCACATTCATTTTCACATCAGCGGAACAGCAGCGAAGACAGCGACCGATTTTGAGTTCTCCGCCTAGAACAGGAGAGAAATAGGAAACCAACGATCTTTGTTTGGTCTAGGTTTCCCGAAAGCGACACGGCGGGTTTTTGGAAACTGGTGATAAGAGGCGACTGACTGGTATCATATCATCTTCCGATTTTGACTAGCCGACCCTCTTTTTAGGCATACCACGCCGTACGGATTAGAACCACAACTACCTACCTATGCATGTATATTTTGGAGGGTTCTTTTCGGATACCAGTAGCGAGCAATATCTCTGAAGTACATATATAGAGACGTACCATACTAGCATTCAATGCACGGACATGTATATATCGTAAATCACTTCATCCTAACGTCCTGTTCGTCGTACTCGTGCCGAATTGTAACGTCGTCAGCATGACCTGATTAATGACTAATTAAATCAATGAGACGGAAGCTAAACAAGTGCTTCACCGGATGTCAATGATGTGTGCGCGAGAGATGGGACGGGGATAAGTTTTCGATTTTAAAGTGTAGCGAAACTGTTATCTCCATTGCATATTACTACCCCACACGTGTTAGGAACATTCTGCAGATACTAATGTACACAACTTCGATTTACCTGCATACTGCGTATGCCACGTGCTATATTCAGCTTACTAGTATATGGTTGACCTAGGTATTTAACTCAAATAGCTAGAATATACAAGCTAAGCACTAGGCGTAGAATATGGAGAAGCAATAAGAGAAAAGAATCTAGAACTGTTCGCGATCCTTGATAGCAAAATCCGCCTGTTCCAACAAAGAGCGGGTTCTAAACTATCAAGTGCCTACGAGCCGCAGTTGGGCACGGTACTCCTCGCGATGGGTGGGTTTGATATCAGCACTTCTCGGCACAGCCACAGTCATTGAAAAAGAGACTGGACTGTAATTTGACATCCGTGCATTACAGGGGGTTCTGTCCCAATATAGCAGAGCATAAAACAAGAACAAAAGACCAAGTCAAAGATCGGTTGGATTAATAATTAATGACCATTGCCGTCGGCTAGGTAGCATGCAGAAGTTTGACGTATTGAACAAACCTTTTCCCTTTGGTCTGTTCCCCTGACCGAACCCACCTCATAAGGTCCCAATTGTAAGGTGACCATGCTAACATGCTGTTTATTGTGTAATTGTGTAAATACTTCGTAATCATGAGTAAGGAGGGCGGAGTAGCCCAATGTTTTTACAAAAGCAAGGCCACTATAACTCCCCGTGAGTTAACTTGGCTGTTATTTTGGCTGCCTCCTCGACGCTTGAGGCAACCCCGCCGCTCAAAATCGTATCCCACCGAGCTCCCATTGCCCAGGCGGCACCAAGCTGTTCCTATGGTGAGCAAAAATGTTCAAGGTATAATGGGGTAAGCAACACTCATGTACGTACCATCAGGCCCGAAACTAATAACAAGAAAAACAGTACAGTCGCTACCAACAGCAGAGATTCCCACAGGTCGCCCGAAGATCCTGATTGCTGGGCCTGTTCTGCATGTAATGCTTTTACCTGCTTCACGTTTTGTGACGGGAACAACGTCTCAATGAATTGTTCAAGCTGTGACAGAAAATGTCAGTATTTGTGTTGATCCGATAAATACTGGATCCAACTGACCTTGCCAAGAGCCATGCTGATCTCGAGGTAATGAGGATCTCTCGGGTCGTTTTTCTGGGCTATCCGTCTCGCATATCTCCGGAAGACGTCGCACACGAGGGCTAAATTTTGGGTTGACTGCATCATCAGATGGCATGCATCACCCTTGGTGATTTTGATGTGACTGTAAAATATTTTGGGGTTCTGGAAGATGAGATCTATGGTTGCAATGGCCATAGTCTGAGGAATCGCTACGAAATTGAAGACACTTTGCTCCTTGATACCAGCCATGTAGAACAGGCACTCGTCGGCATGTTTTAAGGCGTTAAGGACCATCTCGGAACTACAGTGAACAGCCTGCGTGCGGTACTTGGGGTCGAAGAGATCTTCCCACTTGTCGACATATTTGCTCCAGATATCCTTGGGCCAGAAACGACGGCTGTCCATGAAATCCTCGTGCACATCACGGATGATGTTGACTTTCTGCAAGAACTGGCCCATGCTCTCGGTGAGTTCCATGCGCTCAAGGAGGGCAGGGTTCGCGTAGCCACCCTCGACGAAAAGGCGTGTCAAGCCCTCACCGACGAGACCAGCGACATAGTGACAATATTTCTCGTATTCTGGAACAGTCACTACACCAGACTGGAATTCAGCGTTAATAGCATAGTCGGCCATGCCGTTGCCCATCTTGATAGTTATGTCTTCGATAATTTTGTAGTAGTTGTCCTTAAGCTTCTTCATCTCGGCGATCACGTCGTCGAAGTGGACGAGCAGCTCGCGATCTTTCTCATCGGGTCCGTTGCCGTCAAAAGTCCAGCCATCTTTCTTCAAATTCTTGTAGAACTCGCGCAACATGGGCTCCTTGACAGAGGCCGAAATGGTCATGTCATCCTCGATGGTATCGAGGCCGCGTAGGGTCAGGTAGAAGAGGGCGATGGGGATGAGCATCTCGTGGTTCAATTCTTGGATGACGGCGGAAAAGCTACGGCTGGTCATATTGAGGAACTTGAAGCATGATTGCAGGGTCGCCGCCTCCTTGGAAGGGTCGCGATGGTGGACGGGTTCGTGCCATACTTTCCTGTGGTGTAGAAGTCATTTGCTTAGCACGCCTGGAACGCTGGTATCTGAGAGCACGATACAACCAGAGACAGGAAAGTGGGAAGGTTGACCTACCACTGAATTATCGCGCGAAGTTGGTTGGGGTGAAACATGTAATAAAGGACTTCTTTGAGAGCCCCCATTTTTGAAGATGGATGGGGGAAAAAAAACTGTGACGGTGGTAAAAACTAGAGACGGGCAAGCCAATGCCGCTCACAGACCAATTGTGATTAAGAAAAAAGTCAATTGGCCTAGTAGAGTTGCTATTACCCGTAACCGACACTAGTAGGAAGTGTATGGATATGGTGAAGAAATGGTCGAGGTGTTGCGGGATGATGGTGATGATGGACTCGAAGTTAGGAGGTGGGCGCACTTATTTTGATAGCTGACCAAGACCCAGATATTATCCCATTGGCATATCTGCAGCTTCCCGTGCTTTTAAGTATTCCCTACCTTACATATACTTAAGTACCTACTATATGTTAGTATGTACATAGTGCATTTAGGTACTAACGAACCCCCTACTGTAGGCCCCGAGCACGAACAAATTAGCTACGAGTATCGTACCTAGTGGTAAGCTTAGTGTAGATAGGCTATCGAGATATCATAAAGCGTGTTCGAACTTTAATGCACGGTGGCCATCGCTAGCTATCGCCACAATCTTGAAGTGGATTGATTAGAAAATTGCAAATACCAATACGAATACGACTAGTAAAAATCCACCATCAACAAATGTTAAATGGAGTAAGTACCTGGATAGTGTAACATGAACGGAACATGCCAGCTAGTACTGCATGTGCAGGGGCGGGATTTTAACGGCACGTACATGTAGACTTACGTAACCTTACTACGATAAACATTATGTATGCAGTATATTCATACCTACCGCTATATGCAAATGTACATCTGAGACATCCTCAGCTTTAGCCATTCAGAGCAAAGACCCTGTACCGTTGCATTGTTGCAGAGCACCGAAATGAATTCATCAGGGGATCAACCTTGGTACACTGTAGTGTAGTCCTTTTCTAAGTTCCGAGTTTCTGCTTCTGTTGAATATTGACGTTGAACAACAACGATGTATTATTCTAGGGATATCGGACTTTTGTATAAAACCTAACTGGCGGGGCGAGAATCCATCCGCATGATCTGATCCTATCTGACAACACAAATATATAGTACATACTATGTTTACACTACGTATGCCGGTATCTACCCTGCAGCAGGATTACAATAACTATCCAGGTATCGTCCCATTGGTAGACATCAGCGATATGCCTAGGTTAGTAATCAACTGAAACTCAAAAGATATATCTATTCATCTATTCATCTATGAGAAGAACTACCCGTATTCGCTCCTACATACATATGTAGCGCAATCGTTTTCGGTCTTAAGCTAGCTTTCAGTCTCACCCACTGGCACATTTTGTTTATAATACATGGCCTACCCATCTATCTGATACCATGGGTGGTTATGGTCTGTCTGACACTATTTGGACTTCCGCCACATGCACCATTGAGTAGCATATGGTATAATTTGGTCAGCATTCAGACTCACGGACGTTGAAATCTCCCAATAAAGAGCAAGTATGAGACGAGGACCTGGGATCACTGTAGACTAGGTACCGATATTCCCACTTGTCCGGATCTCCTCCTCAACGGGATTTAAACCCGTGTGGCATAGCCCATCGTGGACATACGCAGTAAGTTAGGTGCCACAAGAAATTGTCAAGGGTTATAATGTAATGTACCAGAGTCTAGAGCAGCGATTCAGATCGCGTCCTGGTCATTGCACGCGGGAAGCCCCGGTAATATGGCGTACAGTAGTGATAACTCGATGAGCTTAACCATAAATGTTGGTTCACCTACATGTACCAGGTCCCTACATATGAGTGCTTACGCAGTACGCAGTAGTATACCATAAAAGATACCTATTTATAGTTTTAAGGGAAGGTTTCTTACATGTAGGTATGAAGATGTCCCCTTCAAAAAGAGTTAGCACTTACGTGACTTAACTATTCTAAGTTACTTGCACATATACGCATAAGTAGGTGGGCTGGGTGTTGCTTACTCGTCAACCTTATCAATCTTATCGAGTTGCTCGAGTTGCGGTGTTAACTGGATTGACCCATTGTCGTCTTCCCGCCATCCTTCTCTGACCATACCTATGACAGTCTCCATGAAAATCCATGACCGATCAATGCCTTAACTAAAATTTATGATTTATGCGGTCACACGAGAAGGACTGTGTTCATGCTTGTGGTATATGGGTTCCAAGCCTTCAGCGGTTGGTGAGTGAAGAAAACGACGTTGCTAACGTATCCCGGATATCCACCGCATCGGGGGCTTTCATAATTTAAAGGGCCAGACAAAAGCAGCACCGTCAGGCCCCAAGCTGAGACTAGTCTAGGTGTCCACAGGCCGACCCCGTCGTCCTCAGCTACCCATTACCGTTCGTTCACAGCGTAGCATCCGTCAGACGATAGGTTCGTTCTCCACTCGGGTTTCTGAGGAGAGCATATCGCGAACAGGAAATTCTGTTGATGATAGATAGAAATCAGCCCGCTACGATATTCCCTGTAGATCCGCTGTACAATCTCTTTTTAGACCTACGTGTAGCTCAACGGTGATGTTTCGGCAGTGACTTGTCTGACCCAGCTGCTTGTCCATCCGGCATTTGGGTATTATGTATGTACTTAAGTACACATAAGGGTGCCGTCAGCCGAAGGTGGGGAAGTGGGTTGGACATTCAAGCACCGTTATACCATTCGGGAAACGCCGCACCTATCCCTTTAAGTGCTGTTCCAGCTCCGCTATGTGGCTTCTAGGCAGCACAGGCCATGGTGTACACCGTGCGACAGTTGCTGTGCAGGAACCTAAGGAGCACGGACTAGCCCCACCTAAATTAGTAGTATTTGTACATAGTTTTTTAGTACTATACTTAAGAAATGTTTTTTTTTTAATATTTACTTTTTTAAGTATAAACTTAATTTTATGTAGTAATTATAAAGTTTTAAGCTAATATTTAAAAAGTATAAATAGTTATTTAAGCAGCTTTATAGCATTATATTTTAAATAAACCTTTATATAATATATTAACACTTTATTTACTTTTTATTTTATTTTTTAATTTTATTTTTATTTTATATATTTTAGTATTAATTTAATAAAATAACTAAAAGTAGTAATAAAACTATAAAGCTTAGCTTTAAAAGCAATAATTTAGTTAAACTAATAATTAATAATATTATTAAAAGTATTTATAAACATATTAATTAATTTATAATTAATTTATAATTATAATTTAATAAAATTAAAGCTATATTAATAAAAATATAACAAAAATTAAACATAGTATTAAAAAAACAAAAGCTAAAAAATAAAATTAATAATTTAATAAATAAGCTTATTAATTTAAAAAACAATTAAGTATTATATATAAAGTAATTAATTAATATAATAAATAATAAAAAGCTTAAAAATTTAATTTTTAATTTTTATAAATATTTTAAGCTTAGTAATTTGTAAATTAAGCAAAAATAATATATTTAAACTATTTTTTTAAACATATTTTTATTAAATAATGCTATTTAATTAAATAGTTATAAAACAAAAAACAAAATAACATTTTTAGTAATATTATAATTAATAAAAATAAATTATATAATTTTTAATAAAATTAAAAATATTTAAAATTGCTTAATTTAAATGTTAATATTATATAAACTATAGCTAAAAAAAATTACAATAAAATTAAAAAAAGATTTTTATTAAATAGCTTTATTTATTTATTATTATAATACTAATTAAATAAACTTTTTAAAAGCTATAATTTAAATATTAGCTAAATATAATATATTTTATAGCTTATTAATAATATTTATTAATATATTATTAATATAAAATAAAGCATTAATAAACTTTTTATAATAGCTTTATATAATATTTTATAAGCTATTAATAATTATTAAAAATATATAATAAACTTGCAATATTATTATTAATAAATTAACTAATTTTATATTAATAATTTAGCTATATATAAAAAAGTTTAATAATAATTTAAATATTAATTAAATAATTAAAAAAGTTATATAGTTATTTTATATAATAATTATAATATTAATTAAGCTAAAAATTTATAATATTTTTAAAGTAATAATTTAATTATAAAACATTTTAATATTATATTATAAATATAATATTAATGCTAAAATTACTAAAAAACTAAGCATAATATAAATTTAATTAATAAATTATATTAAAATATTATTAATATTAATAATTTTAAACTTTAGAACTAATAAATAAAAAATAAACTAAATTATAAAACATAAAAATAATTAATTTAAAGCTAGATTTATAGCTTAAATAATATAAAACAAATGTTTTAATTATAATAAAATTAGCTATTATATAAAAAACTATAAAATAAAAGCTAAATAGCTTAAAAACTTTAAAACAAACTAAAAAAAACAAATTAGCTAATTTATAACTATTAAAAGTAAGCTTTTTTGCAATAATTTTTTTAGCAAATTTAATAAAGTTTAAAATAAATATAAAACTTTTAAAAGTAAAGCTTTAATTAATAGCTTTAAATATGTTTTTATTATAAATAATGCTAAAAATAAAAATAATACTAATAAAATAAAGCAATGCTTTATTAATTGTTTTAAAAATAATATAATTAATAAAAAACTTGCTAAAATTTTTAATATTGCTTAAAATAGCTTTGCTTTATTAATTAAAACAAACAAAAGCTAAAAAAACTTTAATAAAAAGCAAAAGCTAAAAAATAATTATAATAATTATTATAATTTTTTTTTAGCTAAATTAGCTAATAGTTATAAATTTACTATTTTTTAAAACTATAGCTATATTAATTATTATATTTTATAATTTTTAGCATTTAAGCTAGCATTATATTAGTTATAAAAATAAAGCATAATATATAGCATTAATAAAACAAAACTTTAAATAACTAAAAATTACAAAATAATAGCAAATTTTATAACTATTAATAATATATTAAAAACATAAACATTAATAATAAATATAATATTAAACTATATTTTTTTAAGTAATATAACTATTAAAAAATAGATTTTTTATAAATAAAAAAGCATTTTTGCTGTTTTAAATAATTATAAAATTATTATATTATTTAAGTTTAAAAAAAGCTTTTTAATATAACTAATAAAATGTTTATTTATTAATATAGCTAGCAAAAAGTATTATATTATAATTATTAAATAATATAAAAATACTTTAAAAAAACTATAAATTACTAAATATTAAAACTATTATATAAAAAACTTTTTTAAACTATTTAATTATTTTAAACAAAAAACTAATATTATTGCTAAAATAAAGCATTATATTAATATAAATAATAGTTTACTAGTTAAACTATTATTATAAAAATATAGCTTAACGCAAAAAAAAACGCTATATAAGTTTATAAAAGCATATAAAAATATTTATATTAAAAAAAGCATAAAGCTATAAAGTTTATTAATATTATTAACTTTAAAAAAAGCGCTAAATATAACTATTAAGCTTAATAAAAATAATAAATTAGTAATATAATATTTTTATTATAATTATTATAAAATTAATAAAAAAACAAAAAAGCAAGCTTATTTGCTATTTAATATAGCAAATTAAATATAGCAAATTATAAAGCGCTAATAATATACTTTTATTAACTTAAAAAATAAATTTTAATATATTACTATATATAAACTATATTATAAAAAAATAGCATTTATTATACTATTTAAGTTATATAAATAAATAGTAATACTTTTTAAACTTTATAATGCTTTAATAATGTTTTAAGTATTAATATAAAAAATAATTAAACTTTTTTATAAGTAGCTAATTAGTTTACTTAATAATATTTATATTTAAGCTAAAACAAAAAAACAATTATATAAACACTATTATTTGCTATTTATATAATTAATTAAATATAGCATAATAATTAATATATTAAAAATATTGCTTTTTATAAATTTTAGTATTTTTTTTAGTTTTAATGTTTTTTATAATAGCATTAAAGCAAACTTAGCAAAAGTTGCAGCAATATAAAAGCAGTTTATATTTAAAACTATTATAAAAATAAAAGCATTTATAAATGCTATAAGTTATTTTAAGTATTTTATTAAAAACTATTTATTAATTGTTATATTATTAATTATATTAATAAAAAAACTTAAAAATTAAAAAATAAAATTAAGCATAAAAGCTAAAAATATATAACAAAAAATTTATAAAGCTATTATTATTATGCTAATTATTTAAGCTTTTAATTAAAAGCTTTTATTTATAATAAATATTAACTTAAGCATATATTACGTTAAAGCATATTTAATATAGCTACATTTTTATAAAATAACTATATTTTTATATTTAATAACATATTTTTTAAAAAAGCTTAAAGCATATTAATTATATTACTTAATATAAAAAAAAAAGTTACTAGCTATAATATTAATATTTTAATATTAATAATATTAAATAAAAAGCAAAAAAATTATTATTTATATAAATTATAAGTTTTTTATAACAATAAAAATAAAAATAAAATAATTAGCAAAAATAGTATATTTTTTAAATACTATTAAATATTTTAGCATAAAAATTATATATAAAATAAATAAATTAAATGTTTTAGTAAACTAACTATTAAAATTATTAGTTATATTAGTTTTTTTATTAATAAAAGCTAAAGCTAATATAAAATTATTATTAAAAGTTAAAATATAGCTAATAATATTATTATAATATTTTAATATTATAAATTTATAAGCTATTTTTAAGAATTTTTGTTTTAAAACTAAATTACTATATAATATAAGTTTAAAATAAATAAAATAACATTTTATTAAAAAAAATAGCATATTATTTAAGCTAATTAATTATAAATAAGCTTTAAAAAACTTTTTATATTTAGTTAGTATAGCATTTTAAACTATAGTGCTTTTAAAAGTGCTTAAAATACTAAAATTGCTATAAAACGCAAAAAATATATATATTAACTTAAAGCATACTACTATTAAAAGCTTAATTTAAAAGCTAAATAAATATTTTTAATATTTAAAAGCTATATTTATTACTTAGCAAATTATTATTAAATATAATTAATGCTAACTAATAAAACTACTATTAAATAAACTTTTAAACTTATAACTTATTATATTACTTTTATTACTTATATATTAAGTTATAAATTATATATTTATAGCTAATTTTAAGCTATTAATATATATTAAATATATTATTATATAAGTTAAAGCAAAAATAATGCTTAATATTAGTTTTAAAGCAACAAAACTATTAATTTAATAAATTAGCAAAATGTTTAGTTTTTTTAAGAAATAAATAAGCAATAATATAAGCATATTTATAAGCAAAAAAACAACTAATTAGCATAAATTAAACAGTTTTATTATAAAATTAATTATACTTAAAAAACTTAAAAATAATAGCAAAGTTAAAAAAGCTAATAATAATATTAAACAAATTATGCTATATAAAAGTTTAATTTATTATTATTTTAATTTTTAAACTTTATTAAAAGTAGTTATTTATATATATAATTAAACTTTAAAGCTTAATAGCTATAGCAATTATTTTTTGCTGTTTAAAACGTAATTATTAAATTAATAATTAGCTATAAAGATTACTAATTATATTAAAAATTTAAATAAAAAAAAAAAAGTTAAATTTTAATAATATTTAATATAAAACTATAAAGCACTATTAATATATAATTATTTTAGTAGTTTAAAAGTATTAAAAAACTAAATTTAAGCTTATTTACAAAAAAAAAAAAGCTTAATTAAAACTTATAAAACTAACAATTAAGTTTTATGCATTAAACAATAAGCTAATAAGTTTAAACTATATTATAATAGCTTATAAACTATTGCAAATTATTATTATAGCAATATATATAAACTATAAAGCTTTAAAAAAATAATATTACTTAATAAATATAATAATAACAACTTATTTTTAGCTTATAGCAAAAATAGCTACTTAATAAAAAGTTTATAGTATACTAATAAACATATATTAAAAAAAAATAAACAAAAATTAAAAACGTTAATAGTATAAATATTAAAAAGCATTTATAAATAGCTTTATTTTTATAAATAGCTAAAATAACTATTTAGCAAAAAAAATAATTATAGCTTTTAAATAACATAAGCTATAATATATATTATATAATAGTTATTATATAAAAACTTAAAAAGCACGAACTAGCTTTACTTAAATTAGTAGTATTTATATATAGTTTTTTAGTACTATACTCAGAAAATGTCTTTTTTTTAACATCTACCTTTTTAAGTACAGACCTAACTCTACGTAGTAATTACAAGGTTCTGGGCCAGTATTCAGAAGGCATAGCTACATTAAAAGTGGAATAGCGGGGCTTTTATGCAACCTTCACGTGATGCGCCTATACCTAATCAAACTTCTATTTAAGCAGTATACGAATTCCTCATTAGTTGCATCTAGTTATACAATAGTTGCATAAAAGCCCCACTATTCCACTTATAAATGTCACAGAGCCAGAACAGCACTTAAAGGGATAACTTGAGGTTAGGTAGTGTAGCAAGAGAGTGTACGTGTTAATTTGTCGATAGGAACATATGAGCCTTCTTAATAACAGACAAGCAGTTTGATTTTACAAGGAAAGCAGAATTGATGCATTGGCTCAATTCAATAGTAGGAAATCTAACCACTTTTGAGTATATATACTATAATATAAGTACCTAGTTACTAGTGCGCACAACAGCGATACGTGGACGTACTGTATTATACGAGTACAGGTTAGTTAGGTATCGTAATCTACTAACCTCCCCACCTAGGTGACCTTAGCAGATGCCTCAGGTAGCTTGGAAGCCTCATCATATACAAGCAATTAGATGTGTCTGAATCGTAATATACATGAGAAACAAAGGCAAATACTTGGTCTCAGATAGAAAAGACTATTGGGGCGAAAATTGAAGCTCTCAAGACATTGGAGATTGCTTGTGCAGCCATGTGTGTTCAGTATTGATGCTGGGTTGTGCTGCTCCAACAGGTCAATCGGCTCACAAAGGTAGCTCACAAAGGTAGCTACCTAAAGGTCATGACTGCCCTTCTTTTCTTTCCTCCCTTGGTAGGTACGCTCTGGTCCCAAACCCTCTAGCTTGCCTGCCTGCCTGAGATCTCGTATACGTGATACGGATATCTGTCCATTCCGTGGTCCTTCCCATCGGCTCTTCTCGCAATTTCGTTCGTTCCTCGTGTCGCGCACTTCTCCTGTCCACTTAAAACTTTCCGCCCTCTTACCCCGCTACATCATCGCCACCGCTCATTGCCCGTTCGTCAACTCATCTTATACTCACCATCACACACATCCCCCGGATTCCTACCGGATCAACTGGAATTTACTCGCCATGGCGCCAAATCGCTTTCTTATTTGGGGAGGCAAGGGCTGGGTGGCCGGCCACCTTGAAGCCATCTTGAAGAGCCAAGGAAAGGAAGTTTATATGACCACCGTGCGCATGGAGGACCGCGAAGCCGTCAAGGCCGAGCTGGACAAAGTCAAGCCTACTCATGTCCTGAACTGCGCCGGATGCACCGGGCGTCCCAATGTCGACTGGTGCGAGGACCACAAGCAAGAAACCATGCGGTCCAACGTGATCGGCACCCTCAACCTGACCGACTGCTGTTCTCTCGCCGGCATCCACTGCACCGTCTTTGCCACCGGCTGTATCTACCACTACGATGAGGCTCACCCTATTGGTGGTCCGGGATATAAAGAGACGGACCTCGCCAATTTCAAGGGTAGCTTCTACTCCGAGACGAAGGGCCATGTCGAGGAGGTGAGCTGCTCACGCTCGGCACTATCCATGAAAATGTTTACTTATGTGGTACTAACCCTTCTCTATAGATCATGAAGTTTTACCCCAACTGTCTGATTCTACGCCTGCGCATGCCTGTTTCAGACGACCTGCACCCGCGCAACTTCGTCACCAAGATCAGCAAGTATGAGCGGGTAGTCGATATACCCAACAGTAACACCATACTGACCGATCTGCTACCCGCGTCGGTCCTGATGGCCGAGCACAATGAGACAGGCATCTACAATTTCACCAATCCCGGTGCTATCAGCCATAATGAGGTGTTGACTCTCTTCAGGGATATTGTCCGCCCCGGCTTCACGTGGAAGAACTTCACCGTCGAGGAACAAGCTAAAGTGATCAAGGCCGGGCGTAGTAATTGCTTGTTGGATACGACCAAGTTGGAGAACAAGCTCAAGGAGTACGGATACTCGATGCCCGAAATCCATGAGGCTTATAAGCAATGTTTCGAGAGGATGAAGACTGCTGGGGTGAAATAAGGGTGGTGATCAGGCTCAGATAAAGGTCAAAAAACCAGTCATTTTATTTCCTGGTACAGCATTAGGGAGTTTAAAACAGGTCTAGATATGACATGTATTTTGACGGTGAGATGCCACGTGTGAGTAGTTCATTCAATGGTGTTCTCTTATCTCTAAGAACTTCACATATAATTACAGATTGAAATTGCAGAATATGCATCATCTACTTACAAGTCTTGTTGTTTCGAAAAGCATAAAGTTGGTAACGTTTACTCTATCGTGACCTACATTAGGTAGTAACATGTGAAAGGGTAGACAAAACCAAGTTTAGTTTAATGCAACCGCCGCTCTTGCTCAGGTACATACTACGTAAAAACAACGACGTCTTAAAAGACCCTCCTGTATTATAAATGCATGAATCCTGACTGCAGAGCATTCATTACCGAGACGTCCACACTATGCTCTACGAACCTAGTAACAAGCTCTACACAATCCAACTCACTATCTCACGCCGCCCAAACTCACATTTTTCGCACGATTTTACTACGCAAAATCTCGCTTAGACGAGGATCCTCCGTAGTGATTGATATATTATCTACAATAACCGACATTTGGCAAAGATCAACACTGCCGTCGTGTCTTTGGCGTTTTGCAACAGCCCCTTTATAGACCCAACGATAGTCGGCGAGACACGGGGGCAAATCCCCCGTACCCTGTCCGCTTTGATCTCCTGTTCCATTAAGCCCCGATATTCGTATATAACAAGATCCCAGTCGCGCATAAGCTACCCAGGGTATATAGAGTTGCAGATGGTGCGAGGTGCGGCTGCAACACCATACCAGTCAATGAAGCCTTGGAAGTCAGCGTCTTCCGAGACGATGAAGTTCCAAGTGTCGAAATCCGGGTGGGCGAATAAGGACGGGTCCCTCCTGCTGGGTTCGGGGATCCAACTAATTAGTTGGTGCAATAGTCTCTTGAAACCTTTCTAGAACGAGTTTTCCTCGGGATATAGATCGAACATGAAAGTATCAGAGAGCGTTGTAAGTTGTCGACGAGAAATATAAGACACAGAACAAGGGAATGGTTGTCTCATCTGCACCTAGGGACAACGCGGAGATGTCGTCCCGCTTATCCGCCGTGCCGTTGACGGGAATATAGGCCAGCCATCAGAGGCCGATGTGGAAGGTCAAGGGAAAGAGTACGTGATAGCAAACGTAGCTTCATTCATATCTGTAAGTGCAAGTTAAAGTAAAACACGCCGGAAATTGTTCCAGCCCAATAAAGGAAGCTAACTTTTATCCTGCGCCAATAGAACTTCAGAGAAGAACTCGGCGTTTCCCATTGTTCTCGCGAGAGGATTTGGAGGGATACAGGCTCTCTGTCTAGCTGCTGTGTCATTTTATTGTACTTGGAGTGATGTGATATCACGGTGATAACACTAGGCAAAAGCTACCTACTAGAGTATCCCTGCGGGTAGAACATTTTCGTGATACCATAAAAACATGCATGTTAGGTACTCATATGAAAGTTTGAAATTCATAATTACCTACTACTCTAGCCTCTGTTTCTTATTTATAAAGAGGACGTAACCTAACCCAGGTTACGTAAGGTTACCAAGGACGTACCGTACTACCTATATCAATCAAGACCCCTTCCATTAGGTAGCAAATAAGTACCCGGATTAGGTAGACGACCTAACGTGACACATAATAGCGCAAGGTTCTAAGGGACAAACATGTACACTGTAGATTAAGTACCTAGCCAAGACATTACCTTACAAGGAAGTAATTGTGCCGCATTCCTCGCTGTCTTATCTTGGCCAAAAAGTCGTCATACCTGAACCAGCCAGGCTACATCATAGGATTGACTGGACCGTCTTCAGGTTGTTCTCTGGCTGCTTCTTCACGTCTCCTGAAATCTGCATTTCTCTATCCATCTACGTTCCTAATACCTAGATAGATACCCTTTGCTTCTCAAAATCCTAGGCACACTGCGGGACCGCCGTTCTGACCTTATCTTGCCCCTCCAAGGAACCAAAATACTTTCACGCCCTCCTCTCCCAATTCATACGTCCATCCGTCTTCATCCACACATCCGTCTATACTTCGTATACACACGCCGTGCCGGTACTTCGACGGAGACGTATAAATAAATACCTGCTGCCTACATATCGGCGTACCCACGACACACACGCCCACGTCAGGCAGCTCAAGCATGGTTGTTGACACCGCCTACTACGATGCCCTGGGCGTCAAACCGACTGCCACCGAGCTTGAAATAAAAAAGGCTTACCGCAAGCTCGCCATCGTTCATCATCCAGGTGCGCATTGCGTTGCGCTGTATTGCGCTCCGTCCCGCTCCGTCCCGCTCTGTTCCATTCCGTTCCGTCCGAGGGCTTGCGCGCTTCACTTGCGATTGGGTAGCTAACCATATCGGCCTCACCGTCTAGACAAGAACCCCAACGATCCCACGGCGCATGAGAAATTCCAGAACATTGGCGAAGCCTACCAAGTATTGTCCGACAAGGACTTGCGAGCGGCCTACGACAAGTATGGAAAGGAGAGCGCGAAGCCCGGCGAGGGCTTCGTCGACCCGGCCGAATTCTTCAGCAGCATCTTTGGTGGCGAGGCTTTTGTTGACTGGATCGGTGAGATCAGCCTGATGAAGGATCTCAACACCGCCATGGAGATCACAACCGAAGATCAGGACGATGCCGAGTTCCCCGGCACGAAGGAGGCCCTGCACGAAAGCACCAAAGATGCCGCCGCTGCCCCCAATTCAGCTCCCACACCCACCGTCATCGTCGAGGACGAGCCGGAGAAGCCCGCAACGGCCGCAGCAGGGGCCGAGACGAAGGCCGGGGAGACTCAAACAGCTACAACTAGCCAGGATGGAACACGAATACCGTCTCGGCAGCCCTCGCCCGCCCCCAGTGCTTCTGGCACCTCGACTCCTTCCAGACATGCTATACCCATCCGGCCTGCACTTATGGATCGTCCGTCCGACGAGTCACGGGTAGAGGGTCAAACCGAGGAAGAAAAAGAGCTGCGGAAGAAAGAGAAGAAGAAGGGGGGCTTGACCAAGGAACAGCGTGAGAAACTTGCAGCCTACGAGGCCGAACGAGCAAGGGTTCGTCAGGAGCGTGTCGATACTCTTGCCCGGAAGCTGATCGACCGGGTGTCCGTCTGGACAGAGACGGACAAGGGAGCCGACGTCACCAAGGCCTTCCAGGAAAAAACGGCCCTCGAGGTGGAGAACCTTAAGATGGAGAGCTTCGGTCTCGATATCCTGCATGCTATCGGCGCCGTGTACTTCTCCAAGGCCACGGCCTTACTCAAGTCCCAGAAGTTTCTTGGCATCAGCGGCTTCTTCAGCCGTGTCAAGGACAAGGGGACGTTTTTCAAGGAGACTTGGAGCACAATTTCTTCGGCTATCGACGCGCAACACACCATGGAGGAGATGGCTCGCATGGAGGAAGCCGGAGGCGAAGACTGGACGGACGAGAAGAAGATGGAGTATGAACGAAAGGTCACCGGCAAGATTCTGAATGCTGCTTGGCGCGGCAGCAAGTACGAAATTCAGGGTGTCTTGCGCGAGGTCTGCGATAGCGTGCTCTACGATAAAAAGGTGCCCCTGAATAAGCGTCTAGAACGCGCTCATGCTCTCGTACTTCTTGCCGAGATTCTATCAAAGGTAGGGACCCGACCACGACACTTGTACTCCTACCCCAATTCCATTCTTCTCTTATGGGAAAATGTCAGTAAACTATCACGTAATGACTACTAATTATTGTTGATAGGCCCAGAGATCACCCGAGGAAGAAGGTGATTACATGGCTTTTGAGCAGCTCGTTGCTGAGGCGGCCATGAAGAAAGAGAAGGACTCCAAAAAGAAAGGCAAGGATAAGGAGGGGAAGAAATGGGCCAGTGAGACATCGGCTTAACCTTCTAGGGCCACAAAATAGAAGCCGTGAATTGCCATGTCTAAATGCCAAATGGTCTCCTTAGGGTGTTGTTACTCCACAAGGTGAATGCATTTTTCGAGATAATATATTTCATCCCGCCTAATCAGGCATTTGCATGAGCAGGAAGCGGTTGTGGATCGACTGGTTCACACCAGGGGGAGTCTGGCAAAGCACTGGTGGCGATTGCAAATAACATTGAACGGATCTGGGACTCGAATGTACAGAAACATAAACAGTTTTATTTCCTTGTGAAAGGGGTGGCTTTTTGACACATGGAGGAGGAGCGCCATCGACTCCTTTTTTGGACTATTTGATAGACAGATTCATGCAGCACAAACATATATCCCACCACCCTTACCAAGGTAAGAGAAGAGAAGGGGGGAGAGAAGAGACAGTAACCCTTTTAGATGAGTAAGCTTCTCGGCGAAACTTTAGCAAATAGCAGGTTATTTAATCACCCCTCTACATAATTAGACTGATCTATTCCTCGTCTTGTTCTCGTTTAGTTCCTGATTTGTTAGGGAGAAGTCTGTATACGTGAGAAGATAGAAGAGAATTGACCGTGTAACGATAAGACTGCAACTGAGTGAATACTGTAATTGAATTAGTCATGCAACTTATACCGACGCGAAATTCGTCACCGCCACTACCACTGGGTACTGTTTCTCTAGAAGAATGTGTTGTTCTTCTCTCAGTTTCTTGGAAATTTAACAAGATACCTACTTCACTAGAATGTCGTGATAACTGCAATCTCATATCAAGGGTCTATAATTCATAGTCAATACTTGTAGGATTAAAAGGAGGCGAGCTGGCGATGGGCTACAAGCCCAAAACTCACATTCATGTTGAACTTCTTTGCAGGTGGGAAAGGGAGGAAAATAACATTGCACAGTCAACATCTCGCAGTAATCTTACCCATTGGTCCCCGGTTTGAGGCCATTGCACACGAAATATCAACGGTTATAAAACGACATATGAATTCACCCGTTTAGTCAATACTTGAGGTTGTATGTTATATCTCATGGATTGAGGTCTCTAGTCGGCATATAAACATAGAATGATCTGACCTATGTTACACGTGTATGTAAAGTATCCATCCGCCTATGTACACTTCTCCATGTCGTCAACCTAGAACGACGTTCCGGCAACGTTGCCCTGTTCGGGCGCTCCATGTTGCTCGACCAACTCTTCTGTTAGGTGTGCTATAAACTGGGGTATCATCGTAAAAGAAAAAGATTTAGGAGAAGACATTAGACGAGTGAGGTGAAGATGGGTTCGTGGGTGCCCGACTCTAATCCATGATAGTGTTCTGGGTATTTTGTTAGTGGTTCTGATGGTGGTACAGTGTGACAAAGAAAAGAAATAAAGGGCAGTCCTAAATAGAACCAAGTCAAAAGCAACCTGGGCTCGCCAGCCGTGAAGCTTGCCACCCAAGGTATACAACGCCGTCGCTGCCATCGTGTATGCCTATGTGCCATTCCCAACCATTTATGACTTCAAGAAATTCGTAGTAATGAGTGGTGATTTTTAGATTGAGCTTTGTACTCATATTCTCCTAACCCCCTTCTTTGGGAAGCTCTATACCGCTGTCTCGGTCTTGAGGTGCCATACCCCAACTCGTTAAGGTCTCCGGTGCTTCTTCTGTAGGCTTGACGTTAAGTGTGATAGTGCCGTTGGAGAGGATTGACTTTGAGTTCTCCTCTTCCTCGTCTAAAGGGTCCAATACTCTACCACCCAATCGTATGTCACTGACTCTTACTTTATATTCGAGCGCTTTCTTTCCATCGTTGATAAGCTCTTCCGTCCAGTCAAGACATCTTTTAATGCTCTGATTGATCTTTTGCGAGTCAACGAGAATTTGCTGGTGCTTGGACAGGTCAAGATTCAGCCGTTCTTCGTCTCGTTCGCGGTGCTTTTCGTCTCGTGCTGCGAGGACAGCTGGGCTCAAGTCAGATAATGCAGAATCCGTATCTGAAAATGACTCGTCTTCTGGGTTCTGCATAGATAGGTCCTCTTCACTGAGGTCTGATAGTCCTAAAGATTCTAGTCCCAAAGATTCTAGTTCTAGCTCCGACACAGACCCTGATGGTACACGACTGGACATGGTGGTAGTAGAAGGCAGGGATAAGCGGCCGGCACGCGACAGGCGTCGATAACTTCGCAATTCGGCTATCTGTTTTCGGAGCTGCCGCTCCAGGGTGCGGTTGATAGCCTCGAGAGACGCATTCCTGATCTGCAAGTCCTGAACCTTCCTTTCCCTTCGGGCGTTAGTAATCAGCTCGGTCACTGGATCTGTAGAGGACCCAGTTGACTTCGTAGGGCTCTGCAACACGGATTGATCTTCGGGCGAAGCGATATTTTCGTGCTCCGTAAATTCTTCGGCCGCTTGGATAATTGAGGCCAACGTCAGCGGGGGAGGATTCGTAGGCGAGAGGTTTACAGGAGGAAAGAGGCCAATGGTGGGAGACGCTATTGGTTTCAAAGGCTCGAAAGCGCCATCTCCATGTACCAAACTACCCGAGCGCGAATGACAACTGGACCGCGAAGTTGTGGTACCAGAACGTGGTAATCCAGGGGTTGACGGCGCCAACGAGGGTGGGGGAGAAACCTGGACATGAGCGGTAGGAGTAGCAGCAGTGCTCATAGCAGCACTGTAGGATCCTGTGCTATTCCTATAAGATGATGGAGAATGCAAAGGCAGCTTGCTGGGTGAGGCAGGTCGTTGTAAAGCCGCGGCCGAATGAACAATACCTTTCGAAGCGGTTGGCACGGTTGTACCAGACCCACGAGACAGCATGGGCGGGGGCGTAGATCGCAACTCGGGAGCCCCGTTCGCATACATGAATTTGCTGGACACATTCTCCTGGCTTCGGTTCAAGCCGGGAGATAGTGGAGGTGACAGAGTTGCAGGGCTGGGTGATTTAGGGACCATGCCACTGCCATTGGCATAGAAGAAAGTCGGGTTCTTTGGAGACACCATCTTGGAGGCGCTCGTGGGCCGCGTCGTCTTCGCATCGCTAGCATGAAAGAATTTGGAGTCCCGGGTATTCGTGGTGTCCTGTCTTAGGGGCATACTCCTATCGGGACTGATGGCGTTGAAAGTGACCAACGGCCTCCGTGATACATCCCCCTGGTTCAAGGAGGTCGAGAAGGGGAAGGCCGGTTTGGCCTCCCAGGCATCAGAGCGATCATGGCTCGGGGTACCGTTGGGGGTGCTGCTTGCGCTGTCAACGCGGCTCTGCCTGGACCCCGAGCGGGGTGTGACGTTGCTATTCAGATGAGGGCTGAAGGCGGCTGCAGAGACGTTGGCAGGGTCATCGTACGGCGCGCGGTTCGAGCCATTCGCGGCAGCTATGGTAGAGGTAGGACGCTGTTGCGTGCGTCTAGGTAAGGGGGTAGTGACGGTGGTGTTGGCGGCAGCGACAGTGGGTGTCTGAGGCTGGGCCGGTCTTGTGACCGAGGCTATCTTGGGAGTCAGGGGCATCCGATTGATACCCCTTGCGGCAGAGGCACTGAGGGGTGGCATCTGTGGACGAGCATTGGTGGTAGTGGAGAGGTTCAGGGAGGTGTCGTAGGTGTCGTGGCCCATCTTCTTGTTTTCCTTCAAAACGCGGCCAAGCACGAGAGCAGCATTTTGATCTCGGATATCTAGAGGTGGGCGGGTGGCGGCGGGAGGAAGACACGGGAGCGTGTGTGTATGTAACCGCGTCGTCGTTGCTGGTGGAGGGAGTGGTGGTGATGGTGGCGTATCACGGGTCGAGGGATTTGTGGGGGAGGTGGTGATATGTGGTGGTGACACTATCAGCAACGGTTGTGGTGCTGCAGTTGATGTTGTTGTTGCCGTCGTTGCCGTCGTCGTCGTCGTTGTCGTCGTCGTGCCGGTACGGGTTTGAGTAGTATAGGTGTCAGTGTCAGTGTTAGTGTCGGTGATGGTAGCGGTGGTGGTCGTGGTCGTGCTGCTACCGCCACTGTTATTATTATTATTAGTACGGGTCGTTGAGATTGTCGTAATATGGGGACGTTTCTTGGCAGGAGATCTACCGGTGCGTATAATTGCCTGTCCCCGTTCTTTCGCTGTCGACCAGACGGTTCGTGTCGGGTTGATCTTGCTGTCGCCGTTGTTGATTTTCATCAAGTTTGGAGAAGGATTTGTTTTGATTTTTTTTGTTGGCAGAATAATTTGGGGTTTGGAGCTGGAGCTGCCGCTGCCGCTGCCGCCGCCACTGCTTGCACAGGTCGTTGCTGCTGTCGTGTTCTGGCTGCCAAGACGTATGGAGCCCATCGCCGTAGCCAGCCTATCAGAGCCGCCGCAACACCTGCTATCCCGCTGCTCCGCTGCGCCGTTGTCGCTAACCCTTTTGCTGCTTGTCCTCAATAGCAGCTTCTTTTTCACCTCGCTGCGTATGCTACTTAGGTTAAGTATTTAAGGGGTAGGCAGTAGGAGGTATGTGCCTCTAAGTAGGTATTTGAAGTTTCGGACTCTCGGTGACTTTTTACCAACCTATGTAGACAACTTAGTATTCAATTGGTACTAATAATGCCCCTCTTCGACTTCGTTGGGTGGTTAGGCGACTTTGGCGTGAGGTAAGAAAATGTAAGGTAGTGAATAGGTCGGATAAATTGTCCAATGCGTGGATTTAGAAAAAATGAAATGTTTCTCGCGTATAAACAATCCACGTCATTTGATCCGTGCCAAAAATAAGATGGGAAAAAAAAGGACGTGTGGGGTTGGGCATTCCTTGGTATGCACACACAACCACGAGATTGTGTCTTCATGCACACCGCATTTTCATTACTGATAGCCGTTCTCTCTAAGGCCTAACCTACCTGGGCCGTCTACCCAAGGTTGGATGTTGGATACGAACCATCAAGTTAGAAGTCAGTGGCTACCTACACCACTTACGCCGCTTACACCACGACGTAGGATGTAGGTACACTCTCTCCTTTTTTCCCTTCTTCAGTATTCCCCGCCCTGCATCAGCCCACCTGGCATTTCAGGCCTAAGTACTGCGGCTGGATTTGTTCAGTGTAGAAGATATACGGTAGGTATGTACACCAGTATCTGACAGCTTAATTGGGTCTTGCTGTTATAGTTCATTTGTACATATAGTAGCGAGCAATGAGCTGGGTTGTGCGAGGGCAGGTTCGGGATCTGAAAGGAATATGAAAACAAAGAATAACAACAGTCGCGCAAAATCAAGGATACCGACGACAGTTAAACACACGTTTTGCGTCTGCACGGCCGAGGCTCAAACCGGGACTGAGCTTCCGTGTATGAGGAACCGATCAGCTGCCGCCAACGTTAAACAACCTCGACCTCGTCTGGGACTCGGGCAAGTCTGGTTCGCTATTATATGATGGATGGCAAGACAATGCGTGGGGTTGTTTTAGTTTTGGTGTCGGCAGCTTGGTACGATAACTCTATTGCCCTGATGGCTGCGCAGGATAACGTTCCAAGCTTGGGTCTGAGGGCCGCCAAGATTACATACTGTAGTTCATTTTGTGTTTGCATAACAACCTTCCGAATAGCCGTGTAAATGGGTTATATGAACGCTGGGATTTTATCGTGACCGACCGCGTGGTCTAGTTGCAAGAGAGGCCAGACAGCATCTTCCTCATCCTAATTTCAATGTTTAATGGCTACTCTTTTCCACCTTCTCATCTACAAGATTACTGCCTCGTATTTTGCATGCTCGGCGAACATACCAAGAGTCACCTGGAAGTTCGTCAGTTTCTGCTTAACAGCATTCACTGTCGGCGTCTTTTTCAGTTGTTGGTCAGGATTCACCATTTCCAATAAACATTGCTGTAGGCCATCACAGCCTTGCCGGCTTACTATGAGGGAAATCTGTCAGAAACATGGATGATCTTACACAGGATCTGTGTAAAGGAAATTCATAACTAAATATGCTCAACCTCGTCCGGTGTCCGTTGAGGTATGTCAAGATCTATGCCGAAATACGGTTTACAGGTATTAAATTTCAATGCCTCAATCCGTAACATCTACAGTTGGGATACGGCAGTCTCGGAACTAGCTTCACCATGTACATCTCGATGCGCTGGTTACCGTCCTAGCTCAGGGTACGCGGCATTCATTATGACAAGGCCCCCTGAACATTTGATCGCGGCGTGTAAGTAGGGCTGTGAATGCCCGCAAGAAGAGCACGGGTAACTGTAGTGAAAGCAGTCATCTGATATAACCCTGTTAGCGTCTTCGGGCAGCAAATTATCTTTATGATTTAGCAGAAAAGGGGTATGTGAAGGGAGTCTTAATGATTTTTATTCGCGCTATTGGCTTTTGCTTCAAGATGTGGTTGATTGGTCGTTTCTTCCGAATTCCGGCCTGACTTCGGCGAAGTAGCCGGCTCTTACACTTCTTATGATGAAGTTTTCATGATACAGTCATGACGGTTTCGTTTGTGGCTCCTCGGTGCTTGTTCTGGTGACAACACGGGGTATTGACAAGAGAAAATATGTCATTTTAAAGGCGGTGCGTGCGAGGTCTCATGACTAGCTGGCAACTCGTCAGTTTCAAAGCCATCGCTAACTCTCGGACAAGCTGGAAAGTGGCAGGTAAAGGCTCCTTCGCGGTAGTCTCTGTGGAACTGGACCAGCTTTTCGGTAGAGATACCCAAAAATTTACAAAAGGAGAAACGCTTGTCTAGAACACCTGGCATCTCGTATTCAGTATAAGACATCTGCAGACATGCAGTCAGATAAAAGAAGGGGTGTGACGCATGGAAGAAGACTCCTGTTATTATTAATTACGCGGTTAACTTTCTGGTCCCAAGCAAGTAGGACCCTCTTGGCGGTCTTCTACACCGGTGGAAATGGCCGGAGTATTTCGAGATTTGGTACTAAACATGCTCTGCTTTCATTTTGTTTTGGGTGGTGAATACCTTGATGCTACCACATTTTGGGTAAGTTCGAACAAGCCTGTTAGTAATTGTGATGCATCAACTCCAGTATCCTTCGGCGATAGGGCGAGAAGAACGCAATCGATCCAGTATTAGGAGGCCAAGGCGTCAAATCCGTGGAATCCTTTAAGCATACCTACCAATATAAGGCTCAGTAGATGGGGAATACAGACGAATACATCCAGGCCAGACGAAGGACATGTCATGGTAATTAATCACCTGTTCAAGACACGCATGATCTTTGTTTATTATGATTACGCTATCAGGAGTTTGGAAAATTATAAGAACTGTTCATTCACCTGTAGTACTGTATGTGAGGATTGAACAATCGAGATCAACAATGCCAGTTTGAGAGTACTCTAGAGTACTATCAAGGAAGGGAAATACCTCTAGAGGCATATTTCTAGCTTAGTAGGATTCATCATACTCTTGGAACGACGAGAATAGGAAGTAAATGAGCACAAGAAGTATTTCCGGTTGTTCTTCTACGAGAAGTGCGCACCTATCAAAGAGAACGACACTCGGCTTGTCGAATTGAACGCTCCGTAAGGGGTAGTCTAACTAAGTGTATGGTGTAGACTCTCGACGGAAACAGCGTTAATTTCGTGGTCATTCGAGGCAGGAATCTGTCGTAACTTGCTAAAATATGTTAGTCAACATATAAGAGGTCATAATGTCATTAGAGGTTCTCATAAAATAGCTAACTTGCGTGATAACATGCCCACGGCATCTTGTATCTCTTGGGTGTTGTATAAAATACTCTGCGTTAAATAATCGAGATTGAATCGATCGTAGAGAAATGGTTAGCAAGCCATTGGCTATGTCGACGTTCCGTCGTCTTGTATACCATCCGTCTTATAAGCAACTTGGGGTGCGATGTCTACTAACTCTAAGCCCTAAAGACAAAGCTCAGCAAGTCTATAATGTTGTATCTTCGGTCTCTGCTCTGCATATCTAGGGATCGCCTCACTTAACTCCTGACAGCTTTGGAAGAACAGGCACTTGCTCAGGCACATAGATGAGGCAGAAGAAGCAAGTAACAACAATTCGATTTTATATCCCGGACACATTCGAAGAGGGAGACAGGTACTTCTCAAACTCGCCACATTGAGCACCGCACCGCTGATGCATTGTTAGTGTATGTAACAACTAACTGATGTAGTATTTATGTGGTCTATTCGGAGATATCTCACATCTATGAGATTATGAAATGGGGAGGCTTATCTTCGCTTTTCCGTAACGGCTTTGCGATATTTTCATTAAACAAGCTGTCTTGTGAGGGAGAAGGTATAAAAAGCACAAATTCTCCAAGTTAGGAGGTATGAGAGATGAGATGTATGTAGTATGAGACATAGGCACGCATACCTGTACGTACTTGGATATGAGGTTTTGATGTATGATATAATAAGATTAAATTAGTTTTAAAAAAACCAATTGACATTAAGCTACTCATCTAAACTTGGAATAAAAATGAATTTCGTACTTCGTGTTATATATACAATTCATCCAAGGTATAGGAGAGAATGGGTAGGTACATAAAGCCAGGCGGCGGCAGCGGCAGCGGCAGCGGAGCATGCCGTCACCTAAACATCCCACCATTAGCGCCGTCCCACCACTATGGTCTGCTGAATCAGCACTCTTCGTCTACAAACAAAGAAAGAAAACATCACCACTGCCCTCTCGTTCCTCATCCCCACATCCACGGCCTCGCGACCTCGGCCGTAGTCGATAACGCGCGGGATGGCGCTGTTAGGCTGGTCGCTCATTCTGGCCTCTGTCGTGTACATCGTTATCCGCAGACGGCCACTCATCGAGACCCTCATTGCCCTGTGTCGCCCATCTCCCGGCATTCAACAGCCACCGTCGAGAAAGGAGGCGGAAGCCGATGTCGCCGAGACGGACCGTGACCCTGCACTGAAAATACCCTCGTCGCCCCCGTCTGAGGTAGAGATCGCAGTGACCGCGCCCGCCGATGCCGACGACACCACAACAGCAGTAGCCAAGACCGCATCCTCACCATCCCTCTCCTTCACAACGTCGTCATCGCCACCGTCATCGCCCCAGACGACACCGAAAGCGAAACCAAAAGTTACACCCGCCACGGCCCCAGCAAGCGCGAGCGCGAACGGTAATATTCCCTCCTTTTCGCTCTCGCCTTCAACAATGGGCCCCCCCGCCTCAGCAGCCGCACTTGCGCGCGCGCCGACAAGTTCAACAACAGTATCAACGCCGTCGCTCTCAGCGTCGGCCCCTATGATACCATCGGCAATGTCCATGCCGCCGCCGCCACCGCCATCGCGTCCTCCAAAGCTCAACAGCCTCCCCACCGCCTCCCTCCTTGCCCCACCGCCAACGAGACCCTCGCCCATCCCGAATCGCCAGGCGCAATACGACCGGCAGCCCGGCACCTCGACGCTCGCGCCGCCCCCGACGCACAGCAGCAAGCCGAGCAAGCCGTCGCGCAAGGTGACGCTGGAGCCGGGGCACTCGCCGCTCGACTGGGCACGCCTGGCGAACCACCCGACGGCCGACCTGCGCGGGCTGGGCGCCGGCGCCTCGTACCTGCGCGTGACGCCGAGCATGCTGCGCCGGCAGACGGGCCGCCGCGGCAAGGACGCCTGGACCGCGCTCGGCGGCCGCGTCTACAACATGACGCCCTACCTGCCCTTCCACCCCGGCGGCGAGCCCGAGCTCCTCCGCGCCGCGGGCCGCGACGGCACCAAGCTCTTCGGCGAGATCCACCCCTGGGTCAACTACGAGACGATGCTGAGCAGCTGTCTTATCGGTCTCCTGGTCGAGGAGGCCGAGGCCCAGACTTCGGGTGACATGGAGGCCATGGATTGATTGATTGACTGATAGATTGATGGATGGATGGAAAATATGACGAGCCATTCTTGGCTGGTTGTCCCAATTTTTAAACCCCTTTTACTTCTTTGTTTCGTGAAGCATAGAATAGCATGATACCTATCTTACGTTGAACGGTGGGTGGCCGTAATATGAGGTGGTCGAGGTCTAGATTTAGGTACATGGGATGGGAAGAGAAAAGGCGATCATTCGTACAGCATTGCATACGCCCTCATTGGGAAAGGGAGGGCCCGGGGTATTAAGAGCTGCATTTTGCTTCTTAAGAATGTCCTTTCGAAGAGAAAGGTCGTCGCCATATGTGATGGCTCTGGATTACGATTAACGGCCAATTAAGAGGGGTAATCTGTTTTTTTTTTTGGGCGGGCACCCTTATCTTCTTCCCTGCCATCATATTCTTCATTGAGCGATATAGAGGATCACTGGCGAACACGATAGCATATAGATCGAAGAGACGTAGACGACACCCTTTCGGATATTTTACTTCGGTGGTGTTTAGCCTCATAAGCAACATATATCTAATTGAAGATGCTCCGTCCTGTTCTTTCTCGTCACTTGAGATGACAAAGCCCTATCTATCACCGCCTACCGAAACGGAAGCGAAGATCATCATCGTCACTATCATCGTCACTAGCGTTGAGCAACAGCCCCTTCGCCCTTTTAGATGGTTTCTCACTGGCTGGTGGTGCTGCCGCCGGCCGTTTACCTGTCCTGCGGGATGGTTGTGTTTTGTCCGTGGTGCTCTGTGTGGCTCGTCGTGACTGTAGCTGTGACTGCGTTGCGTTGGCCGACACTCTGGATGTGCGCGTGCGCGAGCTTGAAGTGATGACAACGTCGTCGTCACTACTATCATCGACACCATTCTTCGCATTAGCATCTCCCATACCAACACCATCATCCTCGCTGCTATCTACTGGCTGTAGATTTTCAATATGTCTATGTCTCCTTCTAGAGTCTTCTGTCGTACTGTTTGTTGCGTGCCTATGCGACTGGCTGCGCGACTGCGATCGGTCCTCTTGTCTGTTTTGCCGCTGCTGCTCGGTGTTATCCTCAAGCCAGTAGTCATCGCCGATGCCAAAACCCTTGGACTTGACTTCTTCGAGTGCAACTATGATCTTCTCGACCGTTCGCCCTTGCATGGCACCTCGTTGTCGGAACTTTTTAAAGTTCTTTCGCCCGTTCCATGCTGGATCCCATCGCCCATCGGCGATGTCTTGCTCGCGGGTACGGACTTGTGGTGCTTCCCGTAGCGGCATCGGCTCCTCAATATGCAGGCGTCGGATTTCGGCCAGGTCTAAATCTTCTGGCGCCGTCTCGAGTTCCTCCCGTTCTAATTTTGCTCGTTTCTCAGCCTCTTCTTTGTGTTGGCGTGCGAATTCAAGGACGTCAATCTCCTTCTTAATCTTTGGCTGTTTTGGTGCGATGATTGGCTTATCTATCGGTGGCGTTGATGTTTGACGATGTGGCACTGGCTCCTCGCCCGCGGCGATTCGACGGCGTTTCACCTGCGCAGCTGTCGGGGCCAAGTTGTCCATTAAGTCTTCAGGTTCCGGTAGTGGTGATGCCGGCCGCTTCCGCCACGATCGTTGTGACGGCTGGTCTGGAAGGGTGACATCCTGCGGCTCGGATACGGGTGCATCTTGCGACACAAAGAGACCTTCTTCGGAAGACTCGACATTGGCCTGAGGGGTGTCGTTAACATCCATAGCCATAGCGGGTGGCTCACTTGGTCCATCATCGTCTTCAATAGAAATTGCAAATCCTCGAAACCGGCTTTTAACAGGTCCTCGTCCCCTCCTTCGAGCTGCTAGTCCTCGAGGCTGTTCAGCTGTTTCTTCTATTAAGTCGGTTTCCATCGACTGCTGTTCCGTAGAAGGTGGAAGCTTCTCTACCTGAGAGCTGGCCGGTGGCGACTCAAACTCTAGGGGCCGCCGTAGACTGCTTGCGTCATTACTTAAAATTGCATCGAGAAAGTCCTTTTGATCGATGAGGCGATGGTCCAGGCGCAGAGATATAGACCTGAAGAAATCGGCAAACCAATCTGCATTCTCCTCTGAGTTGGGCATCCACTTGACCACAACAACGCCTTTGCCCTCGCTGCCGTCCTCGAACTCGCCTAGTCCCTTTTCACCTGCAACTCCCTTCACATACCGCACAAAGTCATCGATCTGTGTTTCTCTTGCCACCACGACATTTAGGAGGGCTTTGCCCCTGCCGTTCGTGATGGGCGCGAGCAGACTATCATACTGTTTCTTCTCGTAAAACACGAAAGTGTAGCCGTCGAAAAGTTCTGCTCGGGCCGAGTTGGGTGCGAATAGTTCTGGTTGTCTAGGAACAGGTTCTTCACCTGGCGGAGGGAGGAAACGCAAGGGATCAGGCCAATTAGCGTCGAAGTCTTGCTCCAGCGGGCTTGTGGCGACCTCATCATTAGGTGACTCGGGCGAAGCAACATTCACTATGGCATCTACAAAACCATCATTAACGATATATCTGCCATTGATCAGAGCCTGCAGCCCTTTCGGCGTGTTGCGCTTCTTCGAAACAACATGGGTGGTGAGCCGGATATCGTACTCAGACAGTAGCTTGATGTCTAGCTGTTCAAGACTCTGGCGTAGGCCTGCGAAGGGGTTGGCACGGAGTTGGTTGCTCGTAAAAGAAAAGCTCAGAACAACGGGTAACCAAGTGATGCTAGAAAGGTGTAATAATACGTCTGTCAGTTACAGTTGCCGGTGGTGCGGGAGGGTGAGATCAACGGACCGGAAGATGGGTGGGAATGAACCCATCTGAATGGTGTTCGAGTCTTGCAATAGGGTGCATGTTTCGCTACGATACTTCTCACCATTCACCTTGGTGCCACCTTTAGAACCAAGGTCCTCGACAGTGACCTTGGAGCGACTTGCCATGACTTCCTAGGAGGACAAGGTTAGTGGCTGTGACCCAGGCAATATAAGCAGGTTGAACGGAAAGGCCTACGGCATGGCCGTCCGCAACTGGATCGACAGTTATTGTCACATGCTTCCGCGAGACTCTCTCAGCACCCGGTCCTTGTATAGCAAGCTGGCCAGCTGCAATGCAGTCAGCGGTAAGAAAAGCCACGGGACATTAACCAATGTAACGGCAAGGACGTACGCTCGGCGACGGTACGACCGAAAAGATAGCGTTTTCCCGGGCGAAGCCATAACCGTCTATCTGCGTGGCGACATGGAATTGGTTAGCAGGTCCCGTCTCGACGTCTCGACAATGGGATGAGATAAGACAATAAACTCACGGCCGAGGGCTTCGCCTTCGTTCTCGAGTACCCACATAGTTGGAAGCAGACACTATAGCAGGCACTACGACTATTACTGTTGCCTGGTACTACCCTGGGATGTAGTCATTCACGATGCATCGTGTGCAGATGAGACGACAGGAGATGGCGATGAAATGTAAAGTGGAGCAACCGTCCGAGTCAACGCGTTGGTGCTGGCCCAGGCGCGTAAATGGGTTGAGCCGATTACGATGATTGTTAAGTGCTTCTAGGGTTTCTAGGTAGCAGTGACGCAGCTAAGATCGCGCAATCACGTGAGGGACCAGACTTACTGCATTGGGATTAGTGTATCCCTTACTTTCGAGAGTAGGACTGCAGCGCTTTACTCGTCCCTATATGACGTGCATAACGAAAAATGTTGTGCATTAGAGCATGAGTATACACATTTTATAGTACCTATATTGGTTATACTAGCCTTACATTTGGAAATGTCTTGACCAAAAAAACAACTTACAGTTTGACTACCTTATGGTTCAATAGAGAGACGGCTAGTTGAGTTTTGCCATGTAGTATGTAATGTATGTACACCTACACAGATTGGGCCATCAATGTTGAGGAGGAGTAGCAACAGCAAAAGTTGAAAAGTTGCATTTTCTCCCGCAGTGCTTGCTCCCGTTTCCTTCTCTTATCATGACATCATCACTACCATCGAGGAGCAACGCGAACCACAGAATTCGCCAGGGGCAGAGCTACATGGTAAATATTAACCAACCATCACATGCGGCTGCCCTGGCTAACTAACCACTCTAATAGGCTGGTTGTACCCGGATCTGCTGTATCTGGATAGAAGCATCAAGACGATCCATGATCTACAAACAACCCCTCCGGCCTCCTCTTCGCCAAGCCTCGCCGCTTCTTTCATACCGTTGCAGAATCGTTGTGCCTACTATTTCGTAGCCATGTCGTCACCACAAGTAAGTGCCCGGCTTGTGCAACCTGCCGTTCTCGTACATGGATGTGATGCCCTATATCTATAGTAAATATCGGTATCTCTTATTCCTTTCCTGGTAGCCACCGTCAAGGTTCGTCTAATTCAGTTACTCTTCTCGTCGTGACAACCGAGCTCCTCGCATGCACATCGTCGCGTGAATCCCTTGAGTAGAGACTCGGTTACGAAACTAGTCATCGACAAATATATATACACCCGCAGCTTCATCCAATGGCGCCAACAGTTGCCCTTCCATCCGAGGTGGTCGAGGCGACCAGGACCTTACCACAAGCCATCACAAAAATCCTCACAAGCCGCCAACAAGCGACCACCACCGTCGTCGCAGATGGCGGCAGCTCGTCAAACAGCAACCTCAGCGGCGGCGCCATCGCCGGCATCGTGATCGGCAGCATCGTTGGTGTTCTGCTGCTCTGGTGGATCATCCGGTCGTGTATGAACATGGGACAGCCGGGGGCCTGGGGCACCACTTTCGAGCCGGAGAGGGAGAAGCCCCCGCCGCGGGCGTCGACATACCACGCCGACACCCCGTACCGCCGCGAATCACATCCGCGGCGCTCTCACCACTCACATCACCACCATTCGAGGAGTCCAAGACGCGTCGAGGTAGTGCAGCCTGTTGTCTATGATTCTCGCAGTCGAAGCCCGCGAGCACCCCCTGCCGCGTACTACGCTGGTGATGGAAGACGCAGGTCGAGTGACGCTCGCGGCTATCGTTACTAATCCTAGTCGCTCAGAATCTTTCCGCGTAGACCAGAGTGCGCGGGGCTTTTCTGCCGCTTACTATCGAGTGACGATGTAAAGGTTCAAAAGGGACGGAGGCTATATCATGATCATTGAACATTGTAGACGGGAGTATCATCATCATGAACGTCATGGGAAACGACGAACGAAATTCACCGCCAATATTTTCGGAGAAGAGAGAAGAAAGTTGCTTTGGCGTCACGAAGTCGATGGATGTATGGATGTACGATTCTTAGCGCTTTGGTGTAGGTATACTAAATGGGTAGGGACTCTTGCAGGGTACAAAATGGAAACAACTTATATCCAAATCTCATAAACACTATTCAGACATCAATAATCACACTACAATACGTTTATAGATAATAAAATGATGAGATATTACCAATATAATAGCCAAGACCAAACGTCGAGTGAGTAAGATATTTTTTTAACTCTATCGGGGTTAATCTTAGCTACCAAGCTCGATACAGTGTTTTATAGAACTACCTGAGTCAGTGAAATATATAACAGGACAAAGTTTCTCTCCGACTCTCATCGTTAACGAGCAAGGTTGATGGCGGGCGAGTTATGTTGAAGTTCCGGGCACTATACCAAAATCTAGTCTTAGTAATGGAGCAACAGAATACAACAACCCCAGATAGCATAACGGATGAATGATTGATGCGTACTGCTCATATCCGGCATTGGCAGAGGCTGTTCTTTCAGGAGGTCCATTGGTTTCGGCATTCGTTTCGCTACCTCGTTATCATGTTGGATGATAGCGCAGCACTAAGTCATCATGCCATCTTAGTCTTGTGAAAATATACAAAGAATTGGGGAGGATATGATATGTATGGAGATGGGGCTAGCCAGCACGCCTAAGCTGTGGCCGGGGAAGTATATACCACATCAAATAGGTGAGGAAAGCTTGAATTAAAACGTACTTGGCACCAATAGCTGATACAGCAATCGTTTAGGGGGGTCCCGGGAATGACGAAACGCGCTCGGATTTGTTCTCGCTTCAACATAGTCCAACTAAATTAACTTATTAATTCGGCTTAAACGGAGACTGAGATCAAAATATAGGGCGGAGGAGGGGGAACAGTGAGAGTACCGTACATCCACCCGAAGCCGCAAACACATTGCAACACGCCATGAATCAGGCAGTCGACGTTGATCATAACGGGGAGAAGAGCCGTAGGGTCGAGGAGTCGATTCGAAGTCTGGCCTACCACTAAGTACGGTGAGGGACCACAAGTTAGCAATAGTGTTTCAGACGAACACGGAAACGTCACCGAGTCGAACTTTGAATGCCGGGGGCACAGTAAAGGTAGTTGAGATAAGCGGGCATACTAAAACAGGGAACGAAAAAGCCCAAGATACAACTGTTGCAAGGGCAGCAGTCGAAAAGGTTGGATTTCTAGTCATCGCCCATCTCGCCGAGAGCTAGGTTCTGGAGCTGTTGGAGGCGCTCAGCACCAGGTGCCACCTGAGTCGTCTGCGCAATCGCGCCGAGAGCCACTCCCGCCATGGTTAATAGTCCGACTGTCTTATTTGCGCCGCGTGTTCACCTCGCGTCGTTCTCCTGAGGTACTGGCTTAGTGAAAGGATGGTAGTGAATCACAACGTTGAGACCATATACAACTTGAGTTATGTGAAAAGGCAACGCATAGTGTCCAAAACCACGGGGGACGGGATAGGCAGAGATCCGGGACTGATGATGTTTTATTGAAAACTTGAGAGGTCATTTTGAATATAACATACGGTGAGCGCTGGCATTTACGGTGCTTTCACCTGCTTGTTTTCAAGCAATACAGGCGTGGAAACAATGGCTGATTGCAACTTCCGGATCTGACGAGTACATCCGGAGTCCGGATCATTGCGACCTCAAACCTTAATTGGGACAGAAGATGTAAACTGTAGTTGTGCAAACCCTTTGCCCTGTGTATGTTACTGACGATGTTCCCTATCGCACTAGTCCAGCTTCAGCGGCTGCTCCTACCAAGCCTTCAAGTTCGCAGGATAAAGCTACAAATTGAACCATTAGACTCGTTTTACTATGAGAGAAGCAACAGTGAACCAATGACAGCGTGCTTATACAACTACGTCCGTAGTTTTCAGTTAAACTGTTTGGATAATAGCTATTCCGATCAGTCTTGGAAAGGCCAGTGTCCTAACGGTGAATTAATGCAAGGATTCCGGTAGGTATTGTTTAATATTCGGAGAATATACGTTATCATGAGGGTATAAACACCACTGCATGATATTTCTGCATTAGCGCTCGATTGAATGATAACTTAGTCGTCCTTATTGACGTTATAGGGAGGTGGTGTTTAATATAGCCATGCTTTCGACGGTCTTACTCATAATGACATAGTCAGGGACGAACTCCCTTCCGTGCCTTAGCTTCCTCGGCACTGGGGAGATGGGATCCTTGATGAACCCAGCCGATCTGTAAAAGTTGAGGGCTTTCTGGTTGCTCAAGAAACAAGTTAACATGATCTTCTTGATTGGCGGCGTGTGAGAGGCTACGCTCCCGAGGAAAGACATTAATAATGTTCCTAAACCGGTTCTGATGAAAATAATTAACAAGCTATTAAAGTGCGATTGTTTCGGTTGCTTCAGAGTAGGATGTTGGTAGTGGAGTATGGAGATGTGAAATTATCAATCAAATGCCGAGTATACATACCGCTGGAGGGCGGTCGTCAGATGGATCTCGTAGCAATAGACAACTGGTTGTCCTTCTTCATACGTGGGCATTAACGAGGTGAAACCGCGGATGACGCCTTCTGGATCTTTTACGACTATATATCTTAGCTCCGGGGATTTCATCTCGGCAAGTTTCTTGGTAGGCTTCCAGCCTGTAGTCGAAGACTCGTAGTCGGCACGACTAGTTTCTTCTATAAGATGATAGCATGCGTCTAAGTCGTTGCGGCTCAGGCGTCTCGCGCTGATCAGAGCCAGCGAGTAATGTACATTGGTATCGGGATGGGTCCATAAAGTCCACGACGGATCCCTACCCAAGTTTTCGTCTGTCAAAAAGAAGAGCTCTTGCACAGGACGGAACGGAACACGACCTTAGGTTCGTGATGATGGTGGCTTTGCATCGTACCTGAGACAGAGGTGTTCTTTGATGAACTGGTCATCACTCTTTTGGTTGACCTTTTCTATGGGATCCGTAGCAGCGCGTTTCCGCTTTGCTTCCCCCCTTGACGACTTCATGTGGTCCCGAAGAAAAAATAAACAAGACAAGTCGCGAGAGGATGAGGTTACGGCTCTTCGACCTAGAGGTAATAAATGTTATAGATATCAAGCAAACGGAGATGAATAAAAAGCCAATTGAACGATTTCATAAATGACGCCCCCACGGTTTATATGTAATCCGTAGCGAATTCGAATACCTGAGATTATTCCTTCATTCATAGACAACTCGAGCTGTTGGATGAATCCTTGGAAAAGAGGGAGAATTGAAAGCCCACTAACAGTAGTAGGGACTTACTACATACCTACCCAAGTACTCACCGGCTATCCACTTACACACAGATAACCAATCGATCAGGCCTTATCGTACTAGAACTAAGCACCTTCTCTACCTATCGTTTACCATCGGTTTTGGTGCTCCTTACCTACCTAGAGCATGTTCAATGAAGTACAAATCACTTAATGCGGGCGTAGCATTCTCACGCTATTTACTGATTTGACGCCTCATGGTACCCTTCCGGACGATCCAGCCTTGCCCTGCGATCATTCTCCGAAGCTATGCGACCAGGACGCCACCCCAGAGCCGCCGGCTACCCCCAACCCTGAGTCTGGAGCACGTTAGTAGTCACATTTCAACGGCCAATGGCATACTAAAAATCTAATCCATCCCTCTACAGTTCCTCCAGCGTGCACGCGTCCTCGCCCTCTATCGTGCCGTGCTGCGCGGCACACGATCCATCGACGACCCAGCCACTCGCTCCGAGACTCGCAGCTTTGCGCGTGCCGAGTTCGAGCGCCATAGGGGCGTTACCGACCTAGATCACATACGCTACCTGTTGTCCACGGGCAAGACTGAGTGGGAAAGCATGGAGCGGTATATAGGTGGCATGTAAACTAATTAGCGGACTGCCCATTGTCGTGTTTCCCCGACGCTTCGACACGTTCATCGTACAATGCCCACATCGTTATCTTTCTACCTATCTGGTTGTCTTTGCGTCTATGCTAAACGTCATGTACATCTGTCCCGGACTGTCGAACCGAAACGCCTGTTCGACAACGCCATCTATACAAGTGCCACCGTGGTTTCTGCATCCAGCGTAGAGCGGCCATAGTAATACACCTCGCGGGATGAGCATGCTAGCTGGGCGCTATTCGAAGAAACTATCGTTTGTGTGTTGCCCTGAACGGAACTGTTTCGTAGGGGTAGTGTTGAGATCCCGCCGTCCCTTTAGCCTTGGCGTTGTTTATGTCTTGGGTTCGCACTGCAGATGATGTAGAGATAGCCTCGGTGTCGTTTGCTACCCTTTCTTCGCACAACCTGTTCAGGACGCCAAGTTAGCGAGTCCTGCTGATGCAAATTCAAGCCATAAGACAGCCAGCCATTCTGAGATTACAACGCCACATAAGAAGAAGCGGACTTTTTCATAGCTTGACAGGATCTGAGGGGTTGACCGACCTTGCAATGTTCGCATCGTTTCTTGACAGAGCTGTGCACTTTCATCCCCCTCCTCTGCTGCTGTGCTAATATCCCCTGTATCGTCGCCGCGGGCATCGCAATTCCTGGTCTATGTGCTCGTGTCCGAGTGAGAGCGCTCTGAGAGATGCATCGGACGGTAGGCTGTCGAGAGCAGAATGTTAGGGGGACGCGGGACGCTGGCCGGGCGCGGAAGGACAGCGCCCTGAGCGACGAAATGAGTGAGGCAGACATCTCCTCGCAAGGATGCGATGGCCGTTCTTGTTTGTTGACAAGCTGCAGAGGTGATATCCTGAAGCGAGGTTGCTTTAGCTACTTAGCAAGTAGAGTACAGATGGAAAATCAGAGTCTCGTCTCGGCTTCGGAAGAGCGGGTCTCTTGGACTGGCTAGCTAAGTACCTACTAGGTACCTAGTAGGTAGGTAAGCTAGGGGCCTTCTTAGTGTGGGATCCTCCCGATTTCGTGTGACTTACCTGGGAGACCACACCCTCCTACAGATAAGCTATTTGCTTCTTATTATTATACGAAAGTTTCCTCTCGCTAAAAAGAATACAATGTTTATTTTCTAGTTGATGACTTTTACACACGAGAAGCAAACTAGTCTAGACAAGTTTGAAATAAATCTCATAACATTACCAAATTAAACCCAGTCGTGAGAAAGGCTTCATTAAATTAGAGCTTCTTAATAAAATAAATGAAAAGCCAAGTAGTGGCAAAAAATGCCTAAAGTCAGTCGCGGCTTTCGATATTTCAGTTCACTACTTGTACTATTCATGAAGTTCGTATCCCATTTGGCGCCGGTGGCTTTCCTGCCTGCCATAGCTGTATGTTACATGGTAATGCTCTTAACGCCTCGATGAACCTACAACGCCGTGTCCTTTTTCTATTAGCGTTTTACTTTCTCCCTCTATGATATACGGAAATTCAATCTCTGAGAAACGTCTTGAATACTTGACTCTGGGTGCAATCTTCCCAGGGGTATCCGATTTCCCTAAGTGATTTTTCCAAATCTGCCACCTCATCGGCCGGGCACTGGATACCAGTCAATACTTTCCCCACGTCGCTCCCACCGTTACGATACTGAAACAGACTGATGTTGAACTTGAGCCGCAAGGTCTGCAGAAACTTCTCCAAGGCGCCGGGTCGTTCGGGGAAGTTAAACATATATAGCCGTTCATTGGGGACGGCGGATCGCCCACCCACGAGATATCGGATGTGCGACTTGGCTAATTCGTCGCCCGAGAGATCTGTCACAGACATCCCAGAAGCCATGATGCGCTCCATGAGCGCCTGGAGCTCCCGTACCCTGTCGGATGCAGCCGGGAGAGAGATACCCATTAGTATATTAGCCACTTCATCCGTCGCATACCGATATGAGAATTCGGTGACGGCGTGTGGCATGACGTTGTTGACGAGTTCAGCAAAAGAGCCCGGCCGCTCTGGAATGCTCACACAGAGCAAGGCCTCCTTGCCCTCGCCGAGGGTGGCGCGCTCTGCGACAAAGCGAAGTCGGTCAAAGTTCATATTGGCACCACTCGTGATGGCAATCAGGCTCCGAGACGGATTGCTCGAGGGATTGGTGGCAACCCACTTCTTCAAGCCTGCCAAAGAGAGAGCACCTGCGGGCTCAACGATGGAGCGAGTGTCCTCGAAGACATCCTTGATAGCGGCACACGTCTCGTCCGTGTTGACCTGGATGACTTCATCGACGACCTCTTGGCATATACGAAACGTCTCTTCACCCACGGTCTTGACGGCGGCTCCGTCAGCAAAGAGTCCGACTTCTTTGAGCACAACTCGTTTGCCCCGTTGCAGCGATTGGACCATGGCGTTGGCGTCTTCGGTCTCAACACCAATGATCTTGACATGGGGCGCTATCCTCTTGACATAGACACCGATGCCGGCGATTAGACCACCCCCGCCCACGCAGCAAAATATGGCCTCGAGTTTCTGGATATTCGTCTGGCGCAAGAGTTCCATGCCTATGGTACCCTGGCCGGCGATCACGTAGGGGTCGTCAAAGGGAGGAATGTTGATAAGTCCATGATGTTCTTCCAGCCTCGCACACTCTTCCTTGGCGGCGTCGAAGTCCTGGCCATGAAGCACGACACAACCGCCCAATCTCGAGACGTTGGTGTGCTTGATGCTTGGTGTGCCCTTGGGCATGACGATGGTGGCGGGGATCTTAAGGAGGCGCGCGGAGTAGGCGACTCCCTGAGCATGGTTGCCGGCGCTGCAAGCCACGACGCCTTTCCAGCTCAGCTCCCGATCCAAATGTGCCATCTTGTTATAAGCCCCCCGAAGCTTGAAGCTGAAGACTGGTTGCTCATCTTCTCTCTTGAGAAGGACATTGCATTCGAGTCGGTTTGACAGGTTCGTAGCAGTTGTTAAGGACGTCTCCTTGCAGGCTTCGTAAACGCGCGATGTGAGTATCAGACGGAGGTACTGCGTAGCCAGCCAGCCGTGGGTCAGCCAGCCATGGTGATCAGGGAGAGGGGGCGCGGAGAGAGACCAACATCGGGATGTCCGTTTGGCAAGATAAATTCGGGGGGGATGATGTCGACTACGCGACTGGTCGAGGGCGTCTCGGAGGGAGGTGTCGGGTTTGCGCTGTACTCGGTGAGAGAGAGACCGGAGAGGGAGGGCGTGCGAGAAGCATGGCCATTGGTGTGGGCGTTGTTATTGTTGTTGCTACTATCGTCGTCGTCGTTGGTGCTAAAGCCATTGACGCCGCCCCGTGAGCCATTGGTCACGGTGGCGATTTCTCCTTCGACCGTCGTTGCACTGGGCATATTATTCGGTGGTACTCGAGAAAACTCTAGAGAGCTTCCTTGAAAATTGAAGGGAAGCGGAAGGAAGGGAGGTGGAATGGTGAGCAACAATAATGACCAACTAGGCCTGTCATACTGGTGGTACCTCAACTTTTATGGTGGGGCAGGAGCTTGAGTCGATAACACCTGGGCCGCCCGATGTCGGGTTCAAATCCTTGTAACTAAAGAACGTGTCATTGTTATCTACCTACGCATAGGTAGGTATGTTATAGGGTCCGGGGATGTATACCTAGGTAGGTGGTCTGGTCATACCAACATGGTGCTGTGATACTGAGTAATAAAAGTTTGAGATTATGAGTAACGGTTGACGGTTCTACAGAAATCTTTATTAGATGAGAAATCGACAGAATGCGGAGGACTGTTACCCAGAAGTACACTATGTGTACACCGTGAGATACATACCAAGTAGGTACTTGGGGAAAATCACAGGCCCCAGGTACATACGAAATGTAGTATGTACTTATCTGGGTACGCAGTAGGTATATGTTACCCACCCTGCACAGCTTAGCTAGCGGCTTAGCTACACCTACCGGCATAATCCGCTATCGAATTGCGATTTTGCCCATCGACTGTTCATGGCATCATAGAAACTCGCGCTCCATCCATAAACCTCCTCACAACGCATTGCATTTTTTGGGGGCTTCACTTGTCTTCTGCGTCTTTCCCGTGGCGATAGAATCCAACAATTATGGCCGATCGATCGCTACCGTCGTCATTTGACGACGATAAGTACGTCCCCCCCCAATTGCCCTTCTTATCGCCTATACAGAGCTTACTTACCTTTCTTCCTTTCCGCTCTTGTCTAGAGAATACCAGGAGACCGGCTTCCAGAGAGTCAGCCGCAAGCTACGAGAAGAGCCTCTCATTCCCTTAGGTATGCCTCTTGTGCCGTTTCTCTGGCACGCCAACCACGGCCCTCTCCGCCTCACGAGCAGCCACCGGATATGACGCAATGTGTCCGACCCCACGCGACCATGAACATCTCAATCGCTAACCAAATCTTCTCTCACGACGTAAACAGGCACTATCCTGACCTGTGCCGCCCTATACAATGCCTGGCGCGCCATGCGCCGCGGTGACCACGCCAGCGTGCAGCGCATGTTCCGCGCACGTATCGGCGCCCAGGCCTTCACCGTGCTGGCCATGGTCGCCGGTGGTGCATACTACGGCGCCGACCGCGAGAAGCGAAAGGAGCTGATCAAGCTCGAGGCCCAGAAGCGTGCAGAGGAGAGGAACCAGAAATGGCTGCACGAGCTTGAAGTCAGGGACCAGGAAGACAAGGAGCTCCAGGCCGCTATTAAGAGGAAGCGCGAGCGCCTCGAGAAAAAACGTACACAAGAGCAGGAAAGCGAACAAGAGCCCATGGTTGCTACTACCTCCGCGGACACTACCACGACCACGGCTGCCAGCACTGGCTTGGAGAGCACGGCCGATGTGGCTCCGCAGGAGACGAGAGGAGGCTCGAGTGTGCTGGGTGCACTGTCGGGTTCCGGCGGTTGGTTCGGTACGAAGAAAGGGCCCGCCGAGCAAACAAAATCAGATGCAGAAGCACAAAAGAAATAAACCCCGAGTATCTCCTATGACTCTGGGCTGTTGACAAGCCAAGAGTTATAGGAATTCTATAGCTCTGGAAGGAAACACGAATTGGGTCCCCTTGAGGAAATATTGACCACATGATTGGGAACAAAACCCTATTTTGTCTGTATATACAGTGCTTATATTGTATCATTATCCCAAAAGCGACTGCGAGCGGACGATACTACAGGTTCGTACTGCTCCGAAGATACCAACAGCTTTATATATGTGTGTGGCTTATAAATAGTATGTGATACAGTTAAGTACAATCCCCCCATGAGTAGAATGTCAACTTCGATGAAAATTAAATCACGGCATCATAGCCAGTCGTACACGCCGCCATTCTAGTTAACTCGGCTAAGCCTAAAACGCCATCCGTCAAGTTCGTGGCTTCAAAACGCCCGCCATCGCAACAATTCGTCGGGATAAAAAAAAGCTTCAGCCCATCGAACCCCCGCTCCGATTTGATCCGATAAGGCCGGCCATCTCGAGGAGAGCTCTGTCAGCAGCAATATCACCAGTACCCAGGTTAACACGCCTTCTAGCTTCAGCTTCCCGCGCTTCCCACTCCCAACGTTCCCTCTGGATCCTTGCCTCCTCGTCACCTCCGCAACCCCAAACTTCGATGTCGTCAATAGAGAAGCGCTCCTGGAAATCGAACTTGCGTGAGGCACTAGTTGAAAACGCGCCGCCACGCGACGTGAAATCATGGTTAAAGACGCCAAACTCGAAACTTGAGTCAAGTGTAAGAGAGACCGGTCCGAGGTGCCTTACTGGAGCGTGCCGTGAAGAAGAGCTCGTGGGCGGTGGCGGCGAACCAATACTGATGCCAGGGTGAGTTGCCGGGGCTTTGGTAAATGCCGCGTAATTCCCGTTCACGGCTGAGGCAGAGAAAACATCATGGATCGGAGAAAGTTGGAATAAGAGCATGTCATCCGCCCCAAAACATTCTTTATTCGTCACTCGCCACGGCTGTCTTATCAGAGCCCCGAAGACTAAACGATCGCGATGGGCTGTGCTTCCGTTGGGAAATCGCTGGGGTGGTAATGAATCATAGAACACGCCTTCCGACCCGCGTCTTGATTCTGTTTTGTCTAGGCGGGTTCCCGATACAAGAAGGATGGTAGGGGCACGCCAGTTGAATACTTTAGTCTCGTAGCTCCCCATTGAATAGCCGGCATCAGCGCCCGAGTATAGCAGTCGCAGCCGTCGGAAAAGGTCGTTCCCATCTATAAAAAACGATAGCTGTGAAAGAATGTCCAAGTTCAAGATTTGACCCTTGTCTTGAAGAAGGGGTGGAGGCGCCAGTGTTGCGGGGACTGGTTTAACTATGCTGTCTTTACGCCTTGAGAGATCCAAATTCTTGGAGAAGAGGAAATGTTCAAATAACGGGTTAAAGCCATTGAAGAGATATGGGAAGTTAGTAGGCAGCACTTCTCTAAACTGAGTGAAGGTGATGCCGGGAGACTTCTCCACGTTAATGAAAGCAGACAGTACGTTTTCGGCGGTATCTCGAAGACTATCGAGGGAACAACCCGTAATTCTGTCGGCATAAGCCGAGAGGCTTTCTTGAGGACTGAGCGGGCACGCGATTAGGAGTAACATGATTAATCTTCGAAAGTTATCGGCTGGGATCATAGCACCGTGCGTGGTTGCAGCGTGGGAGTCGCCGGCTTTAAAAGCGTCATCGATATCAAGTGAGTTCAAGGCGGCCATGACCAAATCATCATCGTCATCGTTGTCGCCGTCATCGTCACCGGCTTGGTCCACCGCGAAACCAGGCGCATGGCCTCCAGCACCTATTTGGCCAGGATCCGTGTTCGAAGCAGAAGTCTGGCTCTCCATCTCAGACAGCTTACGATCGTACACTGCCAGACTCTTGAACAGCAGCTTCCTTCGATTTGTGGCGCTTCTGGCGAGGACCTTAGTGTAACGCTCAGTCATGATAGCAACAACCATAATCATCTGCTCGAAGCCTAGAATGACGGGTGCATCCTGGAGAAAAGGAAAGGCACCGATGAAGGAGATCATCTGGAATAAGACAGGTGAGACAGCAAGTATGTCGGGCACCTCAAGAAAGCGTGCAATGGTGTCTTCCCTCAAGTACCGCACATCACCCTCACGGTCGGCGAGAGACCTGAAGTTGTCTTTAAAGGAGTAGAGCTCCAGAGGCTCGTAACATCTACGGGCGAACTTATCAGCCTGGGAGACGGAGCATACGTTAGTCTCCGATCAGCCGTTTCAATGGGAATTCTTCAGCGTACGAGATGTGCTGTCAGCTCCGCCTTGGAGGCATGTGCAGCCTCGTGGGACGGATTCTGGCCCATGACTTCTTTCTTGATGTGTGAGAGTTCGAAGCCATGCCAAGTTGATCCACACAGCCAATCTACATCGTCCGCGATGCGGGAAGATATCGCTCTAAAATACTTTACTTGGAACTCAGGACATGCGATGCAGTATTGTGACGTAAGCGTAAGTTAGTGGTAAGTAGTAGGCGGGTAAGCTCGAAGCTGTTTTAAGTTAACATCTATCTGCCTAGTACCTTAGGTAGTCTAAGTTGCTTAGGTAAACAGGGACCTCGTACAAGTGGGTACCTACAGTAGTATCGTACATACCAGGTAGGTACATGTCAAACATACATAAGTATGTTACTGATATGTATACGTGGGGCTACCCTACTAGGAGCTCACAATTCAAATTAATCGCCAGTACCTCCTATCTACATACTTAGATAGTATTATATCTTGGCAATAGTAGTATGGCAAGGGCAAGGACGGTTTCCTGTTCTGGATTTTTGGGGGGGCTGTTCTTCTCTTATCAAAATCATTGTCGTTTCACCGTTCTCAAGTAATACCAAATACCGACGCTCAGTGTAGGTATCAATACAGCAGAGAGCGCCATTAAGCCAGCCCTGAAAATCCGTGGCACCAGGATGTCATCCGCCATTTTCTGAAATTCCTGTGGCGCATTTCCCCTGGGGTAGCGCGTCTCTGGGACCGGATGACCGAGGAACGGGCAGATTTGCTCCCATCCGAAACCATCTTCCAATCTTGCTACTAAGAGGCGATCACGAGGCGCTGATGCCTTCGCCTTTCTGGCCCTGTGCGCATGTCAGAGATTGTCGCTATAACGACGCCTCGCTCAGGATAGTCTCACAGTTCCAACGTGTCACGCTTTGACAGATCGACGCCCTCCTCACTTTGGCACGTCTTGTTATGGTAAGTTACCATCTCGAGCGTTATATGTAGGGAGCAGACCCTTTCGATAAAGGAGTCGATCTTGCGCACGGCCGACAACGGGAAGGCCCTCATCGACGTAAACATAGGTATCGCTGTATTGTTCATCGACTTAGTCCAGGACTCGAGACTACGTTCCGTGAGAATGAACCGTGCGTTGGGATAGAACTCGATGAATTCCTCGAGAAAGAATTGTGGTATCTCCACTATTGCCTATACATCTCGGAGATTATCGTCAAGAATACTGATCTCCAGCGGTTTATGTACAGTATCGGAAGTATCAAAGACTCACTACAGACAGATTAGCAACAACCCGCCCCGGGCAGGGAGACCGAGAGAACAGTTCTCAGCGGCTTCTTTCTCTTTACACAGTACGTACCATCATATTCGGCCAGCCACTTGTCAAATTCGGCTTTGCCATATGGTTTACCGCCACCCAAATATTTACATCTCAACGCCTCCTCAAATAGAGCCATCTGACGCTCACCGCCCTTTACCACCTCAGCCATGTGATAACTCTTATAGCCGAGCATGTTCAAGGCCTGGTATAGTGAGAAGGTCCCAACACTATTATAGTTTAATCACGCTGGCCCTCCTCGGTTCGTACCATACTAATAAATGGTTACTGGAGACTCACCGGCTTCGACTGAGCACAATGACCTTCTTCTCCCGCACCTGCCGAGGTGCTGGGAGTCTATCGATGAGGCGTGACATCTTTGACGTCCTTGAGTCTTAGTTGCCTAGACAAGAAGGAAAGAAGGAATTGTTGGTCGGCAGATTAAGGAACGAGAAAACTGACGTATGGATTGCACGAACGAATGGGCGACATGGGTCTTAAGACCTAAACTAGAGGTGTCGGAATTAAGCGAGTCTTTTAAATTGGAGTGAATGGTTTATTGTCGTGTTGGTTGATAGTGGGTCCCATGATTACAACATATATGTATTTATAGAATACATACTACTCATGAGAATCCTTTTCAAGACTAACTTTGAACTAATTATTTGCTAACAAAATCAAGGCTCTAGTTTAATATTAATGAAAGCGTAGTTCAATAGCAAAGAAGGCTGATAGCTATCGCCAATTGTAACAGCAAGTGGTTATTGATGTTATAGGAGAGGTGAAGATAACTAACATGTAGCCTCTACAGTCATTAAGAAGGTCAATGTCCGGGCTCTTCTCCAAAGTTTCGATAGCGCCCCGACACTATATGAGCCGTGCCACATTTAGTAGAGTCAGAGCTGATTAGCTAGATCCGTCCTGGTGTCTGACTAATGGTTGGACGGTTATACGTAAACCAAATCTCACGTAATAGAGTGTGTTCGCAGTATACATGTATGTAGTAACTTATCCCTTTGAAGGCCATTTCGGCACCAACTTAAAAAATGTTGTAATGGGGCTTCTTACATGCTTAAGTACTGCGTAGGTATATGGAGCATTGGGCCAAAATTGGCCATTGTCCTTGGCAACGGCCAATAGTATATATAAAATAAACCACATGCGATCTAGCGGTCTCGCACACAATCTGTCGGGTCGCTAACAGCTCGACCTAACATTAATATAAGCTGGCACCCTTGTAAGCTAGTTATTTTATTTGGACTATAAGCCATTACCATACGTAAGTAAACTAGGTACACCATTATCCGAGTACCTGCTATCTACCACTCGGATCGTATCCATACAGTCACATGAAAAGCCCCATTATTACACTTTTCAAGTCCTGATTCGGAAATGGCCTTCAAAGAGACCCCTCTCTTCCGAACCAGTCCACGCTAGTCATCTTAGTGTTCAGGTCAGCCATTAGACTTCATATAAAAATTCATTTACCTACTAACTAGTTATGTTTGTATATTAATAGTGTAGATGCTATCCATTGTAGATCAACATATTCCGTGCTTGGTGCCACCTAAGAACATTACATATTAAACCTGAATAGAGGAAGCCTATGTTTTACATCCTAGTTTAAAGCTGAGATACTAAATACTAAGCCTCGGAATCTCAAAGCCTAGTCCATGGAAATTCACAAGTCAAAATACCTAGGTTAAGTAGGTATGTGAACAATTATGAGATGTAACGCTTACAAATTACGTTCCCATTGGGTTTCACGAACCGCTTTCCTTAAAACAATTTTTCAAAAATATCTTGTCATACGCTAGGGGACTTCGAAATGATCTCGCACGATATTGTTGTGTGTGATAGTAATCTGTGTTGTCTTAGAACCCTTGTGGGTGTAGACTCGAATTGAAGCTGGACAAGACTGTATCCGTATAATTAAACGCTAAAGTCTTAGAGAATATGATAATACCGATGGGATATTTTGGACTGTATGAACCAACATCTCCAGGAGACTTGTCACACTACCTGGATCAAGCGGTCAACGGATGAGATGCTAATGCGGGACCATTGCCGCTGTAAGTGTTAGGAGTTCATTAAGGATGTCAGAATACACCAATGTGTAGTCTCTCTGCGCAATCTACTTGAGGAAAATACTCTCTTTGTCTCGTGGAAAGTAATTCATGAAAATATGGCGAGAAAATCAAGTCGCTTTGCTGTAGCTCAGGCATAAAATGTTTATTACATGCCCATCTAATTGAGTCTATAGTTAGTGATTCTGCCATGTATTGTAGTTATCCGGATAAAGACGCCAACTGGCAACATATAAAACTCATCCTTTGAACTCGGCACCGTTGCACATTGAATTTTTCATGATCTCGAGAGATGAGACGTCCGGTCTTAGTCGCAGGCTTCGGGCGACACTCATCGGTCTTGAGAACTCTTTCTTCAAATAAGGATCGTCCCGACAAGAGAGTCCTTCGTCCAATAGGTTAGAGTAGTTGTGATGACCTTGGTTCGATACGGAATAGAGACGCTAATGGAACATAACTAGTTCTCAAGAACGAGTTTTTTCATACATGGAAACACAGCTGAGGCAAAACGAATGATATTAAACACTTCTGTGGTTTTAAGTTATACATATTTTTATAAAACTATAAAAATAACTAGCAGTGAAAAGTCGCATTCGGTAGCTTATCGTCTCATTCCACTCATAACTCCTTCCATTGAAATTGAGAGCACATAGCTATAACACTTCAAGTTTATATGCATTAGCCGAGTCTCTCAAAAGTTATGATGTTATGTTACTATGACATCTCACCAAATTATATAGCATGATAAGCTATCCTTTTAGCTCCAGGGAGGGGTAGAAGTGAATATCCTTGGCTAGGCTTGGCATCTTCCTCAAGAATCATTCTGCTTACTTATACTCTAGATAAGATGACTCCTCTGAAGTTATGAGTAGAATTGCAGAAGGGTATTTTTCATAGACGTTTCTAACTGTCAATATATTGAATGCAAGGGTATCTGTGATGCGCGGTTCCTTCGTAATATTATTTTGACAAATACTGAGCTTCACTTGATGAAGAGCGCGCCCTTCGTGTTACACCTATGCGCCCTTCACAGACTCCTCAAAGCATCCAGGAATGAAGTATTTTCGAGTATTTACTAAGATAAAGCCCTCTCTAATGTTACTACAGCACCACTAGCTTAAGTCTTCTTCTTCCTTTCCTGAATACGCACATTTACGCAGCCACGCCGCAAAATCCCTTTGAACGACCTCCTTAAAAATATGATCACCGGCAATCTTGATTTCCGTCTTGCTACAACCGAGGACGCTGTCCCACTAGAACACCTCATCAATACGGCCTTCCGCGACGACAAAACCACACAAGTGTTTCTGACAGCCGATCATCGCGTTAATGTCACCGACGTTCCCACCCTCGTTACCAAGATCAACCAACCCGACTGTGCTGTTCTAGCTGTCACGGACCCATCAACTGGCTCTATCGTGGCCCATGGCTCAGTGCGCAAGCTTGACGAAAGCCGCGCCTGGTTTGGCATGTTGGCCGTAGACGTTACCTGCCAGAGACAGGGACTCGGCAGCAAGGTGCTCGCGTGGGCCGAGGCGTACGCCTACCGCCAGTGGGGCTCTCATAGGATGGAGTTCGACGTCGTGAACACACGAGCTGAGCTGATTGCCTGGTACAAGGCCAGGGGGTATCAGCCGACCGGGGAGACTGCGCCGTTCCCGTACGAGTATCATGGAAACTGGAAAGGGACTTTACGAGATGATCTCTGCTTTATTAATATGGGAAAGGACATTAGGGGAAATGCTGCCACAATTGGGTTAGAATAGTCTTTTGTCCTCCTTTGTTGTTGTTGTTGTTGTTGTTGTTAGAGAGGGGTTTCCTCCAGCATATGTTGTCTTCTTTCCGAAGATGTCAATACCAAGACAGATTCATCTGCACGTCCAGCTCATTGCCCAAAATTTTGAACAAGCGCAGTAGAGAATCTATCCAAAATTGGAAGTCCTTCCCTAAATAACCTAGAAACACTGACCTACCGAGTAGTAGCGCAATGCGGCTTGACAACATCTCACCAGGTTCCACCAATCACGAATCCATCCGTAGTTTACAGGGGTAGCCTCCTACCGCACGCAACTTATCATGTCATTTCCGCCAATAACACCGACATGTTCATACTTGGTGCGTGTTGCCATGAGGTGAAATTTCACCTCAAGTAGGCATTATCGAAAACTACTTGGCAGCTTGATTTACTGCTTCCCGTTCATGGCCTTGAGCGAGTAGTTCCGAAGGACTTCCTCCTCAGTGAAATGTGCAACTTTCAAGTAAAAGGGCCCGTATGCTACTGGCGGAAAATTGTTGAAGTACTATGAAAAACTAGCCTGGGCGAAATTCACGGTTTGCGATCCCAGCTGGATGTGTCTGTGCTGTGTTGTGCTTGCAAGGCCGAGGGTATAAAGGCGACCCAAAAGGCATCACGAATGGACGATCATTCCCATCTACGTCAGTAGCCTTTCGTCTTCTACCATCGATCAGCTCGTAAGCTTCCGGATATAACGATGCATCACTATGCTCTCCTGGCTCTCGCCCCCCTCGTGCGGGCATGGTGCGTATTTCAGCGCCCCGTACCGGATTCCCTAATCCTCTCGTTTTGTACCGGCTAGCAGGTTCTACCACGCTGGGTTGACTAACTCGTTTCTATGCGCGCAGTACGAACCCAGACACAGATCCCTGTGCCTCGTTCATGACGGCCCAGGTTAGTCTCTTATGTCCCCTTTTCGACCTGTCTCAGTAACACGAGATGCTTAATTAGGGGCTGTCAGCTCCTGTTACCCTCCCAAACCTCGAAACCCTTCCAAGTTTAATGGGTTAATTTATATATATATTTGTAATCAATCATCACTAACTTCAGGTTCTTGAGTAGGCTGCCACGGCTTCTCCCTTTTGCGCCACTTTCACACAGTCGACAGTGACCGCCACCGCCGGCCTGCCTGCATGGGCCTCTGTGTGCTCGAGCAAACCTAGCGCCATTTCGAAGGTAGGTAGCTGATGCTATTCCTCACCTAATATTTACTAACAGGAGTAACTCGATAGGAATGCTCATGTGCCTTCACTGCCGGTGGAGGAGGAGGCAGTACAACGACAACTACTAAGGTTACAAGTACCACCTTGACTACCAGCACCAAGACAACTACTGGCTCAGGTGGTGGGAGCACCGGCTCTTGTGGTTCACCAGATTACAGCCTGCAGGGTTATGGTTCTGGTACAACCGGTGGAGGTAGTGGCAGTGGCACTACTGTTACATCCTGTTCGGCTCTGGAATCTGCGGCTGCGAATGGAGGTGTTATTACTATATCGGGTGTCTTGGATGGCTGTGACAGTGGGTATCACCATAGGATCTTTTTCAAAGCAGCACATACTAACCTAAGATATCCCAGTCATTGACTTGGTCAGTGGTACTACCGTCATCGGATCCGGGTCCCGCTCAGGCTTGACGAATGGAGGCCTTCGCATCAAGAGGGCATCAAACGTCATCCTTAGGAACCTGTATTTCCATGACCCACCTGAGGGCAAGGATCTCGTTGAAATCCAGTACTCGACCCAGGTCTGGGTTGACCACTGCGACGTAAGTTGCTTCATATACGATCTTCAAAACAAACGTATACAACCAAACATCGGCTAATTCGTAATGGGTATCCCACCAATAGTTCTCTACTGAGGGCATCACTGGCGATAAAGACTATTATGATGGATTGCTAGATATCACGCACGGAAGTGACCTGATCACTGTCTCATGGAACAAGTTCCACGACCACGTAAGACCCCTCCGACTCCTCTATTCTCTTTCATATATTCTTCGCTCTCAGGCCGCTTGAAATGGAGACATGCAGCGGCTGGACTGACCTTCATCACATCATGCAGTGGAAGGGCTCCCTCGTTGGCCATAGTGACAGCAACAGCGCCGAAGATTCAGGAAAGCTACACGTAACATACCACCATAATTACTGGAACGATATAAATTCACGCCTACCATCATTCCGCTTCGGCACTGGCCACGTCTACAGCTCCTGCTTCGAGAATAACCCGACCTCGGGCATCAACAGCCGAATGGGCGCGCAAATGTTGATTGAGCAGAATTATTTCTCTTCCACCAAGCTCGCCATTGTCACCGACCTCGATAGCGACACAGACGGTTACGCAGTTGACAGAAACAACGTTTTTGTTGACAGTACGACTGAGATTACGCAGGTCGGCTCCTTGACTCCACCTTACAGCTACACGTATGTCTTCTTTCTCCTCTTGACATGTCTATTATTAATGTATTCTATACCTCATCGCCGGATGATTGGCTAATCAATGACTCGTAGACTCAACCCGGCGAGCTGTATTTGCAGCATGGTTAAGTCGTACGCAGGGCTGGGTGTTATCTAAGTTGTCTTTGAGTTCTCTTTACAGAGATTCTAGATTACCATTTATGTGTCAGGATGGGCGAAATGCGAGTTTAAGTTGTTGCACAGAGGGCTCAGGACTACAGATTGGAAAATTGTTACTACAATGTAATAAATACCCTCTTTGATAGTTGTTCAAATCAAAGTCCCGAAGAATTAACCTGACATCCGGAGTACTGTAACGTGCTAAATCATTCCTAGTTTGAGGTTCCAGAGAGACCGTCCATAGATAATCCTAACTAATTCAAGAGCTTATCTATTTTCCAAGATGCGTCGGTGGGTCAATTCATAGAGATTGAGCTCTCTGCCTGCTCGAGCCGCAAGCAGTTGGACTCGAAATGATAATATTATTCTATTGAACCTTTAACACTCTGCTCAGCAAAATGTATTGCATTTAGTAACACCAGGGTTATCGTAACTAACCTAGCTCCTCAATATATCTCTCCCCAATAGAGTGTCAGAGGGTATTGTCCCGGAGTGAATAGGTAGTCCTAGCAGTCACATAGCAGGTGGTAAAGGGGTCAGTAGCCGGTACGTTGGTCAATTGGCCCCTAGGACTTCCCACTAGTAGTTGGTGGGAATAGCCCATATATATACACCAATCCCATTATATAGACCCTATGGGTCTATATGTGACTATATTACCTGACATAGAACAAGGGTGATCGTAAGTTTTCTGGAGACTACGGCTGAACGCAAAAAACATAATTCATTAATAACTAGTAGAATTATTACGTTGACAGGTAACTCAAAGTTGACAAACCTGCAACGTGTTATAGCTCCGTCTAAGGCTATAGCCCGCATGTGTGTAATAAGTTGAGGTTAGCCTCTTGAAAGATGAACCGACATTTCACAAATAGCTCATGTATTGTAACATACCGGAGGCTGTGGGGGTTTCCAGGCAGGAAGGCCACGGATTCTCTACAAGAACCATCTGAAATCTTCCACTTTTGGGCCATCTCTTAATCGTGAAGTTGGTATATCCCGCGCGGAGAGCTTTACACCCTGTCGGCGATTACGACGCTTATTGTCAAACACCATATATAATCCCAGGAATGCCGCAACAAGAAATCCGAACGCACCAAAGCTGGCCGTGGTGATAAGTGCTGGTGCGTACTTTGGCTTATCTTGGTCACGGAAGACATTGCTCGCAACCAACCCCATTAAATTGGCTAGGGGCACTCCGACCGACGTTAAGGCCAATCGTTGGCCCTCATGCGCTACGTTATTATTATACCACTATTCGCGTTTTTTTGATTAGCATTTCCGCCACTGGTTTCATTGATATGAACTGAAACAAGAGAACAGGGTGAAGTGTTGTTGCATTCACCTACAGTGCTTAGTAAGACAGAAGGAGCAGATGTTCCCCAGGTCATCATAAATGTAGCATAACTACAAAGTTGAAAGTGTCAGTATTTCATATTTAGGCGATGTCGATAAAATATATCGGAAGCCGATGAAGGCTTTGAGGGCATAAGTATAGCTTAACAAAGTGTCTTGGTACAGTTGCAATAATAACTTAGACCAGGATCCAAGCCGAGAGTGACTTACTAGGCGAGTTGTATTTGACGCTGGACATCGTCAATAGCAGCGTATATGATAAACCCAGTGAAAGAGAGAGCAAACCCCAAGCAAATGAAGGGGAAGCGTATACGAAGCAAATCAGAGGAGAATGCCAAGATTAATAACGTGACAGCACCCTAATGATCGTTTAGCATTTGTGACAATTTAACGAGCGGGTGGATATGTCTAAATTACAGTGATATTGGGCGCTACAGTATAGAGGTTTACTTGGACAGTGTTCTTCACGATACGCTGAACAATCTGTGGTAGGAAGAGCGCAACAGATTGAATCGGAACACCCACTATCATCTCTGCAATTAGTGATTTTTTCTTCTTGTACAGATGGAAAAATGCTCCTCGACAGGTTGAGATACTTGGGTTGATGAAATAGCAGTGATGTAGAAGCTTGTATAGTATAGGCAAGAGAGAGTCAGAAATTTTGTAAAATAAAAACTCAATACGTACAAGCTATTTCGATCAGAAGGAAACCATACGTCGAAGGTCTCTTGAATATTTGTAGTGATTCTCTAAAATTGAATGTCTCATTAACGATGGAAGAACTGTCAACTTGAATCCGATGGTACGCGAGAGCTTTCTCGTCTTCATTCAAGAATTTAGCTTCGGCCGCACTCTTTGGTAAGTATATAAAAACGAATATGGCGAACAGAACGGTGAGAGTTCCCTCAATGATGAAGAGCCATCTCCAGGGGTGGTCTACTAAGTTTGACTTGATCTGAAAAACTCCAAATGCAAGGAGTCCACTGAAGGCGTTGGCTATATTGGACGCGGCATAGAATATAGCTAGCCGCCGGGCCAATTCGTTACGTCTATAGAATGTGGTAAGGTAAAAAATGACCAGTGGAAAGAATGCACTCTCCACAGCGCCGAGAAAGAAACGTAGGGCGAAGATGCCACTGAAATTATGTGTTGCAGCCGTGAGTACTTCACCATCCCGAGTTAGTAGTTCCATTATAGACTAAGTCTTGGAGAGGTTGCGTCTTAGGAGTAAAGAATTATTCTGAGATATTATAATGGCGTGGACGCGCGATCTTTCTTGTTGGATCGGCCGGAAGATGAAGAAGGTCACAGTATCGATACCACTCACAGGTGAAAGAACCGAAGCTGAACATTAAAATTGGAAGCATTCGAGACGGTCCTATTTTTTTGCCCAGAAGGGCTAGGGGAGGGGCGAATACGACTACCAAGCTTAGAGGTTAGTGGCTATGTTATACAACTAAACATGTGAAGCTTGCATTTGGCATGTGCATAGAACCGTAATGGATTGAGAGGGGGCAGAAGACCAGAAGCCTTCGAACGGGACCATAATCTTGTGGGCTGGTTTACGTACCATAAGGGACAAAGAAGACTTTGGCATGAAAAATTAGTTATTTGCCTTCCTGAGCTACCAGGGCTACACAGAGGGCGCCAGAAGCACAACAAACCTTGCTTGACTAGGATATTCTCGCGCCTAGCCCAGCACTGGGCGGCAGGGTGAGGAGAAGATCGTAGAGTCACTTACTCCCTACGATCAGGTTATACTGTCCCGATGCGAAGTTGAGATCTGTATTGTTTTGTTAGTCACCGTGATAAACTAGAGGCTCAAGCTTATCATAGAAATATCACCTTTAGATAGACCGGCTGTTTGCGCATTACCGAGGTTGCCCTTGTCAAGAGCATTGAACAGATACTGATGCAGGATCAATCAGCATCTCATTCAGGATAACTGGGTTTGGCGGTACCGTTGCTCGAACGCGGCATTTTGTGTTTATCTCGTCGCTCTTTTTGTCCTGCTTCCTTGATCCAAGGGGATAGAGAGACAGACCATGATGGCCAAGATTGGCAGCAGTCGGAAATCGAACTTGCGACAGAGTGCTCGTTCAGCAGCCGCGTCAAGGACAAGAGCCGTCTCTTGGGCAATATTCTCATGGTAACTTGCGGCATCGTCGGCACTCTTCTTATTACACACGGGCACGTCACTGGGGACAGGCTGATGCTGAGAACATGAGGAGGCCACAGGTTCTGCCATTGTGACGTCAGGGATGATGCCGGTGAAGTAGGTGCAGAGGTTGGAAGGCTACGTGTAGACAAAAGCGAAATGAACGAAGTCTTGAAGCCTTGAAGCCTGGAAAAGTAAAGAAACAACAATCTAGATATTTAGTGCATGTGAGATTTCTGTCAGCGTGCGGAGGCTTCAAGGTTGGTTGCACCCGAACCACCAGGACTTGGATGTGGATGAGCTGCAAGTGCCAATGAACGAAGACAGTTCCAGGTTTGGTGTGCCCATACTCAGTCACCTGCCTACGCGGTATGGTTCAAATGTCGGCAGGCGGGGGATTATCTGCTGTACCGGTATACTACCTAGTAGATTGCCTATCTACCTAGGTATGTACATAGTCCTAGGTATGTACCTACTTAGGTATTTTTACCTCCTAAGGATCTACCTATCTACATGTACAAACAGTAGATAAGTAAAGCGTACCTACCAGGGGATTACTCGTTGCCCCTCAGGTTCTCTTATCTACTACGTAGGTATATCCGGGGTCGTGTAACTAGCGTCTTCATTGCCGGGGATCCCCGATGGTGGCACCCCACTCGACCCCTGCCGGTACTATCTGTGCGCACTTAAGTAGCCTACTTATACCTTTCTAGCCAAGTGTAGTTAGGGTATGTAATTAGCGTGAACGTAGCCCCACAGCCGGGAGTGGTGCGGGAAGACAACGGGACAAAAGCTAGAATAGATAGTCATTGGGGCAGTTACGGCTGAGTTATCCACAAGGAGGACACACAAGTTGTTTAGCTGGTTTTCTTAGTAATACTCCCGCACGTCTACACTACCTAAGTAGGTAGGTTACCTAGATCTAAGTAGGCAGGTAGCTTTAATAGCTGTAATTCTAACAGAACCTACCGGTACTATAAGCCTCCGAGCTCCCTCCCCAACGTGAGGGGCGTATGCTTACTACGTAGTGTACGCAGTAGGTTTAGTTTCGAATAGAAACTACATGGCACAACAAGTGTGTCACAGTGATAGGAATTTAATTTAGCTTGGCGCCGTGGTAAAACGGAACTTTTCTTTATGCTGCTGCGACTATGCGCGAATAGGATTAACTTGAACTGCTTCATTTGTCTTACCATAACCCCGCGCAGAGTAGAGCTAATCAAATAAGTAAGTAAACTAAATCCACTCAAATAAACAAATTAACTTGCGACCTGGTATATAGCTTAAACAACGCAATCAAAGGAAGTAAAAGTCAATGCTTGTTTATACTTCTACCGGTAGTATAGCTTTCTCTGTTCGTAGTGCAAAATAGTTCCTAACTAGCATAGCTAGTGCTTATAACTAAATAGGTAGCTGGTATGGCCTTGTTCTTAAGAGTGCCCTCTATTATATTAGCAAATACCCACGTGCTCCTAATAGGAAACCCCACATTTCCTACTTAGGGACACATAGTGCAGCCTTGTGTAGGTTTATGTAAAATGTTTGGCTGTCCCTTTAAGTGCTGATTTATCTAACGACAGTACTTAAAAAGTAGAATAGGTGAACAATAAGATAGTAAAAAATCTTGCTTGAATATTCGACCTAATGAAATTACATTATACTATTCGGATAATTGTGTGATTAGGCATATCTAGTAAGGTAGGTTCTGCTGTTCTACCTTTTAAGTACATACTATAGTTACTCAAAGGGATAAGATAGGTACATCCCGAGTGGGACAATGGGTTAAAGGCCTATGTCATGGTTAAGTTCATATGAAAGCGATTAAAAACAAGGGTAGTAGGTATTCCCCCCATGTATACTACATACTGATGGTTAGCAGCAATAGATAGCCTTAGCGCAAGTCCAGGTCAAAAGTCTCGATGAAACTTCTATATATAGCCGTCGATGCCATACAGCCGCACTAGCGTACTATGTGTGCCTACGTCTATGAGTTACATATTTATATTCAGCGGTGACCTCAGAAGTGGCAATTAGTGCGTCTACCCCAGGCATCTCGTACCCACTCTCTGATTGTCTTCCCCTGCGTACTTAGAGAGAGAAGCTTACTAGTTCTAACTAGTCAAGGCGGGAAGCTGGTGCCCATGTTAGTCTAGTAGATCGTAGTCGCCGGCACGGTTCGAACTACAACGCCTCTTCAGACGGCGATTGGACGGGTTCTCCTATCTTCTAACCTATTCTTTTCACACAGCCGGCAAGGAACGACGTATTGCTGAGCGCCTCACTCGTCGAAAAGTACCCGGATGCTTGGTCTCCCTAGCCTTCCTACAGGCACGTGGGTCAAGTAGATAGACAGGTAGGGACTTGATACGCAACCAATAGGCCCCTGGCAGATCCCTGATTCCAACATTTATTTATTAGACCTAGGTATACTGTTAGGTAACAGTTTGGTTTTCCTCCTGAACAGCTCGGTCTCTTCGAGACTTCAAAAGGACGGGACACGCCTCCAGCTCCTCGAGATTATTCCAGTCATCTACCAAGTACTGCCCAAGCTTTTATATATCTCCTCTCACTTCACGAAACAGCCCTCTCCCTACCCGCCCATCATGGCTGAGAAGTCCCTAGTCTTCACTGACAATGCCCCTAAGACCCTGCCTGAGGTCTGGAGTCAGGCAATCAAGGCCAACGGATTCGTATTTGTCTCAGGTGCCATTCCTATGGACCCCGATTCGGGCGAGATTATCCCTGGCGATATTCAAGCGCATACCGTAAGATTCCCTTTCCCCGCCCATGATAGTATTCACTACTGGTCCCCCGACTAAGTGTTTCCGTAGCACCAATGCATTAAGAACCTCACTGCTGTCTTGGAAGCTGCCGGATCCGACATCCTCAAGGTTGTCAAGGTGAATGTTTTCCTCTCTAATATAGATAACATTCATGCCATGAATGAAGTCTACAGCAAGTACTGGGGTGAAGTAAAACCCTCCCGAACGTGAGACAGCACTCTCCTTGACGATACTATGCCAGCCCCATACTTACTATGAACAGATGTGTCGCTGTTACGAATCTACCCTTGGATGTAGATATCGAAATCGAGTGCACTGCCACTTATTGAAACTCTCTCTTTTGCTGCTAGCCACACTTCTTCAGGGAGCCCATCTACCGTCTACCTGGTATTTGGCCTCAAAATGGATTATTTCGACTGTGCCTGGAAGTTGTAAAGAGTGGAATTGGTGGAAGGTCAAAATCCTTGCTGCAAGTTGGGCTGTTTTGGACGGCGAGAAGTAGCTAGTAGACGGTTACAGCTGTGGGAGCTAGACAAGCTCTGACGTAGACCGACTCGGTAATGCGGTTGGGGTACCCTCGATATCTAGATACTATTATTTACTCTAGGTATTCTCATGTCAAATATTCCAATAGAAAGCGTATTCATGATCCTTTCATGCGGCAACGTTGCCAACTATCATGCTATACAAATTCGAATGATTCCATTCGAAACACCCGCCCATAACAACGATCTAAAGAAATAATGTTAGAAGGTATTAAAACATCGGTGACGCTTTGTTGTAGCCCCCGGGCTCTTAGACTCAGAACTACTGAGTGCTTACAAATACGCTTATTCATTACTGACCTAAGAAGGATTTTGGGTGGAGAACCGTTCAAGATAGCAATATCCTCGACATTCCGCTTGCTACCTACATATGTAGGTAACTTCTATATTATGATAAATAAGTCTATCGAAAATTAATAGCGCCTATATAAAAAGCCTTGGACTTAAAGGTTAGAAAGAAACAATGTATTATAATTAACGGTACAATAGGTGTTAGGTATGTAATCAGGTACCGGCATATAATACCGGCAGTACACTACCCAGAGGTCCACTATGTATGAACACGGTGCATATAGGTACCTACTACTACGTAATATACGGTACCGGGCGTTACCCCGCACGCTACTCAGGTAAACAACGCCACTGTTACGCCGAAAGCAATGTGGTAGAATTCCATTACGCTTTCAAGCATCCCCCCATATTCAAGCTCCTCATATCAACATACTACAACCGGCCAGAACGAGCACACAGGCTGATGAAAAGCAACAGGCTGCACTTAAATAGTTCCTTACATAACCTGTCTTTGAATAATCCACGGTACAGTCGATCAATTGATCGATCAACCGACCAATCAATAAATCACAATGGCTACGCAGGATAACCCGTCGTCAGCTGTCGACGAGACCCCGATATCTCCGGTCGCCTCTGCCCGCGGCCGGAAGATGTCGTTAGAACAACACTTGAAGGACCGGCCATGCAGGTCGGAGCTTGTAGATAAGAACATCCTCCCCGAGTCTACCGCTGCCCCGAGTCTGCAAGAGAAGCAGAAGGAGGTGCGTCACTCTCTCTTTTCTTCCTAATATCATGTATCACGTCCTCAGCAGCCAACTTCAAGTTCAACTCCGCAAGGAAACTAAAATGGAACCGCCTAGCTTGCGAAGCACATGCGTGCCGACTCGCTCAATGACAAGATCTCCCATCGCCCCTCGCCTGAACAGCTGCTTGAGACCGGGGTGCTTCATGATGACCCTCGATCCCCGGATGAGAAGTATGCCGAAGCCATTGAGGAAGAGTACGCGAAGAGGGAAGGTGGCGCTTAGCTTCTCAATGGCAGGTTGTGTGAGTTGACTGGGAGAAATCGGATTTTCAGGTTGAAGACCGTGGGAATGGCTCGGCCTCGTGGGTTAACTTGTGCTAACGAACACGCTCGCTTAATTGGTTGTATGCGGAGTTGAGTTTGTCTTGTCAGATGCTGTATAACATGGCGTAATGAACTTGTGTGTTGGGCGAATACGAAACGAGAGGATGTGTTTTGTTCGGTTTTTTTTCCTCGTTAGTTTCCTCTGTATGTATCTTTAGGCGACGGCTACCTCCTTAATCATTTTATAACATTATTGTGCTCACAGTCGATATTGTTAGAGATCATCTGCTGTATTACCATGCTAGACTGCATCTTCTGAAGAAGGAGGCGAAAATAGTCATGGTGAGACCCTTGAGACGGGATTTCCTACCCAACTAGAATTTCAAGATTTCCGAGACCACGATCAAGGTCTATAGGCGTATGCAGAAAGATGCGCTGGTTTATCTACGCTCACTTATGCTTGTATATCCCTGTAGTCGGCTTTGCTTATAGTCCTACCACTAAAAATTTCACCATATTTCTCCAATTCATTGTGGAGGCCTGACTGGGTATCACATTCCACCAGTCACGGCAGTGCCAGCGAACATTGGAGTCACATTCCCAAGAATCTTTCATTGTGGGAGGTGGGACTTGGCTCTACGTAGTAGAACCCTACTGCGTAGGCTCGAGCCAAGAGCCAAGACTAAGCTTGGCCTGTTACCCTCACCTTGTTGACCCGAGTGCCCGGCATAGAGTATTCGAACCCGATAGGGCCGCTTGGAAGAACATGTGACGATGCCGACATGTTTGGAGGAGTTGCCTGCACCTTACAAGCGCGGATGATTTTGGTCTTTTCGCTTCTTCGCGGGGTCTTGGACCCCCTCTACTTGGTGAGGGCCTATGATTAGTAGATAGGATCAATGTATGCTCAAGGCGAAGGGCTCATGAATATTAATAGTCTCGTCCGTGTTGGGAACCTCCTATGAAGATTCGTCTAAGATCCTCATGGTGAGCAGGTCTGTGTCAAAAAAGGTGTGAGAGAGAGTAAGAAAATGATGAAGCAAGCGCTCTTTGGCCTGCTGGCCTCTGCAACAACAGCATCAACTGTTAATATTGGCATCGACTCTAAGGGAGGTAATATCACGGGAGGATTTCATTATGGCCTTTTGCACGAGGTTCGTGGTAAATCTCCTCACCCAGATGAGGCGAGAGTGAATTTCAGCCGACATTGAGTTTATAGGACATCAATAACTCCGGTGATGGCGGTCTCTATGCCGAGCTGATTCGAAATAGAGCGTTCCAGTCTAGTGAGGGATACCCGTCCTCTTTGAGTGGGTGGTATCCGGTCAATGGTGCACATTTATCCCTTAACACCCTCGAAGAACCTCTATCAACCGCGCTTTCGACTTCGATGAATGTCGTGCCTAGCTCAGTGCATGGGCAGACTGGGTTTTTCAATGATGGTTATTGGGGGATGGATGTGAAAATCCAGGAGTATCGTGGTTCTTTTTGGGTTCGGGGCGACTACAGTGGTTATTTCACCGCTTCATTGCAGTCAAATATTACAGGAGAACGGTTCGGGGTTGCTAAGGTTGAGTCGAGGTCTCGAGGGGACGAATGGGTTAAACACGATTTCACCTTGATACCTAACAAGAACGCGCCAAGCCCGAACAACACATTTGCTATTACATTCGAAGCGGCGGTGAGTGAAAATATGACATGTTTGAGAACCTGTCACACTGACCAATCTTAGAGTCTCAAATCAAAATCTCTTGACTTCAATCTCATCAGCCTCTTCCCCCCTACCTTTAAAGGCCGCAGCAATGGGATGCGAAAGGATATTGTCGATGTATTGAAGGGGTTTCATCCGGTGAGCCTATCCGGTCAAACTTAGCACCACGTTATTAACAGTCCTACTGCAGACTATATTCCGACTTCCAGGTGGAAATATGCTCGAGGGAAGTACAAACACCTCATTCTGGAATTGGAAAGACTCAATTGGGCCGCTGAAAGATCGACCTGGGTTCTCAGGGGTTTGGAACTACCAACAGACCCACGGGTTAGGCTGTGAGTTCCTCTCATTGTGACATTCAATCTAGGCCGTTCGATTCCTCCTACCAACAGACCCTTTTTTCAGCATTATCGCGGAGTCATATGCTCCATAGCTTTCCAAGTCGCCCGTGTTGACCTGCTCTACCGCCAGTGCTCGAGTATCTTGAGTTCGCCGAAGACCTGGGTATGGAACTCGGTGAGTCATGTCAGCTGCCTCACACTAGAAGGTGTTATCTAAATGCCGCCACAGTCCTCGCAGTGTATGCTGGCTTGTCTTTGAATGGTGACGTTACACCAGAAGACCAATTACAGCAATTTATCGATAACGCCCTAGACGAAATAGAATTCATTCGAGGTCCTTCTGACTCAAAATGGGGTGCGGTCCGAGCCAAGCTGGGCCATCCCGATCCTTGGAAACTAGAGTATGTTGAGATCGGCAACGAGGACTGGCTTGCTGGTGCGCCGATTGGCTGGGACACATATCAAGATTACAGGTTCCCCTTGTTTTTAGAGGCAATCAATAAAGCATGGTTCGTATTAGTTTCCCCTACGTAGGCTGTCCGACATCTGGTCTCGTCGCAGCTTCTATGCTTGGAGCTAATTCTTTTGAAGTGAGTAGATACCACCTAGCCTCTTGGTGAAAGACACGGCAACCTAGCTCGAAAAGCCATTACTAAGATAGTTTCGGACCCGGCTCCTAACCGCTATCGTGTAATAGATCCTGACATTCAGGTCATCGCGTCGAGCTCAGTGTACGATGGGTACGATATTCCGAGCCCAGGCGCCGGTGATTACCACTTGTACACCACCCCGGACACGTGGGTAGCCGAATTTGGGAAGTTCGACAACGTTGAGACGCCACACATTATTGGAGAGATGGCGTCCACGTTTCCAAACGGCGGAACCGGTTGGGATAGCGGTGTACTGAGACCCTTTCCCTGGTATGCCATCTTGAGCTCTGGATTTCCAATCGTGACGTTCTTTCCGCTAATGTGAGCATTTGCATAGGTGGGGAGGTGCTGTGGGAGAAGCAGTCGCTCTCATAGGCTATGAGCGAAACGCAGACAGAATCATCGGCGCAGCATATGTGTGTGCCCCTTCACTTGTATAGGCTCATATAACGATAGTTTGCTCACCTTTTCCATAGGCACCCATTCTCCGCAATATGAATAGATGGCAGTGGTCAATCACCATGCTACAGTTCGCAGCCGACCCGGCCATGACCACCCGCTCGACGAGCTGGTATGTGTGGGAGGTGAGTCCAACAGCAACATAATGAGATCATGAAATCCCGGGAGAGCAGTGATTGACTTGACACTCGGTGAAACAGCTGATGGCGGCTAATCCGATAACCGAGACGCTCCCCGCAAACGCCGACTTTGGGCCGCTCTACTACGTGGCAGGCAGAAATGAGAAGACACAGGGCCACATCTTTAAAGCGGCCGTATACAACTCTACCAACGGTGCCGACGTCCCGGTTAGACTGACCTTTGATGGTGTATCGGCCGGGACAACAGCAGAACTGACTGTGCTCACCGGACCCGAGGACCCTTATGGCGTCAATGATCCTTTCACGGGTGTCAATATCGTCAAGGCCACTAAGACCACCATCAAGTCGGATAGCCATAGTACGTTTTCATTCAGCCTACCAAATCTTAGCGTCGCAGTGCTCGATATAAAAGGACAACGTAGGGCTGTTAGGCAGCAGTGGTAGGTAGTGTAGTGTGAGGATGGTCGGCGAGCAAAGAATGTACTGTAGGGGTCGCGTCGCGCTGAAATATATGAGTGCTACCACGTTCTTGCCTTAAAAGAAGCACCAGGCACATGGCACCTTCAATTAGTACATTGCGATATTTGCATATATGGCTTAGATAGATGCACTTACAGCACACGTTCACGTGATATCGTGACTGAAATCTACGCGTCTTACACTACCTACCTACCTACTTAGGTAGGAGATGCCCCTCTTCTCCATGTTAAACGTGTTTGGCCAACGCGGTCTTTCTTATAGTTGAGACAAGACGATCCATGCTGTGGGCAACCCCGCGTAACATGTGACTATCGGTGCTCTAGTTAAGCGTTCCAGCGCAATCCGAGAGATGGCAGAGGAAAATGGCAATACAGAATCAGGATCGGGCGGGCACGAGACACTGAAGTACCATCTACTCGGGCCGTCGCTGACGAAGGCCGGCCAAGATTCAGTTGACCAGTCCAAGGTGTCGGAGATCATCTACAACGCCTCCAAAGGATCCAAGTTCTTCAACCGCGAAGAGGCAAAGGACAAGGTCCTAACCCAGAAGATCGAGCAGATCCTGACAAAGAAGCGGCGCCTCGAAACTCTCGACCTCAGCCGCGAATCTCGAGCCGCCGACCAATTTATCGCTGAACTCGAGGCCTCCCGCGACTTGACACAGCGCATCGTCCACATCGACTGTGACGCTTTCTATGCCGCTGTCGAACAGCTAGATCGCCCCGAGCTGAACGATGTGCCCTTCGCCGTTGGTGGTGGTGTTCTGACTACTTGCAATTATGTTGCACGCAAGTTCGGCTGCCGTAGCGGCATGGCCGGTTTCGTTGCAAAGAAAATATGTCCCGAATTACTACTTAGTACGTGCAACCTATCCAAGACCTGGTCGCATTCCCACCTCCCTTATGCTTTGGGCTGCCTACTGAGACGACTGCCGTCCTAGTCCGCCCTAATTTCGAAAAATATACAGCGAAAGCTCATGAAGTTCGAGACATCCTTGCTAACTACGACCCGAGATTCGAGAGCGCCAGCATCGACGAAGCCTATCTCAATATCACCGAGTATTGCATCAAGCATGATATGACAGCTGAAGAGGCTGTGCAGCAAGTGCGGGGCGAGATCCATGAGAAGACGAAGATCACTGTATCTGCAGGTATTGCCGCTAATGCCAAATTAGCCAAGATCTGCTCAAACTTCAATAAGCCCAACGGTCAATACTCCTTGCCGAACGATCGAAACGCGATCATGACCTTCATGCGTGACCTTCCAACACGGAAAGTGAACGGTATTGGCCGTGTCTTGGAACGAGAGCTCCATGAGATAGGCATTCAAACATGCGGGGAAATATACCCTCATCGTCACCTTTTGCGTCAACTCTTCGGTGATAAGGTATACCACTTCCTTTTGGGTTGCTACCTGGGCCTTGGGCGAACTCAAGTCCAACCAGCTGAAGAGTACGAGCGGAAGAGTGTCGGTACTGAGAGCACATTCCAAGATATATCAGACCCTACAGAACTAAGAGAAAAGCTTCGATGGACCGCCGAAGAGTTGGAAAAAGATATGCAAAAAACCGAGTGCAAAGGCCGCACACTGGTCCTTAAGGTGAAGCTGCATACCTACGAAGTTTTCACTCGCCAGGTCGTATTACCGAAAGCTATCTATCAAGCAGACGATCTGTATCAATATTCTCTACCCATCTTAACAAAACTGCAACATGAAAGTGAGTCTCTCTTAATCTACTTTTCCTTAGCTACATGTTTTACCTCGCTACGAGTTGGAACGCCCCAAAGACCGCGTATGATTGAAACTCGTTGAAATATAGCACGTACTGCCATTAACTGTACTGTCATAGTGCCATATATGAAGCTGCGTCTCATGGGCCTTCGGTGCACACATCTAGTCAGCACGAAGAAACCGGATACTCGCGCATTCTTTGGGTTACAACCTCTTAAAGTAGAAGATCAAACATCTCACCAACCTAGTAAACGGAAAGCAGAGGAAGTAGCTGGGGGGAATACTGAGCATGAAGGTTATGACCAGTTTAATTCTAAAGCGCATAGCGGGGACAACGAGTATCAGACGCTACTTGATAGGGCGCAACTAGGAGATGCACATGAAAGTGTGTCTGACACCGCTCGTGATGTTGAGACCGCAGAGCAGTTGTGGGACTGTCCTATATGCGGGCGATCTCAGCCCGCGGATGAACGACGTTTCAATGATCATCTAGACTCATGTCTCTCGAGACAGACAATCCGTGACGCTGTGCAAAGAGATAGTACGGAGAGCCCTCCGCTCCTATCGGAGACGCCTATAGCGAAAAGGTTCAAGAGTAGCGGGGAGAAAAAGAGAGGGCGGCCCGCTGGGTTTGATGACCCTAGGCAGAAAAAGCTCTCATTTAGCTAGATCATGTTAGAAGCGCATATTATCAAAAATAACTATATAGCCTCTCTCCTGTAGGAAAGGGGCAGCTACAAGTGGTGTAGGTGGACCTGTATACCTTTGAGTAGGCGCACACATCTGCAGTGTCTGTGAACCAGGTAAGATTACGCATCTCGGTAGTTCAAATTCTAGGTAGAAAGCAGGCCAGGAGTTTCAAGGCTATAAGTTGGTAAGTGGCTGATTTACTTCCGGGACTGTGAAACAATCTAGTGTGCATATATTTGGGGGGAGCTATTTATGTATAACTGTTCCTATATGCCGCTGCTAGAACTCGCGGTCACTAGCAAGGTAGTTGACAATGACGATAATTATCTCTAAGTTAGTAACTGTCCCATTTAGAAAATAAAGTTTTCCTCTGAGGACAATTACAGAAGTGATCTTATATACAAATCTGTTTTTTGCGTTAAAATAATATCTAGTTAAGCAAGTGGCTATTAGAAACTGTTACAGCAATTCTAAGACAATCTGGCAATACGTTGGCGGTTGTTCAGGAACTGTCTCACATCAAGCCCGATATAAGGCCGAATGTCTCAGTTTATATATAATATTATTTTGCAACGTTTCCTCTCACGCATAAGTATACCCCGTAGCGTAATCGTATAATTCTGCAATCGTAAATGTAGACTTGTAGGTAGTCGTAGCCATACCTACGTAGGTATACCGTAACAGCTGTAGCGTACCTACCTACTGCGTACTTCCAAAAAAAGAACACACAGAGAGAGAGAGAGAGAGGAAGGATGCAAAAAAAAAAAAAAAAAAAGAAGAAGAAGAAGAAGGAACCACTGGGTGCATGAATATTTCTTTTGCGGCTTGTACGAATCTTCGGAGATCGGGTTGGATTAGAGATCATGTTCCAAGTCTGTGACCATGTTGGAATAAGATGTAAGAAAACACGAGACCATTTTCTAAATCTGTGTGACCTCATATACCCCCACTTTCTGCCCCCACCTTCGCTGTAGTGGATCCCCCCACCTGTTTAGGCTATCTTATGTAGGTACCTATGTACCTACGTACATGCATTAGGTACTTAGCTTAGTATTTGGAGGGCCAGTGAACATCAAGCAGACCCTATCCTTTAGGAATAGTTACGCATGAAAAGGCGAAATGGCAGACCCAGCACTAAGTCTCTTCTCGGCGTCGTTAATCTCGACATTCGTAAACGATAGCCTACCCGATGGCTTCACTATCCGCCCACTGGCCAGGAATGACTATGCCAAGGGCTTCTACGAGTGCCTCCGCGTGCTCACCTGGGTCAGCGAACCCACTGAGGCTGAGTTCCTTGGCCGCTTCGATGAGATGGTCGCTGCTAGGGACACCTATTTCTTTGCTGTCGTCGAGTATGGCGGCCGGATCGTCGGAACTGGGTGTCTCGTCGTCGAGAGAAAATTGTATGATGGCTTCTAGCTGTGTTGTTTTGCGTACTTTTCTTTCGCTGTACCTGCGTGCCTTCTAGTCCCTGGCTCTTTTCGTAATCTGACATCTACCTTTCTCGCAGCATACATAGTCACGGCAAATGTGGCCACGTCGAGGAGATCGTTGGTAGGCAATTCCATAAGAATCTAGTACTACCTTTCGCCAAGTGTCTGCACCAGGAACGATGCATACTCTTAAAGCTCTACGCTTTACTGCTAGATATGACAGCATGCTAACTCTAACGCTAAAGTGTCAAAGGAGCACCAAGGCAAAGGACTCGGTTTGAAGATTATGCAGGCTCTTGAGTCTGTGGCTGTTGCTGTAGGCTGCTATAAGAGTATCCTAAACTGCGGTCCTCGCAACGAACCGTTTTATGCCAAGTGTGGCTTTCACAACTCGGGGATTGAGATGTCGAAATATTATGAGGAGGAACAGGACTCTTATCATCGTGGTTGAAAGTATGGTGTTATATCTTGTTCTGGGTACTTGGGCTAGCTCGGTTAGAGTTGTGGTATTGGGGTAGCCTTCAAATATAGAAGACGACACCCACAGAACTCCATTACCCTTTGATTATTTGGTTGAACTCTTTTTCCAGGCCCAGAAGCGAGGAATGCCTGAAGAATGTTCTAAAAGTAAGAATCACAATGCTGACCACGCAGGAAGATACATGGTACGGTTGGCTGCAAGAGCCGAGCTGAACGCTTCTCGCTCGCTTACCAAGATCCGCAGACATAGAGACGCACACACCTGACGGCATGCATGTCGTAAATTTTAGATAATCCCCACGTGGTAAAGTCTTCTGTGTAAGGCTTGTGTGCCTCCATTTAATTGCGTCGGTTGCATTAATCGACAACCCCTCTTCTGGTGATGGTGCTTGTGATTGGGTCACGAAGACATCTCATGCATCTGTCTTGTCTCCCGGCATTCCCTGCACGATGCAGGTACCGAACACATCTTGGGAGCCTTCATCCAATAATGCTTGGGCTCTGCAGGACATCGCTATAGTAGAAGATCGGATCACGAGGGTAAAGATGAGGATCAATGTTTAAATAGGTATCATTCCTTATATCAGTCTAGTGAGTAGGGCAAGCAGAATTAAAGGCTATCCATGTTGCGCCCACTACCGAGTAACGCCATTTCCCCATACCGTCAAATTTTCTTCGAAGATGATACCGCCCAATCCGTCTAGAGTCCCTTATTCCCATCGAAAATCAAAGCATTTGACCTGTCCTTCTACGACCAACGCCATTTTCAGTGCCGAGTCTTTGATTCGCGTCCCAAAGCAAGAAAGCCGTTGTCGAGTTGCAACAATGGCACGAGGATATGAGAGAGTAGGCTCCATAGCTTCCCCAGAATCTATTGAACCTCTACTGGGTCCTCCTGTACGCTGATGAATGGCGACTAAGTACAAGGTCAGCGCAAAGACGATTCGCAAATGTTATTCTCTAGTAGACCACTCACTAGCTGGGGGATGGGGCACCCTGCTCATAACCCCTGGCATGGTGGTTGTAGGTGACTGAACGCGAGCCATGCGAAGTTTCTCGCTCGATCCATTCACCCTGATGGTTCTCTGCGAAGTTATACGATTAGCCTCTAGTCGTGTCATATCGTCTGTAGCTGGTGGTTACCCGTGTATCACATACCTGATTTATCAGCGCGGAATGTTTCTTGACGGACAACGGTTGAATAACCAGATGAGCCATAGTTGGTTGAGCTTTCCCGAGAAGACATGTTGACGATGTTGTGGAAGAAGATATTTGGGAAAAGAGACTAAGAACAACTGATGAGTTCTGAATGTATTGTATCCTTGGCTGCAGTGCACAGAATTGGAAATTCCAATTGATCAATGTCTTTTCTGGTGATGTGGAAGAAATCCGATCTAGTATGCAGGTTGATGACAGGAAATAAGTCTCCTTTATAACTTTTAAAGTCTCAGTAGAATGCAATACACCCCATGCTACGGAAGCAATCATCACCGCCATCCTCAAGCACCCGGAAGAGACCAGAGCAGCAGTATCACCGGCAATGGCCGAGCCACTACCAATGCCCCAGGCATATCTCTAGGCTGAATAGGATAATAGGTCAATTCAACTAATGACAAGTACGAATCAGACTTGTGTGAGTCAATTGAAACGTCTAGCGATGGTTGACTGAACTAGCCTGAGGTTGCGTGAGGCAGCAACAGGCAGAGGCCTCACCAATGGTGGATACGCTGGGGCTAGGAATAAGAGGCCAGGCAGATATCCCAAGGGGCCGATCACGTTGGATGTCATCGAGAGCGTGCAAAGAAAAGAACAGGAGGGGGTCACGGTAGAACAGCATCTCGGTGACGGTTTTCAGCACAAGCGGGCTACAGGAGGTGATGTAACAGAGACCATAGCACCCTATATACCGAGCCCACATCACCTCCTTACGCTGGGGGAATACTGGTCGAGAATGCTAGTCAGACTGGCTTAGCAGACTTTGGCGTCCAAACCAAGCGCAGCTGAGGGGGGCGGATTTACCGAACGCTCGCGCACAAGACACGCGGATTGGAAGAGTCTGCTAGGACAAGTACAAAACAAGGCGGCATAGCTACCTAGGTACAGGCATCATGTAGAGACGCTGGGATTTTCATTCAACCAACGTCTTATTATTTGCCACCAGGGCACACACCCAGCGGGTAGGCCAGTGCTGCCTGAAGGGGGGGGCAGGTCAGCTATTACTTACTTTGCCGGCCGTACCAATTGACATGTGAGCCGTGGGCTGTGCAGGAGAAGCAGCAGCAGCAGCACGCCCGCTACAGAATCGCAGCGCGGTAGAGAGCCACAGATAGAGAGTCGGCATGCCCGTGACGAGATCAATAGTCGCGGTTGCGCGCTCGTCTGGGCGCTCGTCTGGGAGCGAGTGCTTTGCTTAGTGATCATCCTGTTGTGGCTGTGGCTGGGATTCGTTCGGTGTGTGACTAAGATTGTTGTTAGTCCTTGTTGTTGGGGGCCGAAAGATCCTGGATTTGTACCTGTAGGCAGCACTGCACCGATTTTGGACAAATCAGGTCGTCAGAGCATAGCCTACCCTCGTATGGCTCGCGGCAGCTTTTATTCTGGCTCAATTCGGTCACTCGTTCGGTCACTAGTTCGGTAGAAAGTGCTAGGTTGATAGGTATAGGAGAAGATGGAGGAATTCCCAAAAGTGGTCGAACTAACTAAAATGTAGGTGATGAAGCACTCTGTCACATGGCCACAATCAGAAACAGCTGACGACAGTTGCATGTCGCTCTCGCACTCTCTCCCAGCAATAGTTTGCCGTTTGCCAAATTGTTAACGTTTAAATTCATTTAAAGGTCAAGTTAAACATTTCTAAACTATTTATTAGCTGATTATTAACTGTTGTTTGCATGTTTAAAGGACCTAGTTTAAACGTTAGAAGAAAAGTGATTGTTCACTTGAGCAATAGTTGATTCAATGTTAAGTTAGGGGTCGGTACGGTACCTAGATACCTACCTACATAGGTATGTACCTACTAGGTAGGTTCTGCCCCGCTCTGCTGCCCCTCACCGCCCCCTCTCATTCAATATAAACCTACCTAGAATAATATACAGTGCACATAGGTAAGCGTGCTAATTATTACGTGTTCCCACCTTCTGCCCACCTCGTTACACCGCCCATCTACATACCTAGGTAGTCGAAAACAACAAGTGCGGCGTCGATGAGAACCGGTAACTTGCTATCGTGAGCAACCACGGCGGAACAAAGGTCAAGAACCGTTAGCACTAAGACGTGGGCCGTGCGTTCTCTCGTACCCTAGCCATCCTCTCGTCCATCACCGACATCGTCAACGCCATCGTCGCGATATGTATCGTCTTCTCTGCTCGCTAACGCTGCTCGCGTCTGCCGCCGTCGGCACGCTGGCTTCCGACCTCAAAATCGATGTAACCCTCCCCGTCGAATGCGATCGCAAAACCCAGAAGGGAGACTCAATTGAGGTTCATTATCGAGGCACTCTGGCCTCCAATGGCAACAAGTTTGATGCTAGCTATGATCGCAACCAGCCCTTCGGCTTCCAGCTCGGTGCTGGTAGAGTAATCAAGGGGTAATTGCGGGCTCAAACCCCCCCAACCCCAGTCTGCCGTCTTAATTTACTGATCTGGGTCTCCAGGTGGGACGAAGGACTTTTGGATATGTGTATTGGCGAGAAGAGGTAAGCAGGTTGGCTCTCCGAGAGACTAGGAAGCCGGGCCATCCTTGGACAACATCTGACTGTTCATTGCAGGACCTTAACCATCCCCCCCGAGCTTGGATACGGAAACCGTGGGAGTGAGTATTTGTCGGAATCATAATTTGTCCCCTCTCCCTCTGCTCTCCCCCATCCCCGGCTCCTACTCCCCCTACTCCTTGTCGTCGTCTTCTTCTTCTTCTTTGGCCACTTTTAGAGTACAGGGAGTCACATTGGGGCCAAACCAACGATTTGGAAGCTTCCAACAGTTTCCAAGCCCTCCAGGTCACGCTCGAAATAGCAATTGCTAACCCCCAACCTCGCAGTGGGCCCCATCCCCGCCGGTTCAACGCTAGGTAGGTGCTCAGTCGACACCGCAATTACAGCAACAATTGGACATCTAACATTATGACCAGTCTTCGAGACCGAACTTATAGGAATACAAGGTGTCCCTAAACCCGAGTCCATTGTGACAAAGGCCACAGCCAGTACCGACGAGGCGGCCGCGACGAGCACGAGCACAGGCACTGCCGAGAAGATTGCCGAGAAAGTAGAGGAGGCTGCTGAGGTTATTGAGACTATGTTGGCGGACACTGATGACGTCCAGGAACACAACGAGCTGTAGATGCAAGATAACAGACGCAAATAAAAGGTTACTCCAACTTGTATCTCGCTGAACGTGTCGCGCATATAGCCTGTAGGACAGTCATGCAAACTAAATTGAGCATGGCCGTGCAGCCTGTACTATTATTACAGGCGTCCTCGCCGGGTTGGCGTGTCGCAATGGGGCTGGTTTCGTGGTTCTCGACTCCATCTACCTACCTGTCTAGGGATATCCGTTGCATATCAGCGTACCGAAAGCGTACCGAAAGCGTACCGAAGGTGGGGGACATAGGCATTGATTAGGTGAGCATGATGGTAGACATGTCGCCATGTCACCCTGCAGCGACCTGGGCCGATGTAGGTATAGTGTCTCTTTGATAGGTCAATGCCGTTGATAATGGTGCGAATCAAAGTTAAGGGCTCTTGGGTATGGTGAATCTGAACTGGGTCCCTCATAAGGAGGGAAGCATTTTGGACTGCCCCTCGGCATTGCCGCGAGAGATATGTCAGTATGCATATGTACGTGCAAACATTTGTGTCTATATATATGTACCTACCTATAAGTACCTACCAACTTATAGGTAGGTACATATGTATGTAGCCATCCCGATGCTACCTATTCAGATGGATAGAGCGGATGGAGGAGGTAGGTAAGGTAGATAGATACCTATCTCGGCGGCCGTCACAGCTTCATCCCGGTCAAAGTGGACGGCTACGGCGCTAATAAGGAAACCATAATCGGCACATGGTTGCGCGGACTTTGCCGAGATCCACCATTGCCTTCACAGGAGAGGACCCTATAACTCAATAAGTGCGCACTAGCATGCAGTAAACAATGGAAGCCCTCCGGGCTGCCTACATACGTTTCTCATTCTGATTCTTGGACGAGTTTTCTTGCCTTGTCTGGTCTAGACAACCGCCTGGGGCGCTATCAGCTTTGGACGGTATTTACTTATTACCCAGAAGGGGGGATAACTGCACATCGTTCATCTTATAGGGCCACCGGACCTTGAAGGGGGGGGCAAAAAACAAAACTGTGCGATAGTCGTTCTGCAAAGCGTCGGTCTTCTCTGCTGGCTTGCCAAGTCTGTTGTTCCTCCGGGCACGTACCGGTCCGCCGCCCCCTCGCCTGTACCGCCAATAGGTAGTGCGCTTGGCCATCCAAGGTCGTCCTCGATCGATTTTCACTGTTCTCGGTGTCCGGGCTTGCTCTGTTGCTACTCACCCAGGTAGTCAGGATGCGTTCCCTTCGCTCGCTTACACCCCCCCTGAACTTTATCACAATACACTGGTCAGTCTATCTCTCTCTTGCACGGCGCCGACGGGCTCTCTCTGCCCCGAGCGTGCCCCGAGCCAAGTGTGTGCGCGGACTCATGCTTGTGACTAATGCTTGTCTTTTCCTAGTACGTAAACCTACCAAGACCGGTCTCGCTTCCTCCTCCATCGCTGGCTCTACACGGCCCCCTTCTATGGGAGAATGGAACAGCCCGGGACTCATGACGAGGTTATAATGGACAGGACACTCACGGACAGCAGATGCTTACTTCATCGCCGTCACGTTGTTGGCTTCGCTTGTGTTTTGGGGCTCGTCTAACCCCCGATTCAGCATTTCCTATGTGGACAGCCTCTTTCTTGTCGTTTCCGCCATGACAGAGGCCGGCCTCAATACCGTCAACTTGAGCCAGATGACAACATGGCAACAGGTTTTACTTTGGCTGTTAATCATCATTGGTAGCTCCATCTGGGTCAGCATCTGGACTGTAGTCATACGCAAGCACGCCTTCGAACACCGTTTTGAGGAGATCGTGAAGAGAGAGCGCCAGCGTAGTCATGAACGTCCGAATACGAGTCTGACACTATTACCTATTGCCAATAGATTCAGGTCTATAGGGAAGAGTAGGAATGCGTCGGCCACATCTCCGTCCGCTTCGTACCCCTTATCCGACTTCACGCAGGTACCCCCCATCTCTAGCCCTACCAACAGGAGACTGATATCTACTATCATTCCTCCTCAATCAACCCCACATCACGAAGATCCTAGGTCTTCTCTGCCATTCGTTGTAGACGATACATTGCACCGCGGCGCAGAACCGGAGGGAGGACAACCCCGTATATCAACTACTCACGACGGGACGGGAAGAGACCGCAATGGTTGTGCTCCCTCCATAGCTTCTGAGCATGTCACCTTTGCGGATGAGCCGCGTCGGGCAGCTGTATCATCACCCCTCCATCATAGACAAAGTGCCGTACACAGACACCCTCCGAATACTGACTCCTCTGCACCCACTACGACCGCTACCGCACCAGCCGATGAGGGCCATGGCCACGGAATCCATAAGATTGGGCGGAACGCTCAATTCCATGGGCTCACGAGCGAGGAGAGGGAAAAACTTGGCGGTACAGAATATCGCGCTCTAAGACTACTTTCTATCATTGTTCCTATATACTTTGTCTCCTGGCAATTTTTTGGTAGCCTAGCCCTCGGTGCTTGGATTGCGAATAACCAGCCGCAGCCTGCCTTAGACAACGCTATATCGCCTTGGTGGAATGGGATCTTCAACGGCGTGTCTGCGTTCAATAATAGTGGCAGTATGACCGATTTCCGGTACCTTCAAATTCATCATTTTGCAATGAAACAGCTCTGAAGCCCATTAAGCCCCATTTCTATTCTCAGCTCTTCAAAGAAGAAAAAACAGTGGTCTGTATGGGAGGCCAGCTAACTGTTTTTTTTATAGTGAGCGTTTTAGACTTGAATATGATTCCCTACGGCAGCAGTTATTTTGTTCTCATTGTTATGGGAGCAATGATCTTAGCTGGAAACACGGCATATCCAATCTTCCTGCGACTGTGTATTTGGACCAGCCTCAACGCTTTGGAACTTGTTTCTTATCCGCATGATTTTGTTGAATGGAAAGCTACGCTCGAGTACATTCTCAAGTACCCAAGGCGAGTGTATACCAATCTGTTTCCCCAGCGGCAGACATGGTGGCTCGTCTTCATGCTATTCGTTCTTAACGGCACTGACTGGGCCGCGTTCGAGATCCTCAATCTTGGAAACCCGAGCCTTGAGAAGATTCCCACAGGGTCTCGAGTTATCGACGGCCTTTTCCAGGCACTCGGTAAGCAGCCTACAGGCCGACCAGATGAGTTGGTTTGCCATGCTGATTTACTTGGCAGCTGTGCGATCTGGCGGATTCTATGTCGTCACCATTCCCGACCTCTACATAGGTCTACAAGTTCTATATGTCATTATGATGTATATCGCCGTTTACCCCGTTGTGATCACTATGAGGCACTCCAATGTGTACGAGGAGCGGTCGCTTGGTATTTACGACAGCGGGCACGATTATGACGATGACTTTTTGAACGGCATATTACCACGTAGCCGGACCGAAAGACGAGGCCAGTTCCTTGGAAGGTTTCTGCGTCGTGCATTGTCCGAGTGGCATGGAGTGGGCGCTGTGCCAAACCACAACGAGGTGACTCAAAGCCGGATCAGCTTCATTAGCCACCAGATTCGGGGTCAACTCTCACATGATCTCTGGTGGCTTGTGCTAGCCGTTCTAGCTATCATGATTATCGAGACACGCCACTTTCTTCAAGATCCTGTCACTTGTACGTTTCCCTACTCTCTCGTCACCTCGACTATAGGGAACTACAGTTGCTTCTTGGTCGAGGTCACAAACTCTATGAGCTTATAACGCCGTCAGGGAAAGCACCAACTGATCTCTATCACAGTCTCCGTTTTCAACGTGGTATTCGAAGTCGTCTCCGCGTATGGCTGTGTGGGAATCAGCATTGGGTTTCCTAACCAGTCTTACAGCTTCAGTGGCGGCCTCTATCCAGGGTCGAAACTCGTTTTATGTGCAGTTATGTTGAGGGGAAGGCACAGAGGTCTTCCGGTTGCACTCGATCGCGCCGTCCGTCTACCCGGCGACGAGATGCACAGAGTAGAGGAGGAGGATCACGACATCCGTAGATCCATGTCTGTCAGACGGCCAAGCGTTACATGTTAAGAATAATGAATTATGAGGTTGGTTTAATGTCAGTTTATACATATCGGTTTACATGTCAGTTATAGACTAGAATCCAAACTAAACCACCTCTCTGCCCTGAGCCAATCATGATTCGCAGTAGTTCTTATCTTCTTATTTGCGCGCAAACGACGCTTCGACCGTACGAAGATTCACCAGGGCTGCTTTTAACGCTACCACTTATTTGCTTCGTAGATAGTTTCCGACTATAAAAATTCCTCTCACACGCAATGCCCCTCAAGACAAGTATAGGCCATAGAAACTGCTTTGTCTACCTCTTTCGCTCGATAGATATCAGGCTTTCCAGGCACGTGTTTATGGTCGTGTGACTAGATAAATAGGATGCCAGACCTAACTACCTTACCCTTGTTAACATACATGGTATCATTATGATAGTTAGTTAGACCCTTAGTATATGTCGGCATCTTTTCAATAAGTCGTCCACGCAACAACTTTCATTAATATCATCCTGTCGAGCTGCGGTTTTAGTACTAACTATATCCGAGTCAGTTGAGTTTACCATTTCGGGTGAAATAGATATAAATTATCCTATGGGCAAGAGGACTACAGGTGTGATTCACAAACGAGATATTTTACACTAGCATCCCCCGCTGTTCATTGTCTAGTCTTAAGACGGTCGAGGACAAAATCTCTTACCGACTGATCTGGCCACTGCGATGACCAAGCGGGGGTAACGCTGGCAATGCTAATCCTACCCTTTCTAGCCTGACACTTCGGTGGATGACTGAGACGGCTTGACCGACTATAGGCGTAGCCGGGCCACGACCGCGCGCACGTGACAGTTGTGTTCCGTCGTATTGTCAGACAGCTAGATACAATGAGATTTCAACCTTGCTCCTGAGCTTACGAAACCCCTCTAATGATGATAAAAGTAGATTACCTTAGAAGGTATCTGTAACCCAGTGCCAACCTCTTCTAGCACTGGGCCCGTCCCTAATAGAGTGGCAAGCTAGCCTTCTATGAAGATAGGTAATTGAAATGTAAACAACGGGGAAAAGGGGGTGTGTGTTTCTCAAAGTAATTTAGAGTCTATGTTGATCCGGCCGGCAATGGCCTAACAAAATTGCAAGGGTTAAACGGTCATTGAAAGGAAAAGCGATCATAGTCGTTGATCGAATTTTACTATCTAGTTTGAATTAAAAATTTCTATACTAACAAAGCCCTGGAATATACCTAACCTAAAATGCCCCACGCCCTCTTCCGTTATACGGTTGTCTATAGGCGTGTTAGAAGCTCTATTCGATATATAAATAATAACTGGGTTTAATCTATCACCCTTAGCCACCCTTATTTCATTTCTTGTGTAGGGAGAAACTAAGCTTCTTCCATTTTGCGATGAATATGAGGTATGTCATGAGCGCTGCGATCGTGTAGTTGAAGAGTATGAACCCGATGAAGATGCCGACGTTGTGTGCGCGGTCGCCGTAGTCGAAGTCATATTGCGTCACCTAATTAGACGAATTTGTCAATGATGTCGTCTTTGCAAGTGGAAAAAGGTCGAGAATGAAAATTAGAAAGAAAGAGACAGAATGTAGCCACGATGCCCAGTTTTGTAACCGGATATTAGGGAGAAGCTTCTGGATACTTACATATTCATCCCCATTCGCGTAAGTGCAGTATGAACAAGTTCCTGTGGCAGTCGGATCGACCAAATATCCCTGACCCGATGACGAATTGAAAAAGGGCGCTGCATACTCGCCACACGTCTGGCCCTCTGGCGCGTAGAACGTGGACAGCTCGGACTTGTGACATTGGATATTAAGGCCATGCATGGCGTTAGTAGAGAGACTCTCGACAAAGTAAAACAGCGGCGACACGTTGTAAAACCAGCGCCATCCAGTCGGGGTCAGGGGTGGTGGGGAAAGAGGTCCGTTGAAGGTGTTGATGATGAGCCACACAAAACCCGTGGCGACCTGGGCGCCATTGACGGTAGGAAATATTGATGCGATCAGGCACGCGATGCTAGCAACGAATATGTGGTAGAGCTCGTACATGAGAAAGGCGTAACCGGCGCGGTCGTTGGCGTAGAAGTAACCTGCCGAGTAGTACCAGAGGAGCCAGTAGATGAAGGCCCCCACCAAGGTGAAAGGGATCTCGACGATGAAAGCGCTCAAAGTGAAAATGGACCAGTGGTAGACACGCGACTCCTTCTCGCGGGCGAGAAACTGGTCGCGAAGGAGGATGAAACGCGGTTCAATCTGCAACGTGAGTACGGGCCCTGTGATGATGCCGATGAAGATGGAGAAGATGCGATTACGCGAGTCTGTCAGGTCGTCCCCGAGCTGGAGAAAAGTAAGCGCATTTATGAGACCCATGAATATATTCAATTGCATCTTGCCGATCACGTAGTCAGGATCTCGCCAGTAGTTGAGGAACGCGCGCCGAACGACCACCCGTATCTGTTCCAACGGCGAGGCGGCGTAGGTCATACCATCGTCATCATCGATATCCTTTTTCTTCTCTTGCGACGCCGAAGCCTGGTTAGAAAGTATCTCCTCGAGTCGTTGCCGCAGTGCCTGATATTCTTTGGACTGGTTCCATGCCATGGCCCAATCCACCGAGGTACTCGCCGAAGAGTCGAGCACGTAATCAGCCGGATTCTCAGCTGGCCCGCATGGACGAGTGTGTCGACCAAAGTATTCGACGAGTGTCTGACACTTGCGGCCTAGGGGCCCAAAATACGCCGTCTTGCCTCCAGGTATCAACAGCAGCAGAGAGTCGAACTGCTCAATAAGCTCGAAGGATGGCTGGTGAATTGTGCAGAGAATTGTTTGTCCAGCGTTGGCCAACTTGCGCATAAGGTGGATGACGGAGAACGCGGAGTCGCCGTCGAGCCCAGAGGTGGGCTCGTCCAGGAAGAGCAGGATATCTGGTTTTGCAGCGAGCTCGACACCGATACTCACTCGCTTTCGTTTTTCCAGGCTGAGACCCGAGCCTGGTGTGCCGATCAAAGCATCCGCCACGTCGTGCATGTCGAGCATCGAAATGACAGCCTCAACGTAGTCGTACTTCTCCGAGATCGGGACAGTTTCTGGTTGTCGTAATCGTGCCGTGAGCCGCAGCGCTTCACGCACGGTTGATGTGCTTAGGTGAACGTCTTGCTGCTGAACGAAGCCCGACCGTCGGTTCATCGATCGTGGGAGGGGTTGGTTGTCCAGGTAAAGCCCACCGGAGACGACTCCAATAGAGGTTCTCTGGGCTAAAGTGTCTAACAGCGTCGTCTTTCACACGTCTGTGGTTAGCGAGGTGCGATCCCTGTGGCCGTCACATTGTCAAACGTACCTTTCCAGCACCCGAAACACCCATCAGGGCTGTCATGCCACCAGGTTCGAGCCACCCTATGACCACACTTAGCTTAAAACTCAATTTCAACTCGGGGAAACAGGCTCACCAGAGACACCATCAAGCAGCCGACGGTGCTCCCCGCCTACCTGGATATCTAGCGAGATATCTTTCCATGCAAATCGGCGCTTCGATGATTGGATCGTGTCGTTGCCTACAGCTTGGGTGCCTTGGACCATGGCATTACTGATGTCTGAATCCGGGACTGCTGACTTCTCTTCGTCCGAGGCTGAAGTCGAGGCTGCTATTGCTCCCTTCTCTACTGCACTTGTGCTATAGAAGATAGTAGACATGCGGCCCGCCGGGGTTTTGAATCGCTCCATGCCAATGCTTCGATGATTTAGCTGAAGATTACCTTGACTCTAGGCCCTAGCTTTTAACTTACGCAACGAGGATAGAAAAGAATGCCCAGAAAGCAGCGTTGATCCCGACATCTCGCCACAAATTGCTCTGAAAGAAACGGTAAACTGTCTCGAGATACTGTCGTCCAGAAATGACCAAGTCGCCAGCAACTGAGCTCTGTATAGCGCAAGTTTGGAATGCCGGGTCGGTGTAGACTGTGCCCCTAGGGACTGTGTCAAGTAAGCTGCACTGGTATTCGCTTGAGCCAAACTCGTTTAGCATGACGGATTCAAACGCATAATACATGGGCTAACACAGTAGAGTTAGTGTTTGTAGTTAGATCCTAATGTGGATAGTCTCGTACGTTTAGATATCGAAACCAGCCAAGCCATGCCTTCATACTAGGTGGATTGATGTAGAATCCCGTGTATATGATCAGTGAATTCATCAAGATCCCTACCGGCAGCACTGCTCGGGTCTGGGATGTGGTAAACACTGCGATGGTGCGGAACACGACCCCCATGGAGACTAGAGCGACGTAATTAACAAAGTACCAGATGAAGAATGCCCCAGCTTCTCGCTTGAAGTTTACAAGGAAGTAGATAGGCAGATTGTAAATGATAAAGATGGCTTTCCACGGTATATCTGCCAGAATCTGCCCCAGGCCGTATGCCCCAGGCCTGCAAAAGCACAGATCCCGTTGCTTGAGCAGGATGGGGCGCTGGGCGAAGGTGTTGCCGAACTCTGCTGTCGCCTGGAGGCACATGATAAGGACACAGAAGAACAGGGCCGAGGAACGCGTGTAAATGCCTTGCGTCACTGCCTTCTGGTCACGGAACAGGGTTCCCAGCACTAATGCCTGTACAATGGTGCCGGCCGCCTCACCTACCCAGGTGCTCCTATCCGTGAAATGTATGCGGTAATGGCGTATTGTGCACTCATATATCTGCCTGTATAGTGGCAACTGGTAACTCAGGGGTGTAGGGGCTGGTGACTCCTCGACCTCTGATGCTGCGATAGTCTGCTTTGCGTGGTATTCGCTGTCTCGGAACCGCACCTCAAAATCGTGCGCAGTGATGGGCACTGGCGGCCCAGACTGCTTAAGTCCAACATGGCGTGAATCGGGGTCCCCCGACATGGATGTGAGGAAATCAGTCAGCGATGTTTGCGGCGGGCATTCAAATCCCATCTTCTCGAAGTACGATTTGGATTCGCTTGTCGGTCCGAAATAAGCCACACGGCCCTCGTTAAGCACAAGAACCTTATCGAAGCAGTTGGCAATATCGTTGCTCGCCTGGTAAAGAGACATGACGGTACAGCACTGGCTTTGCGTTGTATACTCCTGGAGCATCTTCGCAACACGAATTGCCGTCGACGAATCCAAACCACGGGTAGGGTTGTCAAAACATAAAACACTGTACGCGACCATTAGTGAGGTTATATGTCTCGCGCTCATAGATATCTCATACCCTGCTCGGGTGCAAAAAGCCTCCGCCAGTGTCACGCGGTGCCTCTGGCCGCCACTCACTCCACGCACATAGTCGTTTCCCACGGCCACATTGGCCACGTGTGAAAGTCCAAACAGCTTTAGAATCGTCTCTAGGTCTTGCTGCAGACGTTGAGATCTGTTGGGTAGATTGGTAGGCATACGCGCGTTCAGGGCGAAGCGCAGCGTGGTATCTACCGAGAGGCTGTGAAAATGCACATCATCCTCTCCTACACAATTTCCATCGTATGAGTATAGCTGCGGCTTCAATGGAGCTTAGCTCGTTATCTTACCAGCAAAGGCGACCTCTCCAGGTCGGCGAGCCTTGATTGCTTCGGCACCGACACCCCCGTACCAGACGTCTCCGCCAACGTCAGCATACTCTTCTCGCATATTTGCCAGCGTTTTGAGAAATGTTGTGCAACCGCTTCCAGGTTTGCCGATGACCATCAACATCTCACCACCACGCAAGACACCTGACATTGGTTGTAGAAGTACCCTAGACGGCCCTGGATTATTAGACAGGTAAGTCGCAGGATTCAGCTTTTTGTGGTAGTTCCGTAAGGTTGAAGTCACTGTTGGTGCTTTCTGATGCTGTTACGAGTAAGTCAGTGGGATTGATTGCCCATGGCAGCAACATTGAAGAAGGGGGGGAGGGGGGAGAAAGGAAAGGAAAGATAAACTTTACACCTATTCCGGCTCCCCGAACTGTCAAGTCACGGAAGACTACATCATGTCGAGTCAAGCCATCTATTGGTGAATTCTTGACAAAGGCCGTAACTAATGCCTTAATCTCATTCTTCTCGTCTATGGCAAGGTCTCCCTCATGTGAATCAAGAGACTCGAGGGGCATCGTGGCAACAGATAGTAACCGAAATCGTGTTTGCTCCACCGTAATGCTTCTAGCGTTGATACGGAAACTCAGTGCTGGTTGGAGGTTATGGATGGTCTTGAAAGCGTCGAAGGTAAGGCTGATACATTTAAACTACAATATAGATGAATATATAGCTGAACAACGAATATTTCTTTGGACCAGTTTAAAATAGGACTAAGACACGCATGAAGATCGGTGCTACTTTGGTCAAAATTCATTGAATTATCAATCTACGGCTTAAATTATCTCCTGCCAGGCATCCTTGGTTTGATTCCGAGCTCACTCTGACCTGTGCTATGGGTCGTTATGCTTGCTCATGATGTCGACTCACGAGTATATTTCCTAATATGGCGATAATTCCGTCTTTGACACTTACTAGGAAAAGCTAGCTTCCTTCGGAAGTCGTTCATGGTGACTATTGTGACCGGAAGCTAACCCAAAGGAGACAATCCACATTCGGCCTGGAATTAGCTGACCAATACTGTTACTGTTTCTTTACCTCTTAGGCAGGCTATCTAGATGTCCTTGCGCTATGATGGGTTTCACATTACATCATTGCATTGCTATAGGGCTTGATTAGAAACCGTACCAGTACCGATTCCATGGATATAGTAAGGTAGCTATGATGTTAGACAGAGATTCTTCACCCTCCCGGGACGAAGTTATCAGCTGGGTTGATTGCGCCACATTAAATCCACGCCTGAACAACCCGGATGTGTGCACCAAAACGTTGTCATCGAGTCGTACTTATTATCTTGGTTTTAGTTAAAGAGAGATTAGAGCTGTATGCTCCCCTGACTCTTCCTTTCAACACGTGAGGCCGATAGGCAAACTGGTATGAAGAGGTACAGAGATAGCTACGCAGGTCGCGGCCAAAATTGACCGATATCCTTGGCAATAGTGTATACATATAGTTTATTTTATTTGCACTATACGCTATTGCCAAGGATGGTGGTCAATTTTGGCCCGCACCTCTGTACTACGATTTCGCCCATGAGTGTTCGTGGGCTGGTGTTCGTTGGCTATTTTTTTGAAGCGTGCATTCAGCAAAGTTGGTTGCGCCCCGGGAAGCATTAAGAAGTGTCAAGCAGATCATAGAGGTAGAGGAATGAGACATCTGTCAAGCAGTTGTCTATTGGGCTAATTATCTAAGAGTCCCACTAAAATATAACTTAACCTTAAATAATTAACTTGCTTTTTTATTTTCAGCTTTAAGCTTGCTTCAGATGGTTAACCGAGTAAGTGTCTCTGCTCTTTAGAGGCTTTTTTCCTCAGTAAATCGCAATTGTGCTGTACACAGTGGTAGGAGTGTCGGCTTTTTCTCTGCCTCTTGAATTGAGATACACTGGAACAGAGTACAGCAGATTGCCGGATTGACCAGGATCATCTTATAGGTCCCCTCACCTCCACCACAACCAGAGTGGGATAGACGATGTTTTACACCTTCACCTCTGGTTCACCCTCGGGGGGTGCAACGCTGCAACGGAACCCTAAGCGTCATAAAGTCACCCGTGCCTGCGACTATTGCCGCAAGCATCGAGTGCGATGCGACGCCGAAACGCCCTGTGCTAGGTGCGTCGCCAACAATGTCGCATGTGTACTTTCGCCTTCCATCAATCGACCCATGGAGACGGCGGCCTCTGTCGACTCCTCCACGGGTGCCTCCACGGGTACCTCCACGGGTGGTTCTACGGTTCGGTCTCCATCGACGCCGGCTTCCTCTGTTGCTACTGCTGTTGTTACTGCTGCTACTGCTGCTACTGCTGTTACTGCTGCCCTGTCGGGTTCTGCAACGCCGGTGTCTAGGCTGGAGGGGATGGACTCAACTGTGGGATTCATGTCCAAGATTAACGCCTTCTGCTCCTCTATCTCACACTTGTCTCCTGATCTTCCCGATGGTTCTCCGCCGTCGTATGGCCCCCTGGCCCGCCCCCTGACCTTCAATGCGACTGACGACAGAGAAGCTCAGACAAAGCTCTCCAGACCTCAGGCTCTGCAGCTGCTGGATCTGTATTGGCAGAGATGGCACGCACTTGCACCCATCCTCAGCCGTCCGCATGTCGAGGCCCTCTACCCCACATTATGGTCCCACGATGGCCTCGAGCAACGAGGCTCGTCATTGATAGACGGCATCCTGGCATTGAGCCTGCTTCGTCTGCATAGCGCCGGGCTGAACCGTCGGTTACTTGGTCTGCATCTGGGGCATGGAGATTGTTCTCTTGCCTATCTTCGTCGTTGCTATGCATTAACTACCCGGTTTGACGCTTTCGCGAAGCCGTCGCTGAAACACGTGCGCTGTTACATCCTCATGGCCCTCTATCTGCTGGATGTTGGCGAATACCAGGGCGCCTACAACATGATTGGTCTGGCCACGCGTGCCGGTCACATCTTGAACCTGCACCACGGGTTGCCGGATGCGGACCCGGATGCTCCGTCGGCTTATCGCGTGTGGTGGACCATAGTACACCTCGATTTCCGTTGTGCTCGACTCCTCGGGCGCCCTGTCGGTATACGGCCTGCTGATATAAGCTGCGCCCTGCCGCCCCTCGACGCCTTTGTCTATCACAGCCAGTCAGTTCGTCTTACCTGGATCGCATTGGCCGTCATTGACGCATGCTCCCGCCACCGACTACCGTCCAACGACGATCGTTTTGCAGATATCGAGTCCCATGCCACTTTGCTGTCCACGAAACTTGCTCAACTTCGGGAGTGGCGGGATCAGGAACTACGCTCGATTATCCAGCGTCCTCTACATGTAGAGCACAAGCGGAGTGCCGATTGGATGCATGCAGTCACCGATACCAGCCCATCACAGCTTCTTCATGGGCTGCTCCTAGAGTTACAGTACTACGAAGAAATCATTGGCTTGCACAGATCATTTGTAAGTGTTTGACTCTCTCATAGGTAGCAATGATAGAGCACCTATTTCCCTTCATGGACACGTGTCACCCGTCTCTGCCAGCACCCAAGCTTATCTGTTCAACCACTGACTCTGTATCCATGAAGATTTGCTTCCCTAGCGGCTCTTTGATCCCACAGCGCAGCCCACAGGCTGATGCCCATGCAACCACTGCGCTCAATCATGCTATGGCTACAATCGACTTGGTGCATCGCACCATGTCAGCTACAGATATGCTCTACGGATGCAGCGAGGTTTATCAGTGGCAGTGGAACGCTCTACTTACCCTGGTCGGCTTCCTAATGGCGTATCCCCTGTGCGATTATGCCCCAGATGCCCGCCACCATACGCAGCTAGCACTTGACATATTCAGCGCAGCAGATCCCCAGAACACGGTAGCCGCTAAAGCCGCGACACTGACGCGCTCCCTCTGCCTGAAGGTAGACAGCTTAGTCCAAATACTGAAACCGGACACCCATGCAACACCCCCGCCGGACGCATACAAGCAAAAGAACACTGAATGCAATGATACACAGGTGACAATGGACCCATCTCAGCTCAACAGTGACGCGTTATGGTCTTGGGCTGGCTTGACAAATCCAGATGTCTGGTCAACTTATAGTGACGGTATTACAGGGGTGCTTACCGACTTTCCGAGCCTCCCTTTTGGCAGCGATAACTTTTTCACCTTGCCTTGAGCTTGTTCAATTTTTCCCCTCGGTATTTCCTTCTCTTTCCCTCACCTAGCGAGATAGGAGGAGAGGTTTTCTACACATGCCTTTACTATATAGCGTCATCGAGGTTGGAACCGCGCGTTCAATTAACAGGATAGAAGCGTAAGACCTATTGTGAGTAAATTTGAACCATGGAGTTCCTCTTTCCGAGCCGCTATTTCTTCCGATTAACACACAGAGATCGACTTTTCAGATGATAAGGCTGCCTAGCAGATAAATACACGGCAACAGAGCCAACCGGAGCCGCTAGCATCAGTGGTGACAACAGAGGTTAACAATGGAGTTGGGGATAATCATAGTGGAAGGACCGAAGGTAGACAATCCATGGGTGTCCTTGGCATAGGAAGCACATGAATAGTGTCAGATTTAACGCTATTGATCTAGCGACGTAGTTATGTCAAGAGCACTTCTGTAGTTATATTGTACTCTTTAATCTTTCCGGTCCTCCGGTTAAAGTTTTATTTACAGAGACTTTAGTGAATAGTTAAGCTATGCGTTATTTGGGCTATACACTTAAGCCACACTTAATAAATCTTTTTATATTATCGATAGCAACCCAGAACATGTTCTAATTTTTAGTATAATGTAGGTATCACGAGGGTTTTGCTATTTTCACTCGTTAAAATCGACCGTTAGCATTGTTACAAAAAGAACAATCTCGTAGGACTTGAGCACTATCCTGCCAGTTTCGCCTTTATACGCCATTTCGATCGCCCAAATAATCGAGGCCGACGAGGTCTTTACTGCTATTAGATTCGACAGCAAAAAACAGCTTTTAGTTAGGGAACACGGCATTCCGCCTGATCGCATTTTCTACAGCTGTAACACGTCGTTTATAAAAGGGCACCCGTGGCTTAAGGAATAGATACGGTGTCAACGTGGTATTAAACTCGTTGTCCGGAGACAGCCTGCGAGCCTCGTGGGAATACATGGCGCCCTACGGCCGGTTTATTAAGATAGACAAGTCAGATATCATGAACAACTCACAATACACTACTGATTCTTGCAAACAGGATGCCGTGTTTACGAACATGACCCATGCCCAGTAGGAAACGACGATCCATTCCAAAGTGCCAGTTTCGTAGAACCTGCCCCAGCTCTTCCCGAAGCTGGACTTCTTCGTCTTGCTAGCCTTGCTCCCCGGTAGAAAAGCTCCCTGCTGTGCTCGGTCTCTGCTATCGGATACCATCGTAGGGGTCTATCCTTTCCCGCCAGAAGCCAGGCCTTGATGGGCGCCATGACCCCCGCCGCCTATGCCGCGCGCGGCGAGAGCTTAACTGCAGATGATATACTTGAAACCGTAGCAACAGTGACTATAATATTAAATACCTAACTTACTATAGCCTTAAGGACCTTGATCTGCTCTAGAACACTTGATCGACTCGTACCACCTTTAGCTGATCTCGATTCAACACTTGTCTCATAGTTAAAAATATCCATAACATCATCTGTGAATCGATTATCAATAGCTTTTAGTTGTTCAAGTGAGAGTGTATTCATTGGAATTCCTAACTCCTCACTTTTTGCAACTACTCGTCCTGAAATATGATGTGTTTCGCGAAAAGGCACACCTTTTCTAACCAGGAAGTCAGCAAGGTCTGTTGCGAGAAGGGTTGGATCTAGTGCAGCTAGCATCCGCTCCGGTCGAATCGTAAGTGTAGAAAGGATACCATTTGCGATCTGTATACTATCAGAGATAGTTTTGACATGATCCAGCATAGGTTCCCAGCTCTCTTGGAGATCTTTGTTGTATGTAGACGTTAACGCCTTGTTTGTCATCATGAAGCCAGCGAGTTGACCAAAACAGCGCCCTGATTTGCCACGAAGAAGTTCAAGCCCATCTGGATTTTTTTTCTGTGAGTTTGTTAGTCATATTCTACCAATTTCAGATATCTCAAGAGCCATAAGCCATTGTCTCAGGAGTGAGCTCATGCAGAGAACCGCTTCAGGTAGCAAACAGCTCCTGAAGATTCCAAAAGGGGAAATAAAGAGCACGGGAAGTACTTGCCTGAGGCATCAATGAGGAGCCAGTAGCATACGAGTCAGCAATAGTGATAAAGCCAAACTCAGACGAGCACCATTGGATCAAGTCCTGACTCCAGTTTGAGATATGCCCCATGAACATACTACCCCATTGTAGGAACTCGGTAACGAAATCCCTACTAGACACAGCTCCCATGGAGTTCCAGAGTATACCATCAAAGCCGAGCTCCTTAGCCATCATATCGCGATCAATGTTGAAGGCATTTCCGGCAAGAGCGCCACAACCAAGTGGGCTAAGGTGTCCCATGTTAGTAAGATCAGAGCGTACACACTGCTATACACAGATCTGCCTACCTCTTATTGACACGTTTGAAGGTCTCCCGCAGACGCTCCAAGTCACTTGCAAAGGCAAAGCCAAATGACAAGAGCCAGGCGCTAAACCTTACAGCCATGGCGCGTTGCAGGTGGGTATATCCAGGCATAATATAGTCGCTTTCCAGGTCAGAAAGGTGATTCCTGATTAAGCAGGGGATGCTGGACTTACATGTCAGCCTCGGCACGTGCGATAACGACCTGAAGGAAGGCAACCAGGTGGTTGTCGATCTCATGTATCCGCTCGCGCAGCCACATGCGCATATCACAGACACACTGCTCATTTCGGCTGCGGCCAGTATGTAGCTTGCCTGCGATATCCTTGCTGATGATTTCCCCAAGCCGACGCTCATTGGCAGTATGAATCTGTGCTCTCATTACATTAGCCGCCTTGCCTAAGCTAAGTCGCGTTGAACAAGGTGAGTAGATCAAGAGGTGTACAAGAGGTGTGGGTGGCGCCTCACATCCTCATCGTTGGGCATTATGGCGAAGGTATCTGTATCCCACTCCTTCAAAACCTCGCGGAGACCTCGCTCAATTTCGGCAAACTCGTCATCGGAAATGATGCCAGACTTTGCATTGGCGCGGGCAAAGGCAATACTGCCAAGGATGTCTTCCTTATATAGGAGCTTGTCATACGAGATACTCGCGTTATACTGGTGCATGAGGGGATCTATACCGCCTATTATCCGTGAGGTTAGTTTGTAATTATATTGCACCCGAAGCCTGGCGGTCGCGGAGAGCTACCCACCTGTAAAGCGCCCACCCCAGAGCATACCCGCCGCGGGAGCATTCGCCTGGTTAGTAGCCATGATGGGCTAGGTGCGACTGTGCGAGTATCGTGTGTTGCGATCGAATCGAATTCGCTGCCATTCAAGAATCAAGTTAGTTGAGGCGGAAGAGGTGATAGGTGGCCCGTCAGATTTTTTACCCTGCACAATTTTCAGCTAGGTAGTGATACCCGTAGGGAGTGAGACCAAGCTGCTGAGTGGTCCGACCTTCATTGAGTGTACCTAGGTAGGTAGTAAAAGAGAAGAGATCGCCTAGGGGCTCCCTCCGGGTCTAACTAGTCTGCAATAGATGGTGCTCCGACACCGGCCCACCGCCACTCCAGATTCACGTGATACTGCCTCCCTCGCTGCAACAAGGCCCGAATCGTGATCTCACACCAGCTGGCCCTAAAAAGGGATACCGTCTGGAATAGTGGTGCTAATAATTCTTATAGTTATAGAGGTTTTAAAAGATCCCATATACTGTGCCTACTGTGTACCAATATATACAGGTGTGTGGGTCAGGTGACCAGGGTTAGGACCTCCCTGTCATGTGACACCGTCCAACAGTTTCCCTAACCTTACTCAGCATTATAAGGTCTGCGAGTATTTCAGGTGCTTCCGCCAAATGTGCCAAAGCACTGCCGGCGAGGTGCAGTAAGTGCGCGAGCCATGGAACATACGACGATATTTTAAAACATGAAGCGGTATGCAAAATTCACGTCTGCCCGCAATGCTTGATTCACCGTAGCAAGGAAGGGATAGACACATATCTAAAGATGTGCTCTCGAACGCGCCGTTCCCGCTGCGGCAGGACAACTAGTCTCGACGAAAAACATGAGTGCCCATTTGTGAGGTGCCCAGCATGTCATAACTCAATTCATCAAGACTTGAAAGACGAACACTTGATATATTGCCGCGGGTGGAACAGCATTGATACCAGTATCTGTCTAAACATAGAGACCGGTCATATTAGTAGTACTGTTTTGTCGCGAACAACCAGGTACCCTTCCCAAAAGGGCTTCATCTCTACCATGACAGCATGGATGACAAATCCTGAAAACACGGCAATTGCTGATTTCGAGTTTTTTAAGTTCACTAGTATTGGAGAGTATCCCTGTCAGGTCGCCATAGCGAATGGCTACGGCAATTGGTTTGTTCCTCCTACAACTATCAATCACGGTATTACGAAGGGAACGCTCCTCAACTAACAAATGAGCATAAGGTCATTCCAAGGAAGAACAAAATACTGTTCAGCTTACGTTATTAATAAACACTACCTTGGTCGGCGAGATGAGATCACAAGAGGTATGACCCATGAGATTACGGTCAGTTACGGCTCCTAGCCGTACGGCTACTATTGTATTGGCTATGGCTATGGCTATGGTATTGGTATTGGTCTGGTTATTGTATTGGTTATTGTATTATAGTATTATGGCAGTTGGTGGTGGCCCAGTCACATGACCTATGACCTATGGACCTCACCCACATCCCACCATGGGTGAAGATAAAAGGTCTTGACCATGGCAGCTTAGCTAGCCATGTTCTGTCAGAATAGGCGAGCTAGTCTATTAGAGGTTCAGAAGTGTGTATTCTAGATGTTGAGCAAAGTCTGCTTTATCCTTAGGGGGTCTACTAGTAAATTAGGTAGTAAATACCTAAAGTTAAAGCTAATTTAGCTTACTTTTAACGTTGCAATATAGCTAAAGGTTTTTTGCATTACGAAGTAATAAAAAAGAAAACTTTATGTTAATGTTATAATAAATAAAACAAAGTAAAACAATAAAATTAAAAATTAAAAATAAAGGAAAAAAAAAACATAATAGCTTAATATAATTAGTTTTTTTTAAAAAGGGTTAATTATATACTTTATAATTTTAAGCGCTTTAGTTAGCTATAAATAAACACATAAAATGAAATTTTTAAAAATAATTTAAAACATATAAATAATTTAAAAGTTTAAAAAGTAAAAATATAACATAACGCATCCCCCAATTGACTTGGCCACCCCATTGAATGGGCCACTTAGCCTTGGCGTACCACCCACACCAAATTTCTATAGCGGGGTACTTAATAGCCATTATGGTTTTCTTTCAATAACTTCACCAATACTAATCGTACAGCCATATAATTGGTATTTTTGGAATTCTAACTTAAAGACGAATCTAATGGTATTTTCTGTAATTTTGTAGCTATTTTATTAAGGGCTGTGTGAAAAACCACGCTAAAATTTAGCGTGGTTTGTTATACCGCTGTTGGAAAAATAGTTATAAAATTATAAAAAATACTATTAGATCCGTTATTTCATAAGGATTCCAAAAACACCAATTATATTGCTGTACGATTAATATTGGTAAAGTTATTCAAAGAAAACCATAATGGCTATTAAGTACCCCTGTATGCTTAGTGGGTAAGCCGGTACGCCAAGCCTAGGTGGCCCATTCAATGGGGTGGCCAAGTCAATTAGGGGATGCGTTATAATAAAAAAAGCAACATTAGTTTTAAATAAAGCACAAGTTTTAAAAACTAGTATAACTAGATTTTTATTGCAGCTTTTATTTATTATAGCTTTTATGTTTTTAAAGCAAAAAAAGCAGCATTAGTTTTAAATAAAGTATAAGGTTTAATAATTAAACATTTAATATTAAAGCATAAAGCTATAAATATATTACATTAGCTATTTTTGCTTTATTAAACTTTTTTAATAATAATAAAAGCAATAGTTTAAATAATAACATTAAAACTTTTAATAAGCGTTTTATTATAAAAAAAACTAAAGTTATAACTATAATATTAATGCTTTAAAAAATAATAAAAATATTATTACTTTTAGTTATATTTTTATTAAAATAGTTATTAATACTTTTATTATTATAATAGCTTTTTAAACTATAAACGTTTTTATTTTTAATAATAATATAAGCATTTTAACTATTAAAATAAAGCAACATAATTGCGCAAAATTTATTATACTACTTTAATTATAAAAAAATAAGTTATAATTTATACATTTAAGCAATTAAGCTATATATAAATTAAAAAATAAAACAATTAATTAAAGGGCTATTTAATAATATAAATAAAATAACTATAGTTATTTTTTATTATGTTATACGTTTTAATTAAGTTTATATTTTAAAATTTAGCATAATATTTATATTTATATTTTTATTATATAGCTTAGCTTAAAGTTACTTTAATTAGTTAATTAGCTTATTTAATTATTTTATTTTATTTTAATTTTTTTTATTAAAATATAGCTGCTTTTAGTTTATTTTAATACTTATAATTATAAAGTTTTTTATATTTATTAGCGTTTTTTAAACAAAGTTAATATTATTTTTTTTGGTTTATTTAATTTTATAAGTTTTTTTTTTTTTTTTTTTGCTATGTTTAAAAGTAATTTAAGCTTTAATGCTTATAAAAGCATTATAGCTTTATTAAAACTAGTTTTAACTTTTTTATATATTTAAATATATAAGCAAAAGCTTTTAAAAATACTTAGTATTTTTTTTATAAAAGTGCTTATAAAAAGTTTATATTTTTTTTTTAAATTATTAAGCTTAGCTAAGTTTTATATTTAGCTTGTTATACTTAAAAAAACAATATTTATAAAAATATTTATAATAGCATAACTTTGTACTTTTAAAACGTTTTTATATTACTTATAATAAGATTTTTTTAATATAAGCATTAATTTTTTTTATTAAGAACTTTTTTTGCGCTTTAAAATAAAAAGTAATAAAAAAACAAAATAATTAACTTTTAGTTTTTTTTTAGCGTTTTTTTTTTTTTGCTTTATATATTTTTTTTGCTTTATATATATTTTTTTGCTTAATAATAAAAAAGCTAACTTATTAAATTTAAAAAAAGTTGCTTTTAGTGCTTATAAAAATTTATAAAGCTTAATGCTTATTATAAGCAATAAATATAAATCTTTTTATAACTTAAAGCTAAAATACTTTTTAAAGTTTTTTTTTAAAAAGTAAATAAGTTATTTATAACTTTTTTAATTATTAATATTTTTTTTTAAATATTAGCTTATTAAATTATAAAATATATAATATAAATATAAAGCTTTAATAAATTTATATATATAATTATTATGCTAATAAAAACAAAAAAGTATAAAATAACTTAATATAACTTTTATATTAAAATATTTTATTGCTTAATATTTTTATAACTTTTAAAAAACTTGTTTATTGTTTTTATTAATAATATATTTAAAGTTTAAAATATATGCTACTTTTAAAACAATATTAATAAAAATAATAATTTAATAATTATTTAAGCAATATTTTATTATAAAATACTTTATTTAAAAAGTTTTAATAATTATTATAGCTTATTTTATGTTTTGCTAATTTATAAAAAAATTCTTTATAAATTAACTATACTTAAGTTTAATATTTATTTTTAAAGTTTTAGCTTTTTTATTTATATATAATTAAAGCAATATATTTAATAAAGCTTTTATTTTGCGTTTATTTAGCTATTTTTTAGCATTTAGCTTTATAAACATGTTTATAATATAAATAGCTTTAATTTTTTAATTTAATATGTTTATTTTATAAAAATTTTTATAATAATTAAAAATAATAAGCTTTTTTTAATAATTTAAATATTTTTATTTATATTAGTAGGTTTTTTTAGCATCTATTTATTGTTTTAAAAAAAAGGTTTTTAATTATTACTACTTATTATTTTTATAAATTATATTTAAAACTTTATTTAATAAAAAACATTAAACTAATTTTTGTTTATTATAAAGCTTTAGCTTATTAAAATGTTTTAAGTTATTGTTTTTTTAATAATTATTTAAAGCTTTTTTTATTAGTAGTTTTTTTAAAGATTTTATAAATAATAACTATAAAATATTTAGTTTTTATATTATAAGTTTTTATTTTTTATATAGTTTTAGCTTTATTACTAAAACTATTAAAAATTTTATAAACTTAATATTAAATTTATTAAAGCAAAAGTTATTATTATTGTAATATTTTTTAATTTTAAATAAATATTATATTAATATTATAAAACTTTTTATAGCTATAAATTTTAATATTTAATTTATAGCTTATAAAAATGCTTTTAAATATTTGTTTTTTAGTTTAGTTATATAAAATAATATTTTATTTATGTTTATTAAGCAGTTTTATATAATAAAATATATTATAAAAGCTTTTTTTTAAAAATTAAGCGCTTTTTTATTAAGTAATAAATTAAAAGCATAAAAAACTTTTATTAAAATTATATATAATATAAACTATTAATATTTTAATGCTTTTTTATTATAATATTTTTTATATATTATATATATTGCTCTTTTTTATATTTATTAAACTAAGTTTAAAAATAAGTTTTAATAAGTTTTGCTATTTTTAAAAAATAAATAGCTAAAATAATTTTTTAGTATTATTATTTTTTATTTATTTAAGTTTTTAAAAAATAAACTTTTTATAAAAATTATTTCTTTTTTTATAAAATAAAACCTTAAAATAAACTTTAAAAAAACGTTAACTAAAAAAAGCAATATGTTTTTTAATTAAACATTTTTTATATTTAGTTTATTAATTTATAAAAAAAGCTAGCAAGCTAAATATTTTTTATATTTTAAATTTTTAATAATTATTAGGTTTTTTTTTATAGTTATTTTTAAAAAGCTTTTAGTTTTTAAAAAAAAGCTTTTTATACATAGTAATAAAGTTTATATATATATGCTTATTTTTTTTGCTTTTTATTTTTATTTTATAATTTGCTATTTTTTATATTAAATGTTTACAGGGTTGTTATTTTAGTACTTAGTATAAGGATTAATTTAGTCCGAACTAAATTAGTTTTAGTATTAGTCCGGATTTTTAAGTACTAAATTAATATTAGTACTAAATTAGTTTAAACTAATTAGTATTAGTTTGTCTTAATTTAGTATTAGTTTGGAAAAAAAAATACTAGTTAGTATTAGTACTAAATTAGTTCGAACTAAATACTAATGACGTCATTTTTAAAATGAAAAAAATGGAATAGAAAATATGTTAAAAATAGTATTAAAAACAATAAAAAACAAGCGTTAAAACAAAAGTAAAACCATTAATTTCTATGGAATATTCAATGAAAAAAACTAATTTTAAATATTGGTTTTACTTTTAGTACTTAGTATATACTAAGTACTAAGAAGTATTAGTTAGTTTTAGTACATACTAATTTAATATTAGTCCGTAAAAAAAAATACTAGTTAGTTTTAATATATATTAATTTAGTATTAGTCCGTAAAAAAAATACTAGTTAGTTTTAGTATATATTAATTTAATATTAATCCGTAAAAAAAAATACTAGTTAATATTTAGTTTAAATTAACTAGTATTAGTCCGTGGAAAAAAATACTAATTTAGTATTAGTACTTAGTCCGGACTAATTAGTTTAAACTAATTATTAACCCTAAATGTTTATATGCTTTAATATAAAATGCTAGCTTTTTAAAGCTTTTAAAAAAAATGCATTTATTTTTAGCTATTTTATAGTACTAATAATTTTTTTAAAAATAAAAAATATAATAATTAAAAGCATATATATATAATAAAAGTAATTTTTAATAATATTTAAGCGTATATATTAAAATAAAGCAGTGTAATTACACAAGATTTATTATACTACTTTAATTGCAAAAAAATAAGTTATAACTTATATATTTAAGCAATTAAGCCATATATAAATTAAGAAATAAAACAATTAATTAAAAAGCTATTTAATAATATAAATAAAGCAACTATAGCTATTTTTTATTATGTTATACATTTTAATTAAATTTATATTTTAAAGTTTAGCATAATATTTATATTTATATTTTTATTATATAATGTAGCTTAAACTTATTTTAATTAGCTAGCTAGCTTATTTAACTATTTTATTTTACTTTAATTTTTTTTATTAAAATATAGCTATTTTTAACTTATTTTAATACTTATAATTATAAAGTTTTTTATATTTATTAGCGTTTTTTAAATAAAATTAATATTATTTTTTTTGTTTATTTAGTTTTATAAGTTTTTTTTTATTTTTTTTGCTATATTTAAAAATAACTTAAGCTTTAGCGCTTATAAAAGCATTATAGGTTTATTAAAACTAATTTTAGTTTTTTTATGTATTTAAATATATAAGCAAAAGCTTTTAAAAATACTTAGCGTTTTTTTTATATAAGTGCTTATAAAAAATCTATACTTTTTTTTTTTTTAAACTATTAAGCTTAGCTAAGTTTTATATTTAGCTTATTATATTTAAAAAGAAAATATCTGCAAAAATATCTATAATAAAATAACTTTATATTATTAAAACGTTTTTATATTAGTTATAATAAAACTTCTTTAGTATAATTATTAGTTCTTTTTGCTAGAAATTTTTTTTGTGCTTTAAAATAAAAAGCACTAAAAAAATAAAACAATTAACTTTTAGTTTTTTTTTAGCGTTTTTTTTTTGCTTTATATATTTTTAATACTTAATAGTAAAAAAGCTAGCTTATTAAATTTAAAAGGTATTACTTTTAATACTTGCAAAAGTTTATAAAGCTTAATGCTTATTATAAGTAATAAACATAAATCTTTTTATAACTTAAAGCTAAAGTATTTTTTAAAGTTTTTTTTTAAATATTAGCTTATTAAGTTATAAAACATATAATATAAATATAAAGCTTTAATAAACTTATATATATAATTATTATGCTAGCAAAAGCAAAAAAATATAAAATAGCTTAATATAACTTTTATATTAAAGTGCTTTATTGTTTAATACTTTTGTAATTTTTAAAAAATTTGTTTATTATTTTTATTAATAGCATACTTAAAATTTAAAATATATATTACTTTTAAAACAATATTAATAAAAATAATAATTTAGTAATTATTTAAGCAATACTTTATTATAAAATATTTTATTTAAAAAGTTTTAGCAATTATTATAGCTTATTTTCCGTTTTGCTAGTTTATAAAAAGATTTTTTATAAATTAGCTATATTTAAGTTTAATACTTATTTTTAAAGCTTTAGCTTTTTTATTTATATATAACTAAAGCAATATATTTAGTAAAGCTTTTATTTTATATTTATTTAGTTATTTTTTAGCGTTTAGCTTTATAAAAATATTTATAATACAAATAGCCTTAATTTGTTATTTTAAGTTACGGTATAGTGACTAATAGCCCTATAGCCCATTGTTTCAATGTGGCTTAATAGATGTGGCTACGCTACACTTTAATGTGGCTAAGTTAGCTTATATGTATGCATAGACCACTTATTAGTGCATAAACTACCCATTAGCCATATATACCGTAATTTAGCTACTTATTTACTTCTTATAAACTACTTTATAAAATAGCTCTTTTTTTTTTTATACTTAGATTTTAATACAATTCTAGCTTTTCGAATGAAGCTTTGTTTTCTATAATAGCTTAACGTATAATAATCTAAGTATTACTTTTTTCTTAAAGCACTTAGGACTACTTTACTAAATATTTTCTTAACCTTAATTAATTAGCTAATAGCTAGCTGCTTTAGCTTACTTTATTACTTCGAATAAACTAACTGCTTGAACTTAGCATTTCTTGTTTTAGTAATATAGTATGCACTATTAAAAAGCGTGCAGCGTTAAAAGCGGCAGCACGTAAAAAAGTCTGCTTCTTTTTTAATAACTTCAAAAAAGCACTGCTTTAAGCAAATAAACAACTTTATACTAAAGCCTGCAGGAAATCTTCTAAGGTATTTTTTATCTAAGAACCTAGTAATATACGCTTAACAACTTTAGGCCTTAATAATAATAACTAAAAGTTAATAGTTTAAATAGCTATTAATTATAAACATATAATAAATAACCTTAGTTTTATAGAAAATTGTTATACTTTTAACTATGCTAGCTTTAATAAAAAAATTAGAAATTTTATTGAACAGTATGCTTTTATATGCATTAGAAAAAATAACTTTGCGTTTTTTTTTAGTTTTATTACGCTTAAAATAAAAATAGCGATTTTTATGTTTAAAAGCTTAATAAATAAAAAAGCATTTTAAGCACTTCTTAATTACTTAAACGCTTTATAGCAAAAGTTTAAGCTGCAAAATATTATAATAATTACTAATAGTTAACATGCTTTAAACTTATATAAAATACTACGTAAAACTAAAAATAATATAACAAAACTAGTTTAATAAAAATTATTTTTAGCTAACTTAGAATCTAGTAAGCACGTTATTATATAAAACAAAATCGAATAATTAAAAGATAATTTAGCTAGCAAACCTAAACTATTTAATTGCTTTTTAAGCAAAAATCCTACTAATTTGCAGAAAAACCTTAATAAATTAATAGAAAAATTAAAAGTAGTTACTGCTAAACAAAACAGCTTTTAAGTGCAAATTAATAAAGTTAATGCGTTAGTAGCTAATTTTGTTACAAAAAACTACTATAATACTTTTAGCTTTAAACGTACAAAAAGTAGATTTTGTAAGTTCACTAAAGTATAAGTATCTACTTTTTATAATAATAAAAAAAAAACAAAATCAAGTTCGAGGTTTAGTATTAAGAAATAAAAAACCGTTTTACTACTAATAAAAACTGGTTTGTTAATAACGTAGCAAAAATAACAAACATTAAATTTTGCTTAAAAAGTAGTATTGCAAAACATTTATAGCTATATTTAAAGAATACTTATTTAAATTAACTACGTACTTTTAAAGACCTTTTTGCTTACTTATAAAATAACTATCATAATGTTAATGCTTTTAAAAAATCAAAAAAAGCATAAAAAAAGTGTAAAATAAAAAATGCACTACTTAATAAGTTCCTTTAGTTCAAAAATAAATTTGTACGTTTTGCTAGCAAAGTACGCTTAGCTAAAAACAAATAAAAAAAGAAGTTTAAAAACAGACTATTTGTTTAACTTAACAATAAAACTTTTTTTAAATACTTAAAACTTAGCGTAAACTTTAATTTTTATATTAAATATTGCACTTAGATTACTTACTAATTTAGCATTAATAACGTAAAGCATAATGTTACTTGCAAAGCTAAAAAGCAAGTTAAAGCTAACAAAAAAACCTTTATTACTAGCATAGCTTAAACTAGTATACTTTGTGCTACATTAGCTTTTTGTAGCACTTATACTTCGAAAACTAAAATAACACCTAAAAAAATACGCAAGCTTATTTTAAAAAAAAAATGCTTTTATTGCAAACAAACAAAACATACTTCTAAAAAGTGTTTTAATAAAATAGCTAGCGCTGCTAACTATAAAGCCTGCATTAATGCTATTATAGCTAAATAAGAAATGTTGCTTTTTATTACTTTAGTACTACTTAAGACTAACGCTAATAATTTAGGTAAAAAGCGCTTAAAAAAGTAACCTTAAGTAAAATAAACTTTTACCTAAAAAAAGTATTTTAAGATTACATAAAAAAAAACATTATAAATAAATTTCTTAAAAATAGACCTTTTTTGTACACTTATATTATAAGCAATAATAAACTTTCTTTAATAACTGCTAATTTTTTTAGAAATATAAAAGCTAGCTTGTATACTGCTATAAGTACTTGTTTTGCTAAAAAAATTTTAAAGTATTTAAATCCTGTTATAATAAACATTTTACTTTGCTTCGTAATAAAATATAATAGCAAAAGCAAACAAGCAATAAAAAAAGTGCTACTATTAAGCATAAAGATATAAAAATGTACTTTTTTTTACACTTATTTCTTTATGCTAAACATGCAATATAATATTATTTTTAAACAAAAATAGTTTAAAGCATATAACGTTTTACTTAATTGTAAAGCTTGCAAGTTAATCTTTTTACTGTTAATGCTTTTTACTAGCAACTATAAACGCAACATTGCTATAAACAAAGCTAGTACTTAGTTGCAACATTTAAGGTATTAAAAGGATTTCTAATAAAAGAACAAAAAAATAAAAAAAGAACTCTAGCGAAAAAAAAAATAACAAACTGCTGCAAAAAAAAACAACTAGTAACGCGCTTTAATAACTAAGATTTTAAAGCGTAATAACTTTACTATAATTAACATAAAAAAAATAGAAAGATTGCTAAGTGGGGCTTTTTCTTTCTTTTTTTTAAAGCTTACTTATTAAAAAAAAAAGAAATAGTAATGCAAACTTAAAAAAGAAATAAAAGCAAAAAAAAGCTTCTTTTATTAGCAAACCAACAAATAAAAACCATATTATATGTAGCATAATAGCGTTAAATAGTACAAGGAAAAATTATTAAACGCTATTAGCATTAGTACAATTGCTTTTAAAAAAACAGTTTATAAAAACAAGTTATATAATAAAGTGCAAATTTTAAGCATTTACTAAATTAACAAGCTTATTAAAAGTCACAAAAGAAAAGTGGATAATTTTCTAGAGGTAAAAAATAAAGAATTAAAAAAAAAAGCTATAGAACTTATACTAGAAAAATACCACAACTTTTTTTGTACGTTTAGCAAAGTAAACTTAAATACTTTGCTACTTAACTGTGCTAATGTAAATTATAAAATTAAGTTTATTAGTAGGAAATTGCTAAAGAACCTACGTTACTTCTTTTTATATAAAATATTACTAAACAAGTTAAAAGCTATGTAAAAATACCTAATTAATAACTTATAAAAAAGATTTATTAAGCTAAGCAATGCGCTTTTTGTTTTTTTTGTTTTGTTTGTTAAAAAGCTTAATAGAAAGCTTTGCTTTTATATAAACTATTGTAAGCTAAACAAGCTATTAAAAAAAAATAAGTACTTTTTGCCACTTATAAAAGAAACTTTATTTTGGATATTTAAGGCAAAGATTTTTACTAAGATAAATGTATAATAGGCCTTTTACTGTATACGAATAAGCCTTAGCTATAAGGACTTAACAACGTTCCGTACTTGTTATAGTTTTTACTATTATTGTGTTTTTCTGTTTAAGCTAACAAACAGACTTTCTATGTTTTAAAGATATATTAATAATACTTTATTTAATTATTTTAACGATTTTTGTAGCGCTTACGTAAATAATATCTTTATTTACTTTAATAACTTAAAAAAACATTAAGTATACGTTTAAAAGGTTTTTATTTATCTTTAAAGCGCAAGCTTATAAGCAGATCTTAAAAAGTTAAAATTTTATGTTATAAAAACTAAGTTTCTAAGTTATATCATTAATACTAAAGGCATTAAAGTTAATTCGAGTAAAGTTAAAGTTGTTTAAAACTGGGAATTATTAACTACTGTAAAAAAAGTTCAGTTTTTTTTAGGTTTTTGTAACTTTTACTGCAAATTTATAGAAGAATATAGCTAAATAGCAATTCTTTTAAACTGTTTTATAAAAAAAAACACGTTATTTAAATGGACAAAAAAATGCGAAAAAGCGTTTTAATAGCTAAAAGAAGCTCTAACTTTTATATTTATGCTTAGACATTTTAGCTATAATTTACTAACGAAAATAAAAACTAACGTATTAAACAGAGTAACTGTTAGCATATTGTTTTAGCGCTATAGTAATACTTGGCACTTAGTAGCCTTTTACTTTAAAACAATACAAAATGTAGAACTTAACTATAGCATATATAATAAAAAAATGCTAGCAGTAGTGCTAGCTTTAAAAAAATAGCAACTTAAGCTAATTAGAACTTATAGTAGCTTATTCTTAGTAATAACTAACTATTAAGCATTAGAATACTTTAGCGAAAAGCAACACTTTAACTTAAAACAAGCTAAATAAGCTACTTTATTTTCCGAATATAACTTTTTTATTGCTTTTTAGCCTAGCAAAGATAATATAGTAGCTAACGCATTGTTTTACAAGTAAAAAAACCTTTGTACATAATAAGAGAAAAAGAAGGCATACTAATATTTAACGTTGTTTTAACTTACTAATTGGACTTTTACTGCATAAAACAAGCAAACTATATATATATTTTTGTTTTGCATAGAAAAAGTGCCCTAAAAAGCCTAACTAATAGATTGTATTTTTAAAAAGAACCGTAAAAACCCTAGTATAGCAATTTACTAACAAAAAGCAAACGCTATACTTAAAAATAACTTATAAAAACTAGAAAATAGTTTTACTACTTATAAAGGTTAACTAATAATTTTTAACTACTTATTTTTGCGTACTTAACTAATTAAAAAAGCTTATAAAAAGATGCTTACTATATACTTTAGCTAAACTAAAATACGTTAGCTAGTAGCTTAATGCTATTAGTGGCCTAAGCTAGAAAAAGATTATAATACCTATATAACTAACTGCATAAATTGTTGCCTAACAAAAGTACTTTATAATAAAACCTCCGGAAAACTAAAGCTACTCTTTATTTTTAACTAAGTATAGCGCTACTTAGTAATTAATTTTAAGCAAATGCTTAAAAACAAACATAAATACAATAATACACTTATAATAGTAGATTATTTAGGTAAACGTATATAGATAATCCTATATATAATATATGTAACTGCAAAAAATGCAGCTAAAATGTATTACAAAGGTTTTTTTAAAGTGTTTAAAGTGCTTATAACTATTATATTTGATTGTAAACCTTAGTTTATATCTTTATTTATAAAAAAATTATGCAAGCTAATAAGTGTAAAACATACATTAGCTTTAGCAAGTCATTACAAGTTTATAAAACAGGCAGAAATTATAAATAAATATTTAAACTAGCGCTTGCGTTTTTACGTAAGCTATTATTAAAATGACTAGTTTAAAAGACTACTTGCTATAAACTACACATAAGCTTTTGTTTCTTATAAATTTATAGAATTGTTACCTTATGAAGTAAAAATAAGGTTCTTTATGCTTTTTTACTTTAATTAGAAAAACTAAACAGCTGCAAAAGAACTTAACGATTTACCTAAAAAAAAAAAGGACTTATAAGAAAAAGCGCAAAACAAAGTACAAAAAATTGCTAATTATGTAAATATTGCGAAGTTATACTTAATTTAAACATAAGATAAAATAACCCGAACAGCTAACCGCTTAAAATGTAACCTAGACTTTGATGTAAGCAATTATATATTTATTTTTAAAAAACAACAATTATAGAAAGCAGATTAACCTTTTAATAAACTAAACTACTTTATAACATAACAAAAGTTTAAAATCTTGTTTAAAGATAATAACTTATATATGCTTAAGATGTTTGCTTTTTAAAGGTTAACAAATTGCTATTATGTTGATTGCTTACGTAAATACCTAAATAACCCCTTACTAAAGCAAGCGTCCAAAAACCCAGAAAAAAAAATAGTTAAACCTAAAAGCAAAAAAGAATTTGTAGTAAAAAAAGTATAAGTGTCCTAATTACATTATAAAAAGCTATAATATTAAGTTGACTAAAAAAAATAAAACCTTAATAACGAATAGTATTTTACTAAAAACTTTAAAAATAGCGCTTAAGCTTTAAAGAACTTTTATAACGTTAACTTTAACTCTGCAGAACTACTAATATAACTAGAAATATAGTTATAAGCAGCAAAAAAAAACCAGTTCAAAAAATCTCACTTTAATAATAATAAAGCAATAGCAGCAAAAAAAAAAGTAACATAACAAAAAAGTCGTAATTAATTAATAGATATTACTAGTAAATAAAAAAAAGGAACTAGAACTTATATAAAAATAGTAATATGTAGCAAACCGTTAATTTAGCAGTAAAAAAACTTGCTTGGTAGCATAATAGCACGAGAGCTTTAACTAAAGCTAGCAAGTAAATACTTGAGGTTATTCCTCCTTTAGCTAGAAAGCCGCTGAAAAGTCTGCTGTTTGAAGCGCAAGAATAACTGTTTTTTTACTTTTTTTTTCTCTTTTTAAGGAGGGGTAGTTACGGTATAGTAACTAATAGCCCTATAGCCTATTGTTTTAATATAGCTCAATAAATGTGGCTACGCTATACCTTAATGTAGCTAAGTTAGCTTATATGTATGCATAAACCACCTATTAGTACATAAACCACCTATTAGCTATACATACCGTAATTTAGCTACTTATTTACTTCTTACAAACCACTTTATAGAATAGCTTTTTCCTTTTTTATACTTAGATTTTAATACAATTCTAGCTTTTCGGATAAAGCCCTGTTTTTTATAATAGCTTAACGTATAACATTTTATTATGTTTACTTTATAAAAGTTTTTATAGCAGCTATAAATAATAAGCTTTTTTTAGTAATTATTTATTATTTTAAAAAAAAAGTTTTTAGCTATTACTTTTTATTATTTTTTTATATTATTTTTAAAACTTTACTTAATAAAAAACAATAAGCTAGTTTTTATTTATTATAAAGCTTTAGTTTATTAAAATGTTTTAAGTTATTATTTTTTTAATAATTATTTAAAACTTTTTATAATAATAGTTTTTTTAAAGATTTTATAAATAATAATTGCTAAATATTTAGTTTTTATACTGCAAGCAGGGTTAAAAATTAGTACTACTAATTTAGTATTTAGTACTACTAATACTAAATTAATTTAATACTGCTTAGTACTAATACTAAGCTAGTTTAGTACTATTTAGTATTAATACTAATACTAAATACTAAAAATATTAGCTTAGTAGTACTAAAAGTACTAAAAGTACTAAAATATAATAATATTAAAAGAAATAAATATTTT